>CM010622.1:26796022-27182454 GCA_003430845.1 Xanthoceras sorbifolium | reverse complement strand
CTTCGACTGCTTATCTGCTTTCAGCATACAGTGGTGAGATTCATCCAGTAGGCCATCAGGGTGGCTGGTTGGTCCCAGCTGAGGTTGCAAATACAATTGTTCTTTCACCTATTGCCCGACGCCCACCAGGTCGACCAAAGAAACAACGTATACCTTCGATTGGAGAAGAGATTGTACGTAGAAGGTATAGAAATTGTTATCGCTACGACCATAACAGCCAAACATGCAAGAATCCTAAAGTATCTGAACCAGCACATGATGATATGCAAGAAATTGCTGTTTTCTTTATGATTTTCTGTTTTGTTGTATGTAATTGCATTTTTATTTTAATCATTGCAGCAGATGGACAATATAATTAACATTATTGTACTACTTCCATTCAATTTGGCATTACCCAATGACCCGACCCGTTGGAAACTTTGAAAACTATATTTCGTATTTGGAAGAGATTTTAATCAATTAACTTATGAAAATTTTGCCAGAGTTTCCTCTGTTTTTCTAACTATCCAAAACTTGATTTACCAAAGTCACAATTTAACAATATATGTATACTTCAAATCATATTTCTGAATCATTTGCGCATCCTTCTGTTCGATGCGACTTTTCCAATTATTTTATCAAAGCAAAAAAATTAACGTTTCCAAAATTTACAATCATTTTCGAATAATGTCAATGTTATGTACACTAATCTTTACATTGTCAATAATCAATAATATTCACATAAATAATAATTTAGAAAAAAGTACATGTCATTGTTTATCGTCTAGCCGTGTAGAGTTTGCAAATATTTCAATAGACATTTTATTCCTGAGAGCTTTTATTTGCTTTGCATTGAAATCAAACTTCTGTCTGTGTGCAACGATGTATTAAGCAAACATAAGGGTAAATGCACCACAGTGACCACTGCAATAATTTCAATATAACAATACCGTCAATTATTGAATCAATTAAAATAACAATCACTATAAAAATATAGAGTTCAATTTGACTTACGCCCCGCGTTGTTGTGGAACAGTATCAGGACCTAGTATCTTGCAAGCGAATGGAATGACCTGTACTTGTCTCCCCTTATGTTCAAAATAGCCTCCGTTATACATAAGTGAGGGCAAAGATGTGCAAGTGGGGAGACATGTTGCTCCCGAAAAGACAGTTCAGTGTCCTGACATAGAAATCATACACCCGTACTTTTCTTTCAACAAAATTAACCGCTTAAGACCCAGTGGTAACCATCGACGTTCACAAGCATCAATAACTATATTAAACACATAATTGTCATTTAACTTATATAGATATTGAACTGTTAAATAGCTGCATGATTACACTTACATTATCGATCTCCCACCATGGCT
The DNA here is from genome assembly GCA_003430845.1 of Xanthoceras sorbifolium. Classification (NCBI taxonomy): domain Eukaryota; kingdom Viridiplantae; phylum Streptophyta; class Magnoliopsida; order Sapindales; family Sapindaceae; genus Xanthoceras; species Xanthoceras sorbifolium. The sequence continues at coordinate 27,181,105 of CM010622.1, read as the reverse complement.
GAGACCCTTCGGGTCGTTCTTCGCGAACATACCCAAGGTAATAATCCTCCCATTTGAAGGTAAGGGGATTGTAGGCCTCCTTCGATTTGGTTCCATTTGATTCTTTCGGAAGTTTTTTCCATATGTTGAAGGGTTGTCTACAAAAATTTAAAATATCAGTATGTTATTTATAATAAATTCATGGAAAACATTTAAATAATTTTGATTTCAATTACAACTTATAAAGAATGATGGATCAATCAAGTTGTAATTTTGCAAAATATTGCCGGATGTGAAAGCTGGCGCCTCCGTAATACTGCCATGCAAGCCTCAATGTGCTGTTTTTTAGTTAGATCAAGAACAAAATATTACAAACTCAACTCATCATAAGTAACAATGCAAATTAATAACATTACAATGAAATTAACAAAATAATTACAATTTATTTACTTACCCAGCTTCCAACCAGTCGGTCGCACTCTTAAACGTTTTGAAAAAATCAGGAGTCGCATCCATTGGTTGTCCAATATAGCACCTGCATATACGGTATAATATTTGGAGTAAATGACATTAAACATCACAAGGGTTAACGAAGTCTGAAAATAGGTGATGAACTTAAATTATATGCTTACCTAGCTTTGTTATTCTTTTTGAAAGCCTCGTACTCAGACTGTACTTCCGAGTGAACCGATTTTAAAGGCTCAAACTTAATAGGATTTGCAGTCCGTGTCCTTTGCTTTTTTGGTCTAGTTGGGTCCACGTACGGGCTAGATACGAATGCAGAACGCTTACGCGTCCTCATACCATATCTTACGCCGAATGCTTTTTTCTCAAGAGCAACGACACGCTATTACCGGTGGCACTGACAATATTAGGCAAGGGAGAATAAATAGCAAGCTCTAGGCATTGATCGGGTTCCTTTGCCTCCCCTTTGCAACATCATTTTTAACATCAGTTGTATCGTCCACGTTGTCAGTTGTATTAAAGAAGTCGTCACTCAGATGCAGTGAATACAAAAATATACGATTAATATAATGTAAAAAAGGAAATAACAAAGTTCGACATGATTAAAAAAAAAAAAATTACCTCTAGCACCTTATTTGCAGTTTCAAATTGTTCATTACTGCCTGCTGTCTTGCAAACAACTTATCAATTTTTCAAGTCCTTTACGCATCTCATTCAGTTCTGTTTGTAAATTTGCAAACCCAATGTCAACTTTCTCATTGAGTGCGGCCATAAAAGTCTGTAGAGACTTTACTTCTGTGTGCAGGCCATCCATTTTTTTTATGAAGATCTTGCGAGTCCTATCATAATGTAGTAGAAAGTTAAATTAACATTTACATATTATTTACTGAACAATACAATTAAGGGACAATATTGGCTACATACTGATCGACTCCGTCCAATAGGCCGCTCTTCTTGTATTTTAGATTTCTTATCTTTTGATTGTCGTTGCTCTTCTTCATCAATATCATCACTCTGATTATCATCACAATACTTATCATCTTCCTTATCACCAATCTCTATATCTGGGGCACACGGATCATTTAAGATGCTAGCCTTCTCCAACCCCGTGAAATATGACAAATTCAATTCTTCATCCGTGGGTTTTAAAGTTTGAAACGTGAAATCTAATCAACAAAAAAGAAAAACAAACAAGATAGAGTTATAATAAATTTTATATACCTAATATTACTTTGTTAATTTAATTCATACCTTTCGCCTTATGAAAATCTCATTTCTCAAACTCTCATATCCAGAAGTCGTTTTGACTTCCTAGTTCAGAATACGAGGGGCTGTACGAGACACTCTGCTAGCATAATTCATCTTTGAGTACAGCGGAATCGCTTCAATAGCCCACACCTAGCAAATAAAACAAAAAGATCTTTTAGTAAGAGTTTTAAAGAATTTAAGGGTAAAAAATGTTAAACACATAATATTACCTGAAAAGCATACACAAATCCATACAAGTTGATCTTCTCTACTGTATGGTTCGATCGTTTTTCGTACGCTCCATAAACCTCTGATCTCTACATTTGCAACAAGTCGATAATGAATTGAATGTCCTTGAATATACATAGGAACCCCATGGGAACCGATTGAATTCTTCTAAATTATCCACTAACTTCATTGCCCAATATTCAACGTTATGCCTCAAGTCTTTTCCAAGCAATTGTCATCTCTAAGATCAACAACAAAGCTAATTTAACCATATCATCATCATCATCATTTTCTTCCTCGAGACCATCTTCGAACAAACTTTGCAATTTGAGTCCAATACTTTTTTGGCTCCCTTAAAATATTTCTGGCGAATTCTATCGACATCATCTTTCTTTGGGTTTGTAGTAGGGACGACTGTATCCCCAAGACGTAGACCGCTCACGAGACAAAACTCGTTTGCAATAAACCGTATTTTATTCCCACCAATAAGAAACCACATTTCATTTTCAGCATCTTCCACATGACACTCTCGCAATAAAATGTGATGACAAAATTGACCCGTGAAGCAAATTTCATTAACATCTAAAAAATGCCCAAAGCACATTCCTATTAGTTTTTTTGTTGTCATTCCGTCAGCTTACTCTTAATCAATCCGATGCTTTCCCATTTACAATATGTCGTCATTTTGGCATTGAAAAAATCTTTTTTCTTAATTTTCATTGAATCAATCAACTTGTTACTTACCATTGATTATTAACCTGCAATAAAAAAAGATTTCGAATTCATCAATAAACTAAAAAATATAACGCTTAGAAATATAGATTACAATAATGAGATTAACCAAGTAACATAAACAATTCAATCCTAATCTATATAATAATCTATAATTCAATCCTAATCTACATACCCGTTATTCAAAAATATGAGATTCGACAATAATCAACATCATATTAAAAAAAGTAAGTCAAAAGTTGAGTTAAATTTTTTAACCAACTATCATATATCATCATTGCTTGGTATATCATAAAAATAGACACGATTGGCTCAGCCATTATCATATATTATCATTTCAATTTTAACAAAAAAAAAAAATTAGATTCCACAAACAATGCTCCATTAATTTCTAGTTTCTACACCTATACGGCACACCATTATCAGTTCAGGTCTAAAAATTTATCAAACCTAAAATTATCAATCTCGCCTCACCGCCTCTCAGTCTACTCTGTTGCTCTCCTCTGTTGCTCTGCTCTAGTGTTCTCTACTCCAATTTATTATTCTTTTCAAGGTATGGAAATCAACTTGAATGCACACAAATGCCTTTATATATCTCAAATACTCTGTTTCATGTTATTTAGATTTTCTTTGTGGTGTCTTGGTATTAAAAAAAGAGACATTTACATTATTTTTGGTAATAATGCTAAGTGTTTCAAATATGAATTTGTGACGAAGTAAATGAGATTTTCAAAATTTTTAATCATCGGGTCGTGGTGGCCCGATGAAATTTAATCATCGGGCCACGGCTGGTTGATGGTTTTGTTTTATCAGGCCATTGAGACCCGATGAAACTAAATCATCGACCGACGGTGGCCCGATGAAAAACTCATCTGGTCTCAGCTAGCCGATGGTTCACAGTGGCCCGATGAAACAAAACCATCGGCCAGCCGTGGCCCGATGCTCAAAACACAAATTTCTAAACAAAAAATCAGAAGAAAAATCATTGAAGAATTTTTTTTCCTTACTTTCAATCGCTCTGAAATGTTACCACGGAATAAGAAGAAGACATTTCGTTGCTATGACTCGACGGTTTCATTTCATCGGGCCACAGTGGCCCGATGAAATGGAAACATTGGGCCACTATGGCCCGATGAAATGAAACGAATTTCCTCCCAAACAATCAGATGATAATGAATTGAATTTACAATGTGTATTGAAAAATAAGAAAAATCAATGAAGAAATATATGTACAAGATTTGGTTGTCTCTGGAAAGTTACGGGGGAAGAAGAAGACACGGCTGCGGCAGAAAAAAAAAGACGCGACTGCAGCGGAAGAAGAGCACGGCTGCGGCGGAAGAAGAACACGGCTGCGGCGGAGGAAGAAGTCGACACGGCGGAGGAAGAAGTCACCTGCAAAAAAAACCCAAATTCGGCGGAGCAACAACAAAATGAAGAACAGTAAAATCCCTATTATGGTAAAGTGAAAAAAGTGATGAGTGGGGTAGGTTTAAATGAGGGCAATTTTGTCCAAAAAAAGGGTTTGGGTAGAGGTTACAAAAGTTAGTGATGGGTGGGTAGTTTTGCAATTTGAGATTTATTTTTGGGCAATTTTGCTAAATTCCCTTTCAAAAATAAAAACTTTCATGTATAGTGAAATAATAAGTATACTTTTATTCACTCTTTGTACTTTTTGTTTTTTGTTGAGAAAATAACTTTCGTTAGAAAAGTATAGAGTATATTAAACTGGATAATCATCCCGAATTAGATTTTCAACATAAGGAGAATAATCTTGGAAAAATTGTAAAAATTTTCCAAAGTTTTAGGTAATATTGCACACAACAACAACTTTTACCATAATTGTACAAATATACCCTGAAACTCATTGACTAAAGACTAATTGCTGACTAATTAATTTAAGGTGTAATTGCAATAACTTTCCGTGTATATAGACATAATTGCACAAAAATCTGAGAATAATTAATAATAACAATAACTCCCCTTTGACCGGTTGACTAACCATTTACTACAGCTAGTCACTAACGGTCAAAGGGGTAAAATTGTCTTTTTAAAAATTTTAAAAAAAAATTTGGAAAAAATGAGAAGAAGAAAGAAGAGAAGAACCAAAAAAAAAAATCTGGAAAAAAAGAAGAAGAAGAAGAAGCAGAAAAAGAAGAGGAAGAACCAACAAAAAATTTGGAAGAAGAAGAATAAGAAGTAAGAGGAGGAAGAAGAAAGAAAATGAAGAACAAAATAAAAAAAATCTGGAAAAAAAAAAGCAAAGAAGAAGAAAAGAGAAACAACAAAAAAAATCTGAAAAAAAAAAGAAAGAAGAAGAAGAAGAAAGAATAGGAAGAACAAAAAAAAAATAAGAGAAGAAGAATTCGAAAAAAAAAATTTGAAAGAAGAATAAAAAAGATGGAGAAAAGGGAAAGAAATTGAAAAAAGAAAAAAAAATTGAAAAAAAGAAGTAGATCTGATGAACAAAAAAATTTGAAAAAAATTTGATTTTTTTTTGCAATGGACCAGATCATGGTCCATTAGATGAAGATATTTTTATCTCATCTAATAGACCAGATCTCATCTGATCCATTTTTAAAACTTTTTTTCTAAAAAGACCATTTTACCCCTTTAACCATTAGTAACTAACTGTGGTCAATGGTTAGTCAATCGGTCAAAGGGAGTTATTGTTATTATCAATTATTCTCAGATTTTTATACAATTATGCCTATATACACGAAGAGTTATTGCAATTACTCCTTAATTTAATAGTGTGGTTATTGAATTATTTTTCGGTTTGGTCAAACTGCCTTTAAATGATAATTTTTCAGTTTAAGGTTAATCAAATTGCCTTCAGATAGTTATTTAATAACTTTTACCGAAAAATAAAATAATAATTAAATAACTATCTTAAGGGCAATTTGGTCATTTCGATTTAGGATCAGTTAAACGTCAAATTTAAGAGTAGTCAACAGATTTTAAGTGATGTGTGTAATTACAGTAAAAGTTGCGGCGATGTGCAATGTTACTTAAACTCAGAAAAAGTATGTACAATTTTTCCAATAACCTTCTAGCCAAAATCTTTCCTAAGGCAAAGGGAGAGAGAATTTAGCAAGCCCATAATATGTCGTGCTTCTTAATATGTACATTTTTTAAAGAAAAATATATACATGTAATGGGAATTCACAAAATGAAATGTTGGGTGGTTGAGTAGCACTTGAACAACCCATGCACTCAAGTACTCATTCTAAAACAAAATCTAATTAATCCATTGCAATAATTGGAAGAAATTCAAAACATCCCTATGACTTTATGGAATATAACTCTTTTTTTTTTTACAAATCTATCAAAATCAAATGGCTTCCAACATTTCAGAGTTATTAATAATTTTTATTAAAAAATAATAACTAAATAAATAATTTAAGGATAATTTGATCATTTTCGATTTAAAGTTAGTTAAAAATGTTAAATTTAAAAGTGGTTAATAGATTTTAGAAGATATTTATATCGTTATAAAAAAATTGTAGCTGCAGGTAATATTACTTAAACTTAGGAAAGTTAGTAAAATTTTCCTAATAATCGTCTAGCCAAATTATTTCCAGGCAAAGAGAGAGTGAATTTAGTAAGAGCATAATATGTTGTACTTCTTAATATGTACGTTTTTTTAAGAAAATATTTACATGTAATGAGAATTCACAAAACGAAATGCTGGGTGGTTGAGTAGCACTTGAACAACCCATGCACTCATGTACTCAATCTAAAACAAAATCTAATTAAAATCCATTAAAATAATTGGCAGAAAATCAAAAACATCCCTACGATTTTATACACTTTTTTTAAATTTTTTTTTACAAATCAATCCAATGGCATCGAACATTTCATAAATTCAAAATCAAAAAAAAAAAAAAAAAAAAAAAAAAAGACAACAATAATCAAATGAGATGCTGGAATGGAATGGTGTGGGCTTCTAATATTTGTATTGTGTAAGATGGACGGTGGAGATCTATCTTTTTATTTTTTTCTTAATTTCTTTTAATATTTTTTATGTAATTTTTTTAAAAAATTTGTGTTTATAATAGAAGATGGATATAAAATAAAATTATAGAATATTTTTAATTATAAATAAAATTAGAGAGGTAATTTTAATAAATATCAATATAGGGATGATTTTAATAATATTACATATTAACAATAATAGACATGTGGGACTCGTGAAATTAACCACTGCATTCGATGTGATGCGAATCTTGTAAAGAGTAGACACGATCTCGAATCGAATTAAAAAAGCACATGCATGGATGGACGAGCCATTGTCTTGTTTGGTATAGGAGTTACATTTCGAAACCGAAATGTTATGAGCTGCACTTGCACATTAAAAGCCCGTGGGATAACATAAATCTCTCACACCAATAATAGTAATAGTAGACATGTGGGGCTTCAAATAAGGATTACAACCTCTCTTAATTAAGTTTTTTTTTAAATTTTTATATAAAATTTAAATCATTAAATTAGTTATGTGTCATATTTTTTAAAAAGAAAGAGAATACATATAAAATTTTAACTATTAAATTCACGTTACTTAGAAAAATTTAAGGTATTCATGAGATAAACCAATAATTGAGTATCAATCAGCAAATCAACCACTGCATGTCTGCATGTGATGTGATGCCAATCTCATAAGAGTATTGCCAGGTTGGTGATTAATTAATGCTACAAGATCTCGAATATTTGCATATTGTTAGACAATCCTCCATCTCTCCCTATACTAAAATTAGAGCAAATTTCAATTAAATATCTTATCGTTTGATCATAATATAATAAATTTGTGAGTTAGTTTAATTATATGTTAATACCCTACTATCAGTTGACACAATCAAATAACGGTTTGACATTATATGTATAAAATATATAATTACTCCACTTAAAAAGATAAATTAAATAAAAAATAAAAAAATTAATTTTTCTAAAAATAAATCTCCAACTTGATAGATGTGATTTATTTACTTTTTTAATAAATTTTTTATTTTTTTAAAAAATTAAGGTAAAAATTATTATATTACCCTTTAACATTGATTGATCGTTAATTCTAACGACCAACTAATTAATTAAGAGTGTTAATGTGTAATTAAAATTAAATTTATATTTTATTAAAATATAAAATACATCAAAATGCTTTATTGTTTCAGTCCTAAAAACAATTAAATGGTGCATTGATGTGATTCATATTTTACCCTTTTCTCTCTATTATATTTGGGCAAGTACATCAATCATTTTTGTCTTATATCTCCTGCCATATCTTTTTACAACACATGCTATACGTGAAATAATATCAGCCTATTATTTTAATTTATCTCCAACAATAATAATTTATTGTAGTGGGTTAGAAAATTAATTATATTCAACAAAATAGAACTGTACAATCAAAAAATAATTTTATGATTCACATAACACAAACATATCATCTCACATAAATTGAAGGATACAATTATAATATTAAATCTTCTTAAATTAAATAAAAATAGCATATTCATAGTTATAGGTATTCTGAATTAACCTGATAATGTAAAATACTCAAATAATAAATAATCACTAAGATAAATCTAATCTTAATTGGTAAAGATTAATATAATCTAATACTATGATAAATTATAAAATAAAAAATTATTAGACTTGGAAGTTTAACTATCATCCATCATGATTGTGATTAATTAAAATGTTACTCAAAGATAAAGTTTTGTAGATACGTTGCGTTTATCTTTCTAATGATTAATTAATAAATCTTTCTGTTGCACTTTAACTTTATAAAAGTTAATTTATAATAACTTTTTAATTTTTACACCTGATTTAAAATAAGACAACTTAATTTATATGACATGTATAAATTTGGAAAGATATCACATTTAAAAAGGTTTTTATGAAAGAAAATATTTTAGGTTTAAATTTAATTAAATGACAAATTGAATTTTGCAAATTTTATTTTAAATTATTTTTTAACGTCTTCTAAATGTGCCAGCCACAAATTTAAATATATTTTTAAAAAAATTAGGTGGGAAAATCGTGTTTGTGAATACATGTAATTTGATTTCTTGAAACTTTAGTGTAGTTTAATTATAACAAAACCATGCAAGCCACAACAAGTAAATGTTTTTGTTCCACTTGGCCTCACATTCCTCCTTTTAGAATATAAGAAGCAATTTAAAATGAAAATTTATAATTTAATATTCTGGGGGGACACTTGAATTAACCAACGTCAATCCAACAAATCAATAAAAATCAAAACGAAATCTGGAAATGAATAATATGTAAGAAATAAGAATCACGAGTTTGACCAACAATCCAACAAAATCTACCAATAATTAAGAGAAATAAAATACAATAATCAGCCAATAACTTTTTTGTTTCTCGTCTGATTGGGTTATTAGTTGGTGTTAAGCTAATCAAAATTAACAAATAAAACTGTTCTTTTAAAGACATTTTTTTAATATGTAATTTTAGGGCACATGTTAATAATTAGAAAATTGTAGAAATTATTATCTCAGCTTATTTATTGCATTTTTTTTATATTATTAAATACCTATTTTATCCCTATTTTAAATGTTTTTCTTTTTTATTATTATCTTAAGTTCTTAGACAATAATGAAAAGAAAGAGAAATTATTTTGTCATGTAGGTATGGATCTCAGCAAATAATAAATGGGATCGAGGCACGTGTTGGATCTGTATATAATAAATTAATAAGTATTATTATTATTTTGTCTCTTTATTCAATAATCTCACGAATAATAATGATGCCATGGAATATGCAGCCGCCCATAGATTGTACAAATAAAATAAGATTACGTTATGCTTTTAATAATTCATTTCGATATATTTATTATTAATATTTTAATTATACCATTCATTAAAAAAAGATACATTATGTTAACATGTATCCAAGTCAAGATAGATATGCAAAACTTAAAATATGTAATTCATAAGTATTCTTTTAATATATCATCGCATAATTTTTCCGTGTAAACAAAAGTTGAAGTGATTTAGACTATCTCTAATGTTACTATGTATTTTTAATTTTTTTATTATGAACACATCAATATTTCTATTAATTATGGACTTTTTGACAAGAAAAAAATAAATTACATGTTGTAAGTGCGCCTTGATAAATTCTTCATTTAAATATTTTAAAAAAATTATTTACCTTAAATTTCATTAATTATTACACATATTAGAAGCAAAATAACCAAGAAATTAGTAAAATATCTCTGTTTATTATTTCTAACTCACCTTCTCAATTATTGCACATATTAGAACTTCTGTAGTTCCTCAATAATTCGCCTTAGAGGATAGCACATCTTACATGTAATTTATACAATAATACATAAATAAAGCAAGTTATTAGCTTGAATAAGATATGAAAGATATAGTGCTCAACATAGTTGGTAACTTTGGCATTTGTAATAATGATTGATTATTGGGATATTTCAATTTTGAAGTCATTAATTACAAGTTAAATTTGGTTTAAGACTGTTAGTACAAACTAAAGAATAAAAATCTAAGTCAAGAAGAATGAAATCATATTCTTCTTTCTAAATGATCAATAGAATATCACTAAAATGTTGAACAAAATCATCAACTTTGAATAACAATTTTAATTATATATCAATACATGTAAGTAATATTGAAGAATAATTTTAATTATAAAATAATTAAAATAATCACCAACTTTAATAAAGTAGTGTAATTTTTTTAAACCATATTATCAAATCCCACATTGAAAGTGTATAAGTTTTGAAACTACTTTTACTTATATATACTTCTAAACGATTATGAAAGAAATGTGATGAAAATGTATGAAAGGAAGACATGATTTAATTGTTGATTCGGGGCTTAAACGATATTATCAATGGTGCCTTAAAGGGTTGATTCGGGGCTTAAACGATTATTGAGCGCTCTCCTTCTCCCGTAAGGAAGACATGATTTAATTGTTCATTAGAGAATCAATGGTACTTAAGGAAAAAAATATTTCTAGAGGGGTTAACGGACTTTATGACCCAGCTCTAGCAATATCAATGGACACTGAAACTTCAAATTGTAATAAACGCGTCTACCGTTCTGAGAGTGCAAGCCTCAGGTTTATAGTGGAATAACTCCGAGGTAATAATCATGAAAATTAATTAAATAGTTTTAATTAATATTACTAAGTATTATTTGTAGCTTAAAAACTATGGGTCCATTAGGTCCCCTTACTAGCCTTTATGGGTTGTGGTAACGAGGGTCAGGGTAGATTAATTAAGAGGTCCAATTATAGTTGTGACGAGAGTAATTGCGATTTAAATAAAAGAGAATAATTAATAGTGGTGAGTATGTTACTTAATTTAATATTTAATAACATAATAGAAATTATTAATTATTAATTATTAATTCTATTATTATACGATGGTCATGTTGATTCAATCTAAGTAGAATACAAGAATTAAAATAATTAGATTATCCTAAAATCAAAGGATTAAAGTCTTTAGGAGACCAAAAATCAAAGGGATAGGAATCCTATTTGACTTGGTCAAGCTAAAACCCTAAAGAGCTACTATATAAGTGTTATATAGCTAGAAAAATGAATCTAACCACACAAGTGAAAAGAAAGAGAGTTCGGCCACCAAAGACGAGAAGAAAAAGAAAAAAAATTTTACTCTCCCCTCATTTGCAGGATTCGATCGGCCCTATGGGAGATGAGATTCTCCGTCTGTTCTTTTCACGTGACCTCAATCTCTTATCGTGATATGCCTACACATGCGTTGTTAGATTGAAGATTCAAAAAAAGAAAATCAAGAAAAAGGTACATAGTTTCATATAATCTTTTTCTGTGTACATACAGGAACTCGTTCCTGATTGAAAAATAGTTTTTCAATTAAAAGAAATTTTTTGAAACCTAATTCCGCATATTATACGATAATTAAACGTTTTCTAAAACTCCCTTCAACAAACCTTGTGCTTAATTGGGAGAAATGTCACTTCATGATGAAGGAGGGAATCGTTTTGGGCTACAGGATTTCAGCAGCTGGCATTGAGGTAGACAGGGCGAAGATTAAAGTCATTGAGAAACTACCACCGCCTACATCTGTGAGAGGAGTCTGCAGTTTCTGGGCTACGGCGGTTTCTATCGTCGGTTCATTAAGGACTTCTCCAAAATAATAAAGCCTCTATGCAATCTGCTATGGAAGGATGTAGCCTTCGAGTTCACAGAGGAGTGTCAGTTTTCATTTCAGAGTCTGAAGAAAGAGCTCACTTCTGCACCGATCATCATAGCACCTAATTGGGATCTGTCTTTTGAATTGATGTGTGATACGAGTGACTATGCCGTGGGAGCTGTTTTGGGTCAGAGAATCGAAAAGCCACTTCATGTCATTTACTATGCGAGCCGTACTATGACAGATGCTTAAATGAATTATGCAACCATGGAAAATGAGCTGTTGGCAATTGTCTACGCCTTCGAAAAAATTCTGGTCATATCTGGTTGGAGCCAAGGTGATAGTGTATACTGATCATTCAGCGATCAAGTATCTCATGTCAAACAAAGATGCCAAGCCTAGGCTAATCAGATGGGTCATGCTACTTCAGGAGTTTGACCTAGAAATCAAAGACAAGAAGAGGACAGAAAATTTAGTGGCAGACCATTTGTCTCGTCTGGAGCGTGACTGCAATGAAGAGAAGCTAAGTATTCTTATCGATGATTCATTTCCTGATGACCAACTTTTTGTTTTGCAGGCATTCATGACTCCATGGTATGCTGATTTAGTGAACTACCTAGTGAGCAAAATTCTTTCTCCATAATTGTCTTCCCATCAATGGAAGAAATTCTTCGCCAATGTCAAGTATTACATATGGGAGTAGCCATACCTTTTCAAGTACTGAGCCGATGGAATAATAAGGAGATGTGTGCCAGAAACAGAAATTAAAGACATTGTCCTGCATAGTCATGGCTTAGAGTGTGGAGGACATTTCAGCGTTTCAAAGACAACCGTAAGGTGCTCCAGTCAGGTTTCTATTGGCCATCTTTATTTCTTGATACCCGACGCTTTGTGAACTCATGTGATCGGTGTCAGAGGACAGGGAACATCAGCCGCCGGAATGAGATGCCACTGAACCCAATTCTGGAGGTAGAGCTTTTTGATCTGTGAGGGTTGATTTTATGGGACCATTTCCCATGTCCTTCAATAACCAGTATATCCTAGTGGCAGTCGACTACGTCTTAAAATGGTGGAAGCCATAGTCACTCTGTCCAATGATGCAAGGGTAGTGCTTAACTTTTTCAAAAAGAATATTTTTTGTAGATTTGGCACACCGCAGGCTGTCATCAATGACGGAGGATCGCATTTTTACAATAGGCAATTTGAGGTGGCTGCTCAAGAAATATGGGGTGACTCACCGGATCACCACACCTTACCATCCTCAGACGAGTAGACAGGTGGAGATCTCTAGCATAGAGATAAAACAGATCCTAGAAAAGACAGTAAACAGCCCACAAGAGATTGGTCGACCAAACTAGATGATGCTTTGTGGGCCTATTAGACAGCTTTCAAAACCCCTATTGAGATGTCACCCTATAGGCTGGTGTACGGGAAGTCATGTCACCTCCCTGTGGAACTTCAACACAAAGCCTAATGGGCAGTAAAGGCGCTTAATTTTGACATGCAGCTAGCAGGAGAGAAGCGTCTTTTGCAACTCAATGAATTGGAGAAGTTTCGCCTGGATGCATATGAAAACACACGAATTTACAAAGAGCGAACGAGAAGATGGCACGACAAGCATATCGTGAAGAAGGAGTTTAAGGTCAGGCAAAAGGTTTTAATCTTCTACTCTCGTTTGAAGCTTTTCCCTGGAAAGCTCAATCACAATGGTCCGGGCCATTCGAGGTGGTGAAAGTGTATTCCTATGGGACTGTCGATATTCAGAATCTAAATTGGGAGACTTTCAAGGTTAACGGGCAGAGGCTGAAGCCAGACATCGAAAGATCTTTCATACAGCCCAAAACCTCAGTAGCATTACTCAGTTCAGCATGAAGGGTCACAAAGTCGAGCTATGACTACAAACAAGCGCTCATTGGGAGGCAACCCAAGTTTCCTTGATTTTTTTTAACTGTTTTAAGTTTGTTTTTGTCTTATTTGTTTGTTTTTGGATTATTTGTGTTTAGGAGTGTGGTTTTATGTTCTACTGTGCTATATCAGCATATTTACGCACAGTTCGCCACACAAGGTAAACCCCTCTCAATTTGCTCTCAAAAATTCTCTCATTCATCTGTGCAATCCAAGTTTCATCATCTTTCTCTTCGATTAAGCATTCCTCGAATACAGTATTTCCCCTCTAATCCCTTTATGTAACATCCCTAATTTCATATAAATATAAAAAGCATGGATGAATTAATTTGAATATGTGAATATGATATTTATGAATTGAGGGGTGGAAAATATAATTAAATGTATGTATATTTTAAGGTTTTCAGGTGGACCAGATGGAGCGGTCCAGAAATAATGTATAAAAGATAAGGAAAAAATTGGTAGTGAGTACCGTGACCAGTCACCGCGACCAGGGATCGCGATGAGCCGCTCGCGGTGAAAAATAGTGATTTTAGGCAGTGAGCACCGCGATCAGTCACCGCGACCAGGGATCGCGCTGATTAGCTCGCGATGAAAATATTGAATTTTGGCAGTGAGCAACGCGACCAACATCGCGATCAGGCACCGCGATAGTGATTGCGATGAAAGCGCACTCTAGTGAGTAACGCGACCATATGACGCGACCACAGGTCGCGATGACCAAAATTTTATAAAAAAAAAAATAATAAGAGGCAGTGAAGCTTCACGAAGAAGCAATCCAGAAACCATAAAAGAGAAAGAGAGAGAACGGGAGAGGAGAAAGAAAGAAAGAAAAAGAGAAAGAAAAGAGAGAGAAAGAAGAAGAAGGAGAAGAAGAAGAGGAAAAAGAGAAGAAAAAGAAGAGAAGAGGAAGAAGAAAGGAGAAAGAAAAGGAAAAAAGAACGAGAAAGGGAAAAGGAAAAAGAGAAAGGAAAAAGGAAAACCCAGAAGGAAAAAGGCGTAAAAAGGATATCCAGGTTGGTGTATACTCGTTTTTGAAACTTTTGTGGTTTTCTTAAGTGTTTTTTTATTTGAATTTGAATTTATTTGAATGTTCTGATGGATATATATTTATATAGTGCTTGATTTGAACATACTGATTTGATTCGATTTTCGATTTATAATGATTTTGTTAGAAGAAATTGTTTAAGAATATTGTGTGAATTACGAATATTGTTTTGGAAAATTGTATTGTTGAATTTGATTTAGAATTTTGAATTAAAGTTTGATGATTTCGGAATATATTGTACGATTATGGAAGTCGAAAAATCGTGTATTGTGAAACAGCCCTAGGATACTTGGACATATATGTGGATATAGGAGGTTGGTATACCAGCTGGTTATTTCCGCAGTACTGCACATTGCACCGATATTGATATTGATCTCGATGCTGATATATGTACCTCCCAAGGATTCGTCCTGGGGTAGGGAGACACGTACCTTCCTAAGGATTCGTTCATGAGATAGGGAGATATGTACCTCTCTAGGATACCGAATACTCGGTCCTAAGGTAGAGAGTTATATGTACCACCCTCAGGATTCGTCCTAGGGTTGAGAGTTATGTTCGACTGACAGCCACTGAGAAGTCGAACGACCCATATTCAAATCCTGAAATTATGTTGAGTATACCAAAGGACCAGAATTGAAGTGAAATTGAATAAATTGTTTATGAATGAATTTAGAAAACTGATATTGAATAGTTTAATTTATTAATTGAGTTAAATAGTAATTTACTTTATATTATATCATGTTTATATTTTATGTTAAAATTTATTCTGTTATTTCGATAAATGAGTTTAGTGTACACCCACTAAGCATTATTGCTTAGCGCGTTGATTTTATCACGCATAGGTAACAAGGATACCAAGGGAGAGAAAGAGTAGAGAGGAGGTAGCTGCAGATTGAAGAATTCAGAGTCACCATATTTATTGGGTAGTTATACAGTTTTGTACATTATATTTAGTTAAATATGCATATACAGAAGTATGTAAATTCGATATTTATATATGTTTTGTAAATAGTTGTTTAATGGTTTTGTTTTCAAAAGTTTGTAATGTTATATGTTTATGTTTTGTAAATATTTGTTTTATAGTTTATATTTCTTTTTCAAAAGATTTGTAAATATCAATTATGAATTGTTTTATTTGAAAATGATTGGAAAGTCGCACTAAACGGCAGAGTGCGCAATTGATTGAGAAAGGAAAATTTGAAGTGTTGATTAGTATATATTTGAGTTTTATTTGAAAACAGGATTTTGGAAAAATCGGAAAAACAGAGGGAACTCTGCCGAAATTTTAAAATGAATTTGATGGGCTCACACTAGAAAGGATTATAAATTATAATTTATTTGATTTTCAATGGTTTTCAATTTATAAAGTGAGTTAATAAAAGTTTGAAAACCCGGTAACGCTCCCTGGGTCGATCCAGACGGGCCGGGTCAGGGGGTGTTACACTTTACTTCTCTTTAATTATCATTTTAGATTATCTAAGGGTGGGTTTGTGGATTATAGTGAAGTGCCTTGAGTTGTGATTAAGTAAATACGAAGTTTGGGGGAAGATTGGAAGGATTTGAATTGTATTTAAAGTGTTTGAATTGTTGTTGAATGTTTCATATCATTTTGTTAGATATTGTTTGATGTTTATTTTTGTTTTAGACTTGTGTTTTTGTTTTGATGTGTGTTTAGTGAGTTATTTTGGTTAATTTGTGTTGTGGGTCTTTCGTTAATTCGTTGTAGCCATATTTTCATATCAACTTCATGCTATCGTTTTTGTGTGTCGAAACGTATATCGGCTGAAACCTAGACATTCCTCATATCGCTTAGCGTTTGGAAGACTTAGGTATAACAATGTCGCGTACGTTTCGAAGTTGATTGTTTTTTATTTTTGTTTGGTACGTGTTGTGTTCTCAGGTGTACCATGTCTCATCAGGGCGAGTCATGGCCAGCAGCGGAAACAAAACAGACCATTCCAAGTTAATCCCGAATACGAATAACGCGCAAAGACATTTTAGAAAAGGGCTATGTGGTTAGAGCGTGGCATCAATGTTGAGGAGATGGAGGGGATCATTATGTGCAGTACCCCAATGGTGCCAGCGAAAAATTGGTGAGAAAGTTCTACGCATCGATGATTCCAAATGACTTCTTTTCTTATGGATCGACTCTAGTCCAGGGGCATATAGTGACCCTTACTCTCGAATTGGTCAATGAATAATTCCAGCTGCCAGATATTCTAGAATTATAAGGAAGCTGGGAAGAGCATGCATTCTTCTATCCTTATGATTATAACCTGGCAGAAGCTCTTCGAATAGAAGACTCGGGATGGTGGCAGTACAACTAGAAGGATCTGCTCCACTCAGAGTTACATTTGGAGACAGCATGGTGGCACGTCTTCTGTTGTTACTTTATCTTGCCAAAGTCCCATCGAACAACGTTGACACTGCCAGTGGCAAAGACCCTCTTCAGTATTCAGCTACTTGCCAGACATACGCTCATTCGCCAAGCCGGGCTGAATTAGACTACCAGCAATCCACCCCAGCAGCCACTCTGCGACTAGGACACCTGAATTTGTTTTCATTTCTTTTCTTTATGCTATTATTTTATTTATGTGCTATTCAATTTGTTTGTAGTATGTTTGTGTTTAGTGTTTGTGTCATTCTTCTGAGCTGAATTTCAACATTTGGGACAATGTTAATCTTAAGTTTGGGGGTAAGGGTTATGTGTGTTTTATATTGAATTTTTTTCTTTTTTATTTTGCTGTTAAAGTGTCGTTATTTGAACATCTTTGGACTTGTATTGTTGCTTTGTGTGCATTTTCTATTAGAAACCAGTTGCTAGTATTTACAATAGGTTTGGAATGGTTAGGTACCACTTTTGTCGCACTCTATGTTTCTTTTTCTGAAAGCATGCTTAGATCAGCCAACTATGATTAATAACAGAGACTACCTGGTGAGCGTTTTGAGCCTTAGTGTTTTATTGTGAGCAGGTTTTATAATTCTACTCCTAAACACTCTTCTTGAATTTTTTATATATAGGCTGATCTCTATAAGTTTTGCTTTAGATGCCAATGAACAATATTGCAAGAATTGCACTTTTGTGCTATGCTTTTGAGTTGGTCAAGTTTTGAGACATTATGTAGGCTATATGTGCTAAAAACCTAGTAAAATGCCTTAGTTCAACCCCTGTGCATGCTCCATTAGCCCCATTGAAGCCAAACACATTGGCCATTTCTTGTATCTCTTACAAAAACTCGTATCCAAACCCTTGTACGTATAACCTTACCCTTTGAGCTTGGGATCACTTAGAGATGAGCCAAAGAAAAAAGAAAGGAGTTTTGAGGAAAGTTGTAAAGGTTAAAAAAAAAAAAAAAAAAGACAATTGTGAATATGAGGAAAGAAGAAGAGAGAACGAGGCTTAGGAGACTAGCCACCTGATCGAAGCTGTGTTCATCTTCAATCACCCGAGGATTCTATATTGTCAAAGGAGGATATCACTAGAGACGGAATAAGACGAGAGTCCTTCCGTCAAGAGTTCTTTTTTGAAATTCTTTCCTTAGCTGTAGTTTTGTTTATGACTTCCATGTTGAACATTATGTATTTTATTTTCCTAGTTATGAACTAATTCTTTTTACTAGGGATGATGATGGATCTTTCTATAAATTTTGATTGAGATTAATATATGTTTGGATGAATTTAGTATATTAGTTGAGTGTCTTTTTAGTGCTTAATAGATTGTTAATTGTTTGATCACTAATTTTCAATATCTTGTTCTTATGGGTTAAGTACCGAGAGGAGACACCCACAACGTGTTTGATAAATTGCTACTATAGTTTAGGAACCAAATAGAGATATATTGATATATTCTATGTGATCCTTGATATGTTTCTAAGCTTCATGCATTCTCATATAGTTCGACATTCATCGAGAGATAGAATGATAGTATATGCTGAATATGTCTGATTTGCCTCAAGATGGGATTTTGGATAGCTAAATAACATGATCATCAACCATGTGCTTGACCATCCTTACATCATTATCTTATATCATTAGGAAATAGTTAGTGAAATCGAATTCCTTAGTTCCTTTTACATTGGTAAAATCCTAGTCGTTTTCTAGTTTAATAGGTTGCTTAGTTTACAAGTTAGAAATCCATATTGATTATCTTTATATTTTAGATAGAATTAGACTTAGTTACGTTTAGTATTCAACATCTTTAACGTTCTCGTGAGAACGATACTTAGACTCATTCTATATTACTTGTACCGACCCTGTACACTTGGGGGTACACAAAAGGCGTAACAAAGATGTTAGGAAATTTACAATTTGCAACATCTGATTTAGGCTTTAGAATATCATTCTTGGATCTTGTAATCATAGGATGTTTAGATGTTGTAACTGTGAGCAGACAGATAGTAGGAGCTGCAGCTACAACTTGAGCAGGAGCCTAAGAGCTTTGAAATAATGTGTCTGACACGTATGAGAGCCTTTCAGCGAGGCGAGCCTGGACTGGAAAGATACCGTAGGGTTACCGGCAGGTCGGCTAGTGTAAGACAGTAGGTTAAGGGCCTATCATTGAATCTCCCCAATTCAGCTTGTGGGGGGATGTTAAACA
This sequence comes from Xanthoceras sorbifolium, assembly GCA_003430845.1. Classification (NCBI taxonomy): domain Eukaryota; kingdom Viridiplantae; phylum Streptophyta; class Magnoliopsida; order Sapindales; family Sapindaceae; genus Xanthoceras; species Xanthoceras sorbifolium. The sequence continues at coordinate 27,161,743 of CM010622.1, read as the reverse complement.
TAAGGTATCAAAGGCAGCCTCTTCTCATGTCAATCAAAATAACAAGATGTCCAGCAGAGCTTTTACAAGACTTGTTGTTCTGGGAAATATTGAAACAAGTCCTATACCATGCGAAGCAAGCAATCGACGTACACGAGCATGCATGGCTGATCTCTTCAGGTCTGATGAAAGTGCTTGTGCACAGAAATATCATGAAGCTTATGCACATCAGCTAAACTCTAGATTTGCCAAGTTGCCAAGTTAGTTACAGGTAGTTATTCTATTAATGCAACTTGTGCAAAATCTGTTATGGCTAATGAAAAATGCAGTAGGCGTGACTTAGTGATTTCTTCTTTAGTTAGTAAAATTTGAGCTGTTGATTATGATGTATATATATGAGTAGAGCTCATTTTCTGTAATATATTGAGTTTAATAAAAATCTTAAACCAGAGCTTTTTCTCTCAAACACTTCCATGGCTACTCTTGCATATTTTGCTTCTTGATCACTAGAGTAATTTCAAATCAAAAGTCTATAACTTCACAAAATCATCATGCATGGGACTTTTATTCAATAATCTTACGAATAATAATGATACCATGCAGGTACGTAGCCAGGATGTATATCATTATGGAGTGTGGACTAATATATACTGAGTCGTACTACTCAAAATGTATTATATAAATAGTAATATCATTTTAATATAAAAAAAGACAAAAATAAAGTTAACACTAAATTAATTTAATTGCTAAATTAATTATCAATAAAAAAATTTAAATAAATAACGAACACGAGCACATAATTTGGGTTCAAAAGAACCCGAAAATCTGGGTTCGTTCAAGAACCCAGAAATTTAGGTTCCTCTGGGTTCGAACGAATCCATTTATGTAATAAGAAACCAATAAACAATCACACACCACCACACAAACAGAGAAACAATATTAAAATAAAATTTAGGTTCGAGAACAGATATAAACAATATTTTTTGCAAATAGAGAAATCTAGGTTCGAAAACTTATCAAGACAAAGAGTTGTGAACTTGTGAAGAAACAAATAAATATGGGTTCGTGGGTTCGACTGTATCTTAGAGTCTCAGAAAAAGAGTTGTGAAGACTGAAGAGAAAGAAATGTAATGTGATGTGGTATGTGTAAGTATGTAATATTTTATGTATATATATTATAATTTTGTTTTTTACAAGCCTACCCTAGCCTTGTCCTAACTTCGTCTCTGATACCATGGAATATGCAATCACCCACAAATTATATAAACAAAATAGGATTACGTTATGAGAGTATATATCTGGACTGTATGTTTAGTGATTCATTTCGGCATGTTTCGATAAATTTGTTATTAATTTGATAATTGTACCTTAAAAAAAAAAAGGATTACGTTAACACGTATTCCAAGTTCAAGATAAATGTTCAAAATTTAAATAAATAATTCATAATTATTCTTTTACTATATCAATGCATAATTTTTCCATGTAGAGATAAGCTGAGGTGACTTAGAGCATCTCTAATACTACTATACATTTTTTATTTTTCCGTTATGGACACATTAGCATTTTATTTAATATGGATCTACTTTGACAAAAAAAAAAAAATTATATACTCTCATGTCTCATCTGAGATGCAATTATTAAAAGAAAATATGAATTCACTTTAGGACTAATCACCATAAAAATAAAAATAAAAAATATATTTTTATTCATCTTTTTAAGTATTTCCTTTTTTTTTTTTTTTTTTTGATATACCACCTGAAGTGATATTATCATATTTCACTTATTATATTGAATGAGCACCTTTTAGGGTTGTTTGAATGAGTTTTTTGTGGATGCATTAATTTCCTATTCTTGATTGTAAACCAAATATTATCATGTAAATTCATTTTCAGATTGAATCTCAATCGTCCATCAAGATTAGTGGACGGTGGAGATCCAATCTGAAAAATGGATCTCCACCAAAAAAAAAAAATTTTTTTTGGGTTCTTCGAAGAACCCAAGGGTTCGAACGAATCGAACCCTTCCCTCCGTTATTTTAAAGATGGAGGGATGAGATTTTTTCTTAATTTTTTTAATTTTTATTTAATTAAATTAAATTAAAAAGTCCAAAAAGACAAAAATACCCCTGACCTTGTCTTTTTCTAGGGGTATTTTTGTCTTTTCACTGTTTAAGTTGGTCAACTGTCAACTTTTAACGGTCAAAGATAACTGGAGAGGGGTTTGCTGTCAATTTTTGGTAAAGTTGTTTCTAACTGTAGAATTACAAACCCCATATAGATTCAGCGTAATTTCTCCTTATATCTATGGGCCGGTTGGTGCAATCCAAATTATATTATCTTTTAATTATTTTTCTCATGAGGTGCCCATTTTCTGACACTCCACATGTGAGACATTTTTTTAGATTGAATTGAAAGAATGTATGTGAACTCTTCCTATTAGGGCAGATATTCAACAATCCAAATACTTAATAATAAAAAAATTAGTAGTCATTCTTTTAATACATAGTCAATATACATACATATTTCTGTATTTTAAAATATAAAATAATTTTTTAATGACTTTTTAATTTTTAATGCGTGTATTTAAAGCGAACATTAACACAATAGTTTGTTATTATATAAACTTGTGAATTATACACAATTTATTTTTCCAAATTGGTTTTCATATTTAGTAATTTCATCAATAAAAAATGAAAAAATAAAGTATGAAGTAAAGAACTTATAATAATCTTTGTCTAAAAAAATTGAGATAAAACAATTAATTTTTATATTCTCAAGATATAAGATTAGCATATTCATACAGTAAGATACAATTTAAACTCACAACTTTAAAAATATAAGTGTATAATTAAAAATAACTTTTATATTGGCACCCTTGATTTAAAAACAAAATGTTGTCCAGAAGCAGTTGATACTTTTCTGATTTGGTAGTCCATACTTTTGTAATTTAATAATTAATTATTGCACGGATTTTGAATCTAAACTTTTCTTAAATTTTTATAAATCTAAAGACATGTAAATTTAATGGTTAGGATTTTATATTCTATTCTCTTTCTTTTTAAAAAGTTTATATATCTGATGATACGTAATATATAACCAATTTAATAGTTAGGATTTTATATAAAAGTTTAAAAAAAATTTAAATTATGAGAGGATCCTAACTTTTTAAAATACACTCACCAAACAAATTTTTATTAGGAGAAATTACGCCAAACCTACCTGAGGTTTGCAATTCTACAGCTAGAAACAACTTTATCAAAAATTGACAGCAAACCCCCCTCTAGTTATCTTTGACCGTTAAAAATTAACAGTTGACTAACTTAAACAGTGCAAAGATGAAATACCCCTAGAAAAAGATAAGATCAGGGGTATTTTTGTCTTTTTAGAATTTTTAAATTTAATTTTATTAAATAAAAATAAAAAAAATTAAGAAAAATCTCCTCCTTCTATCTTTAAAATAACAGACGGTTAAGATTATTTAAAAAATTAAAATAATAAAAATAAAAAATTAATTAAAAATAAAAAATTAATTATAATATATAAATCCATTTTCAGATTGAATCTCAATCGTCCATCAAGATTAGTGGACGATGGAGATCCAATCTAAAAAAATGGATCTCCAAAAAAAAAAATTTATTTTTTTTGGGACGAAGAACCCATCTCTCTGGGTTCTTCGGGGAAGAACCCAGATGGGTTCTTCGCCACAGAACCCAGACCCAATCTGGGTTTTTCGAGAAGAACCCTCTCTGGGTTCTAAGAATTAGAAAAAAATAAAAATTTGAAGAACCTAGTTTCTGGGTTCTTCGAAGAACCCTTCTAGGTTTCTTCGAACGAACCCAGAAGGGTTCGAATTAGAAAAAAAAAAAAAAAAACTTGAAGAACCCAGAAAAGAACCCAGTTTCTGGGTTCTTCGAAGAACCCAGAAGTTCTTCGAACGAACCCAGAAGGGTTCGATTCGAATCGAACCCTTCTGGGTTCGTTCGACGAACCTAGAAGGGTTCAAATTAGAAAAAAAAATTGAAGAACCCAGTTTCTGGGTTCTTCAAATGAACCCAAAAGGGTTCGATTCAAACGAACCCACAGAGGTTCGAATTAGAAAAAAAAAAAATTTTGAAGAACCAAGAAGGGTTCGAATCATTCGAACCCTTGGGTTCTTCGATTCCCCCAAAAAAAATAATTTTTTTTTTTTTTTTGTGGAGATCCATTTTTCAGATTGGATCTCCACCATCCACTAATCTTGGTGGACGATTGAGATTCAACCTGAAAAATGGATTTACATAATTATAATTAATTTTTTATTTTTAATTAATTTTTTTATTATTATTATTTTAATTTTTTTAAATAAATCTTAACCATCCGTTATTTTAAAGATGGAGGATGAGCCAACTTTTTTCTTAATTTTTTCATTTTTATTTAATTAAATTAAATTTAAAATGTCCAAAAAGATAAATACCCCGGACCTGGTCTTTTTCTTGGGGTAATATTTCGTCTATTCAACTGTTGAGTTGGTCAACTGTGAGTTTAAAAACGGTCAAAGATAATTAGGAGGGGATATTTACTTGTCAATTTTTGATAAAGTTGTTTCCAGCTATAGAAATTACAACAACTGCAAGTAGTCTAGCTGTAATTTCTCCCTTGTGTTAATAACTACATAAGGGATATATATCCTTGGAAAAGGACTCATCAAACTAACCACTGCACTGCGAAGGTGATGCGAATCTTGTAAGAGTAACAGCCTGACTTAATTAATTGCTGCCAGACTATCCTCTTATCTCTCTCTCTAATAAAAACAATTAAATGAAAGTAGAACCCACCAAAATTTGATATATATAAATAATTGAACCGAATTAAAAAAGTACATGCATGGACGAACGAGCCATTGACTTGTTGGACATATGCGTTAAATTTCGAAAACGAAATGTTATGAGGTGCAGGTGCACTAGCACATTAAAAGCCCTTGGGATAACATAAATATCTCACACCAATAATAATAATAATAATAGACATGTGGGACTCATGAGATAAACCAATAATTGAGTATCAATCAGCAAATCAGCCACAGCATGTCTGCACGTGATGTGATGCCAATCTCATAAGAGTATTGCCAGGTTGGTGATTAATTAATTAGCTACATGATCTCGAATATTCGCATATTGTTAGATTATCCTCCATCTCTCTCTATAATAAAAATAAGGGTAAATTTTAATATTTAATTATATTATAATAAAATTATAAATTTAACTTTAATTATATATTAATACCGTAACGTCAGTTGACCGAATTAAATATAATAGTTTGACCATTATTTATGTATAAAATGATATAATTATTCTATTTAAAAAATTAAATTAAATAAAAAATAATTTTTTTAAAAATAAATTTCTACCGTCCATCAAGATTAATATACGGTAATTTATTTAATTTTATTGTAATTTTTAATAAATTTTTTATTATTTTAAAATAAATTTACCATAATACCCTTTAACTATTAATTGACTATTAACTCTAACGGTCAACTAGTTAGTGAATAGTATAAATATATATTTAAAGTAAAACTCACAATTTTATTGTAATATGAACAAATATCATGATCTTTATTATAATTTCCCCAAAAAAACAATTAAATGGTGTATTGTTGTGATTCTTGTTTTATCGTTTTCTCTTTATTATATTCATATTAATTATATTTGGGCAAGCATATCAATCATTTTTGTCTTATATCTCCTACCATATCTTTTTACAACACATACTAATGAAATATGAATAATTTATCAGCAAATTATTTTAATTTATCTTACCTATCTCCAACAATAATAATTTATTGTAGTGAGCCAGAGAATTAATTATATTCATCAAAATAGACTATAGGATCAAAAAATAATCTCGTGTGATTCACACTAACATAAACACACTCGTACACATAAATTGGAGGAGGAATGTAATATGAATTATAATATTAAATCTAATTAAATTATACATAAATAATATATTCATACTTATAGGATACTGTGAACTAACCTAATAATAATAAAATACAGGAATAATAAATATAATTACTAAGGTAAATCGAATATTAATTAATAAAGACTAATATAATCAAATACCATGATAAATATAAAATAAAAATAATTATAAGAATATCATAACTCAATAGATTAGTCGTTTGGATTATAAGATTAACCACTATATATGTAACATTTTTTATAAAAATATAAAAATATTATCAAGCACTAAGTATACAAACTTAACAATCTTAACGGCTTAAAAGTAAATCAGTCTTTAATATGTAAAAAGATTTTAAAAAATAAAAAATATTACATATCCAATTAGAACACGCCACATCATCAATTACACAATAATTTTATTTCCATATCTCTTCCAAGCTCGATCATTTGGTGTTCTATAGCACCCCTTCACTGTATATAGAGCAGCTCCATATGCGATAAAGTAGCTCTCCATCAAATAATTAATTAATAAATCTTTCTATTGAACTTTAACTTTATCTATGTCTGATTATATCACCACATTGAGGGTCCACATACTTTAACTTTAGCTATTTCTGATTATATCACCATATTGAGGGTCCACATTTATCTCCATCGTCATATATTGCATGCACCAGAAGATAATTTTTTTTTTTTTTTTTTTTGAAACACCAGAAGATAATATTTTAAACAAAAGAAAAAGGTGTTTGATGGAAATGAATAGATGTTTGCTCATGTTAGTCTACCATCAAAGGATTTTTGTTTTTATATGTGAGTTAGACTAATTATAAGCTATTCCACTGTATAGATTCGGTATAATTCCTAACAATGTTAATGCTTAAAAATTATAGAAATTATTCTCCCAGCTTATTTATTGCATATATTTTTTTATAAATTATTGAATACCTATTTTACCCCAATTTTAAATGTTTTCCTTTTTGTTTTATTATTTTAATTTCTTAGACAATAATGATAAAAAAAAAAATTATTTTGTCATGAGGTTCCATTTGTCAGAATTCAGATAGTGAACATAGTGGTAGTGGTAGGTAATAGGAATGGTTCGAGGGACATGTTATAAAGGAACATGGTGGATCTCTGTATATAAAAATGTTTGGTATCAAAGGCCAGACTGTCACAGACTCATCCAATTATTGGGTCTCTGCTATTATTATTTTATTGAAGTCCCTTTCTAATTTTAATTTGTGGGGTGGGTCCATAATTAGTACAATTTTTGAGAGAGAGTTGTAGAGGTAGAAAGAGAAAGCAAATTAATAATATATATGTATATCGGCCCCCCTACCTAATAAAGTTACATGAGACAATGAACCAGACTGCCTACGGTGTCCGTCATCCCACGTATCCTTCTCAGGCACACAGTCACGTTTTAAATAAAAATAAGCAAAATCTTTAATTTAATCCTAACGTTTGATAGAGTTTTTTTTTTTTTTTAGATTATTATTTTGGTACCTAAATTTTAAAAAATTATTAATTTTTTAAATAAGTTATGATTAATGGTATACTTAATCCTTAACTTTTAGAAAATGTATCAATTTGATCATTCTATTAGTCAACCGTTAGTCAAACTAAATGGTTCCAGGAATATTTTTGTCTTTAAACTTATAAATGGTCAACGGTTTTTTTAGTGAAATGACATATTTACCCATAATTAAAAATTTAAAATAAATTAAATTAAAAATTTTAAAAATTAAAAATAATTAAATTTAAAATTTAAAAAAAATTCAATAAATCTCCACCATTCATCAAGATTTATGGATGGTAAAGATTATATTGAAATTTAAAAAAATTAAAGTGAAAATTAATTTTTTTATTTTATTTTTTAAAAAAAATTGAAATTCTTTGGATCTCCACCGTATCTGAATCTCCACCGTCCATCCATCTGATTTAATCTCAGTTGGTCGTGGTAGTCCTCTAACGCATAAAGATGTCAAATTTTAAAAAATAAAAAATAAAAAATTTATGATCCTATATATATTTTATGGTGCCTGTCGATCTACACCATATCAACACCATGATAATATTCACAAAGTATTATATAATTCAGTTATTTTTATTTAACACGTGACTGTGATCATGGGAAGGATCCTATCAGCGTGGGATGAAGGACACCATTGTCTCATACTTCAACTTTATTCCCCATAATATATATATATATATATATATATATATATATATATATATATATATATATATATATCATCATCAACCTCTAAGCCCCACCAATTGTACCAAAGGTGCCAGTGAAATTATAAAATAATAAAATTATTTCAATTGAATATTATTTACTATATTTTCACATCAATTAATTACGGATACACATTCTATGAATACGAGTCAAAACTCAACATTAACTTGTGCCCTGTCTAATTGGTTAGTTGGTGTTAAGTTAAATAAAAATTAACAAATTAAAATATTTTTTTAAGACACATGTTAACACTTAAAAATTGTAGAAATTATTGTCCCAGCTCATTTATTATATATTTTTCTCTAGTAAATGATTAAATACTTATTTTAAATGTTTTTCATTTTATTTTATTATTTTAATTTCTTGTCTTGATACTCATCGGTAGGTAATAGTAATTATTTTGTCTTGAGGTTCCATTTGTCAGATAGTGAACATAGGGGTAGTGGCAGGTAATAGGAATGGATCTCAGCAAATAATAAATGTGATGATTCGAGGGACATGTTTGTAGAGTGAGGAGATAAAACATTATTATAAAGACACATGTTTGGTCTCCGTATATAAAAAATGTTTGATATCAAAGGCCCGACAGACTCATTATTATTGGGTCTTTGCTATTATTATTTTATTAATTATAGATAGATAGAGTTAATTTTATTATTTTTTAATAAATAATTTTTATATTTTTAATAAAATTTAATTAAATATAACAGTTAATTAATTAATTAGGAGAGTTATTTATAAAAAAAAAAAACTCATAAATTGACAAAAAATAAAAAAAAATTTTAGTAATAAATTTAAAAATTAATTTCACCTATAATTAAACAAATTTTAAAAAATATTGTTATTACTTACGCTAAAAACAAATACAATTATTTGAGAAACACATTTTCATTTGTCCATCACTGCCGGCAGCAAACCGACACGTGATGTGATTGGCATCAATTTCATGCAGCACGTGTATTATGTGGATTTTCTTATATATTATTATTAGAGGCGAATTGCACGAAAAGCCCTGACTTATTTTATAATTACACAAATAATATGAGTTTATCTTAATTCACATTAATCCATTTAACCACATTTATTATCGTTAACTTAACGGTAATTTTTATTAAAAAATCCACATATAAAGCTAATAGAATATGAGATGAATCCCATATTAAAAAAATATAAAGTAATAAAATGACAAAATATATATATATATATATATATATATTAAAAGAATCTTATAACCTAATAGATTAGTCTTTTAGATTATAAGTCTATTTACTATATATAATATTTTTCATAAAAATATAAAATACCAAAAGCACTAAGTGTGGAAACTTAACCGTCTTAAAGATAAGTTGGTCTTTTATATATAAAAAGATTTTAAAAAATAAAAATATTATATATTCAATCAGAACACGTTACATCATCCACTACACATTAATTTTATTTCCTAATCTCTTCCAAGCTCCACCATATGGTGTACCATAGCATCTATCCACCGCATATAAAGAAGCTCCATATGTGATGAGGCAGCTCTCCATCAGATGATTAATTAATAAATTTTTCTATTCTACTTTAACTTTATAAACGTCTTTTAAATGTTTTAGGAAGTGGCTGATAGATTCTGCTAACCACAAATCTAAATATTTTTTTAAAAAAGTTAGATAGCCACAATACTGATAAAATCGTGTTTCTAAATACATGCGATTTATTTTTTAAAAAATGTAGTTTGTATAATATAAATTGGAAAAACAAAAAAACAAAACTTTTAAATAAATAATATATATAATTATATTTTGATAAATAAATATAATTTTTTTAATCTTCAAGTCTTAGGACACATAATAAAATTAATTAATCCATAAACATGTGCCACAATAAAATTAATTAATTAGATATATTTGATTTTATATAGATCTATGCCTACCACCACATTGAGGGTCCAGATTTATCATATTTCATGCATCATAAGATAATATTTTTAAATGCTTACAATAAAGAATAGGAAAAACATACATCATTTATACACACATGATAAAACTTGTGATATTTGTATGACAAGTGATAAATATATAGAGATAATTGCATAAACATTCCTAAATTTAAATATAATTGCACGCATATGGACCTTTTATCGAAATTGTCTCCTACCATTAGTAATCAATAGTTAAAATTAATGGTCGACTATCTTTTTATATAAAAAGTCTAAAATACCCCTTGTATATATTTATTATTTATTATTTAGTTATTTTACTTATTTAATAAAAAAATAATTTCTCTTCAATCAAATTTGTTTATTCTAAGTAATGAAATTGAGTATTTGATGGGTAGTGAAGTTTTTTTTTTATATATTTTTTATTTGATTTAAATTATAAAGATAATTTTTTATTATTTAATTTTAAGTATTCCCGAGGGACAAGAGAATTAACGAACAATCCAACAAATCAATAATAATCAAAACGAACTCTGGAAATAAATTATATGTAAGAAATAAGAATCACGAGTTCGACCAACAATCCAACAAAACCTACCAATAATTGATTATTCAATTAGGAGAACGCATGTGATGCCAAATTCTAAAGAGTATCAATAAAAATGTTTGCTATCAAAGGCCAGACTCATCCTATTATTATTTTAAAAATGTTTTATATCAAAGGCCAGACTCATCCTATTATTATTTTAATAAAAAATATACAAAATTCCGAACCTAAAATTTATAAAAGAAAATATATATAAAATCTCATACCTAAAACTTACTCTGTCAGTATATTAATGCCAACCATTTCGGACCACATAATTGAACAAAATTAAGGCACATATTGGATCTCTGCTATTACTATTTTATTGAAGTCCCTTTCTAATTTTAATTGTTGGGTCCATCACTGGACCACATAATTAGTGCAATTGTTTAGAGAGAATTATAGAGGTAGAGATAATGTTGGATTAAATTAAATCAAATCTCTTAATTATATTTATAGCATAAGGTGATGAGTGATAAGCGAGATAATGTTGATCGAAAATTACTATAAAATGGTAAGACAAAACACATAAGATAATAAGTGAGAGATCGAATATAGTATCTATCAAAACTTTTTACGGGGTGACAATTAGAGACAGTCACACAAGGTGATTGAGTCGATTATATTATTTTATTATTATTAGGTTAGTTTAAAGAGAATTAGTATTACAATTCATATTCTGTTATTCCTTCAATTAATCTGTGTTATGAGTGTATTTGTGTGAATCACATGAGATTATTTTTTTGAACTTGCAAATAATGTTGAATTTAATAAAAAAAAATTATGATCCTATATATATTTTAAGGTGTCTATCCATCTACACCATATCAACACTGTGATAATATTGCCCATTTACTTGTATTAAAGTTGTTAGTGCACCTCCCTCTCACCTTAGTGGTGAGGAGTTCCATTCCCACCATGTGCATGTATAAGTAGTTTTCTCCCCTTATTGTGAGAGTAGTATTTTCCTGTTATGGGAGTAAATATCCGAACCATACGTTTAGTAAATAATATTGATAGGTCCCGATAGTTGTTGATATTGTAATTGTACATTTAAAAAAAAAAACACTGATAATATTCAAAAAGTTATTATATAATTCAATTATTTTTATTTAACACGTGACTGTGATCATAGGAAGGATCCTATCAACATGGGATGACGGACAGCATGGGCAGTCTGGACGGATTAATACTTCAACTTTATTACGTAGGGGACCATAATCTAGTAGATTAATTTAAAATGATGATATATATATATATATATATAGGCTCTCCAATTTATACGGATTGTTAGAGAACCCACTGTGTAAAGTTAATGGAGAAAATAAGATGAATTTTATATTGAAAAATGTAAAATAATATAAGGGTAAAGTGGCACCATAACATAGTAGATTAATTTTTTGAGTTATAAAATTATTCATAATAGAGACAATATAATCTGCACTAAATGTGTAAATTTAATAAGAAAAAAATATATGGAATTCCGTATATGATAATAATAATTTATTATATATATATAAATATTTATTTTTTCTGAATTAAAAAAAAAGGGAATGTGTTGCTTAAAAAAAGAAAAAAAGAAAAAAGGGGGCTGTATTAACATGACCTTTCTACTTGCACTTTTATGACTTCTATGAAGTTGAGAAAATGGATTAAAAAAAGTTGATAAAAGAGAAATATGTATAATTAATTGATCATTCAACTCGAAGTTATTGGTGGATTGATAGTAATATAGATTTTGGTAAGTTCATGTGTTTCCCATGTTAATATGAGTTTATTATTAAAAAAGTGAATAAAAAAATTATATATATTTTTTAAAACATAAAAAATTGTATATTGATGAATTGGGAAAAATAGTAAAGTGTTTATTTAATATTGTATTTTTTTTTGACATACCGAATGGCCTCACACTGTTCTTCTCTCTTTGTATACCCTTTACTAATCTTTATTCTTTCTAGTGTTTCTCATCTTCTCTCCCCTATTTTGTTACCATATAAAATCTTAACATTACATGGGTATTTATATGGAAAAATTAGAAAAAAATCGACCTAGGAAAGACTTTCTAAATTGTCAGGTTTCAAACTCAAAACAGAAATCTAAACGAAACTCGGATTCACTTGCGCGACCTGTAGTTCGCGCGCCCAAGGTGTCCCGACTTACTGCCCACTTCTGCTTGCACACCGGTGCGACCTGCACATACAACTTGTGGATCACGCGCCCAAGATCATGACGTTCAATACTAGTTTTTTCGTTTGGCTGAAGTGACTTAGGAGTTGCGTCCCAGGTCGTGACGCTCTCTGTTGTAAACTTCTATTTACTGTCATGATGCTCTCTGCTATGAAATTCTGCTGAATTGCAAAAAACTGATCTACTTTTGATCCAAACTTCACAAAACCCAACATTAGTTGATAAGGTCTTTTGTCGATATATAAAAGTCTAGCATTTGAATTCTGTGCATACCAGGGCGAACACGGGTTTGAGTTTATTTAATGTAATACTTTTTACCTTATATTTCTCCTATTGTTGAGATTTAATTTACAAATTAAAAAGGGAATGAAGATATGAAAATTAAAATGAAAGAGTTTATTATAACTGATTCACATTGTAACTAAATTAACCCTAGTATTACCCAAGGGTTTTGGGTTTGGAATCCAATATTTTTAATAGAAAATTAAAAGGAGAAAGATCAATGCTAAATGACTTTACATAGAAAAAGCTGGAAATTGATTGGTAATTTATAAGCTCAAGCAAAATTTAATTATTGATGACATGAGAATAAAAATAAAAATGCTATGAGTTGGAGTGGGACTGAAGAGATGCTTATCCAAAGATTTAGGGGACAACAAAATTTGTGAAAGGTAGGTAACACATGATACATGCATGCCTACTAATGTCCAACACCCCAACTTAGTATAATATCGTATTGGTGTGGAAATTATCAGTTTTTTTTTTTTTAAGGGGGCACAATTACAAGATCAACAACTGTTGGGGTCTATCGAGACTAATCATTAAATGCGCACCCAGATATCTATTCTCATAACGGGAGATATCTACTCTCACAATGAAGGAAGAAAACTACTCACATATGCTGATAAATATGCATGGTGGGAATTGAACCCTCACCACTAAAGTATGAGGATGTGCATTAACCACTTCAGTTATAAGTGGATGTGAAATTATCCGCTTTGAACACACAGTTTTTATAGGTTTATTTTTGGTGTGATCAAAAACACATTTACAGTTGAAGGAATTAATAGGATATATATAATATGAAGTAAATAACGCCTATCTTCCCTGAGGTTTGCTTAATTACAAGTGGAGTCAACTTTTGAATTTATTAACAAAGACCCCCCTGTTAGTCAACTTTTGGGTTTTTTGACAAAAACCTATCATGATCAATTGTTTGTCAATAAACGATAAAGTTGATTCCGCTTGTAGTTGGCAAAATTTCAGGGAGGTAAATGCAATTAGCTCATATATATATAAAAGCATTTTTATAATTATTTTTTATTTTTAATGAAATTTATTATATTTATTTTTTTGTTTAATCCTTTTTAAGTGTTTATTTAAAAATATTTAAATTTTTATAGCATATGTTAATTTGTTATTGGACTATCCAAATATGTAAAGTTTATTAAAAAGTTAAAAGGTAAAAATGTCATTCTAATTTAATAATTTAATAAAAAGGGGATAAAATGAAAAGTTTATATTTTATGTCAGTTTTGATAGTTAAAATTTAGTTATAACTAAATTGATGTATTTTAGAAAAATTAAAGATTATGTATATTAAAAAAATAAAAAACAGGTCAAAAAGTAATACTTTTAAATATATTAGAGTTTTAGTTGATAATTGTTTGAGATGCTTATATCTACTTTACGTAAAATTACAGTGTCGTTATAATATGGTAAAATAATAGGATATTTTATTTTAATTTATCCTTATTTTTATTTTGAAGAAATTCTCCCTCCTAGTTAATTCGAAGTTCACAAAAGAAAAAAAAACATATCTACCATAATTTGGTTGTTGTGCTCATCCAATACAAATTTTTGGATCCGTAAAATGTGCTCTTTTTTTTTTTTTTAAACTAAAAATTTGAGAATTGGAAAATAAGAATGTGATGTGACTTGAATTTATGAGGCAAATTATAATAGGATATTGTAATGTTTGGTCTATTATAATAGAATCTAACTTTTCCTTAAACTACAATTAAATAGCTTAGATAATTATTATTTGGATTTCTAATGTATTTGAAAAATATTACTTTTGATATATTTTTACCTTTTTAACTCATATGGTCCCTATATTTTTTAAAATATATCAATTTAGTTCCTAAAACTAAAATTTTAATGGTCAAACCTTACATAAAATATAAATTAACTATCTTATATTTTTTAATTAAATTATTAAATTAGAATGACACTTTTACCCTTTAATTTTTGGACAAATTTATTTATTTGGATAGTTCAATAATAAATTGGTATATATCATAAAAATTTATTTTTAAAAAAAAATACTTAAAAAGGATTAAAAAATAAATATGATAAAATTATTAAAAATAAAATAAAAATATATTAAAAATTAGAAAAATATTAAAAGTAATATTATTTATTAAAAATAAAATAAATTCAAGATTGAATACCTACAGAACTCAAAATTTAATAATTTAATACACACACACACATATATAAAATAGTTAAAATATTATTTTTTTATTGGACTATCCAAATATGTAAAATAGTTAAAATGTAAAAAGTTACAAGGTAAAATCGTTTTGTTAATTTAATAAAAAATGGTAAGATGATTAATTTGTAATTTATGTCAGGTTTAACTATTAAAATTTTGATAATAGAAACTAAATTAATATATTTTGAAAAAGGTAGGGAGTATTTGAGTTAAAAAAGTAAAAAAAATAATATTTTTAAATACATTAGGGACCTAATTGATAATTATCCAAGATACTCGGTTGTAGTTTAAGGAAAAGTGCGATTTCATTGCAATATGACCAAACATTAGGGTATTCCATTACAATTTGTCCTAATTTAATTAAGGCCAACTTTTAATGGAGTTCCTGATGTTTGGGTAAATTGCAATAAAACCGCACTTTTCCTTAAAATATAGTTTAATATAATTGACTAACTGGTTAACCATTAGAGTTAACATTTTGACCAAAGGCGAAAATAATTTTAGTTTCTATCTTTTTTCGAATTATCACATTTTGACTTATTTTTACTTTTTTAGCTCTCGTGGTCCTAACTTTTCAAAAATCTATCAACTTAGTCATTCTATTAGTCATTGGTTAGCCAAATTTAACAGTTTTAGGGGTTCACATATTAAAATAAAAATTCAGGTTAAAAAAAATCATAAAAAAGTTATTAAATAAAAGATTTAATTCTAAAAATAAGCAAGTGAAGGAAGAGAAAGCAAAAAATAAACTGAAAATGCAAAAGTGAGAAGAAAGAGAAATGAGCGAGAATAAGTGACAAGCAGTTGCTGACGTGTCAGCTTAAGACTGGTCACACCTCCTCATAACCGTTATCATTTAATGAGCGTGTTACCTTCCCAAGAAAAGGCAATGATTACAACTGCACAGCTATCGAGGTCAACTGAACAGTCAATCACTCAAACCGCTTCGACTGTAGGATGGTCGTACAACACATACCTGACAGTAATGCCATAACTGCTAACGAGTAGTCTAGGGAACCTCTGTGTCGAACGACGACACAATGCTTACTACCACGAAACATTGGAATCTTCTTGATGTCGAATGACATTTTGGGACGAACACATCAAACCCCTTGACTTTTTACATGCGTACAAGGAGTTTGGGAGCAAACTGTTATGACCAAAATCTGTTAGGCCCAAAGTCAAAAGTTGACCCATTCCACACAAAGGCCCAAGGCCTAATCGCACTACGAGCTTTGGCCCATAACCATGGAAAGCCTCACATATGGGCCAGATTCGCCAAACCAAGTGAAGGCAATGTCACACGATAGCCTAAGTCATCAGTAGACAGTCGAAACTCTTTTGTCGATCGACACTGCGAAGCCCCATGTCGAGCTTCCACACTACATGAAGCCAACTCCATCCCTCAAGGTTCGTACGACACTGGTTTCCCATGTCGCTCGACAAACCTCGAACGACTCTGACTCTACAACGACCCTGTTCGTAACCCATCCATGGGACTCTAAATCCGTAACTCGACCCATCAGACTTCAAATTTGAAGTCTGATGGACCAAGTCAAGGAAGGCAGCCAGATCCACCTTGATTTGGTCCTATTATTCAGGGATGTGATCCACTCCCTCCAACGGATGGATCACTCCCTATAAGTGGAGGACTCTCACTCAAAAGAGCCCCCCATGCGCGATTGCCAGAACTTGGATAACTAGAGTTGAACTGAATTCACTTCGATAATCACTTTTCGGCGAACCTCAGTCATTCTCGATCATCTCCCGATCAATATTCCTATCTCATCATTCTACTCTACCCCCTACTATGGAGGACCAATCCTTTCGATTTAAGGAAGTATCTCTTTCCCATATTATTATTTACTTGAACCTATCTACTTTTGATCACTAACTTGACTGTCGGAGTGACTTTGGTCGGCACCACCTCGGTGTCCCAAACGTCCTACGGGTTACGTATGTTCTATCTTTGCAGATTGAAGTGCGCTATATTTCCCCTGCGATTTTCGAGACTAAAGTGATGTACTTTTAAAAAATTAGGAACCACGTGAGTTAAAATAAAAAATAAATCAAAAAGTAATAATTCGAAAAAAGATAGGGACGAAAATAATTTTCACCATTGATTAAAATATTAACTCTAACTGTCAACCAGCTAGTCAAGGGTATTAAACTATAATTTAAGAAAAAATACGGTTTCTTGTAATTTATTCAAATATTAGGATACTCTATTGCAATTTTTCCTTTAATTAATATGGATGTGAGGAGTTTATCAATGAATCAACATTATCTTTAATAATCTTAAGACATGTGTTAAGAATCCAAAAATTAATAAAAAGTTTCTCTATATATTTTTTTTGAAATATTCATATTTTTCTCCTTGACGATTAGATTAACGATACTTTACTCCCTCAGTTTCAGAAATAGTCATTTCCCCCCTAGAGTTGACTTTCCATCTAAAAAGCAATATGATGATAAAAAAAGTAAGACTTAATTACCTTTGAAGCATATTGCTTACTGTTTTTACATACCCTTTAATGCTTCAAGGGTAATTAAGTTTTTTTACTTATTTTTTGTTGTCATCATATTACTTTTTGGATGGAAAGTTAATTCCAGGGGAGAAAATGATTATTTCTGAAACATGAGAGGGGTAAGGTATTTTTGACAGAATCGTCAGGGAAAAAAATAGAAATATCCCTAATTTTTTTAATATATAAATGTTCTAGGCCCAGTTTGGAAGAGTTTTAGCATTTTTAAAAGTGTTGTAAGTTGAAAAGTTGTATTAAGGTGTTTGGTAAATTATATAGCTGTATTTCTGCAAAAATATAAAATGACTAAAATGGACATCATAGTAAATTTAATTTATTTAATTTGTTAATAAAAATTCATTTTATATACATTAAGCATATTTCAAATAGTTTTACTTTAATTATAATATAAAAATAGACTTAATTAAATTTATTAATTATCTTTTAACTTTAATTATAAAAACTAATTTTTAGATAATAAAATAAATATTAATATAATTTTTAATTATTTTATTTGTAAATATTGAAGATAAAAAAATTGGTTTGGCTTAATTAATTAATTTTTTATTTTTTGGTCAGAAAATATTGAACATAAAAAAAAATCATTATTAATTATTAATTTTCAATTTCTAATGATATATTAATAAAAAAAATCATTATTAATGGTTCAGAAATTTTACACTGACTTTGTTATATCAATATATATTGACTTTATCTCATACAACACATATGAATAGTATGTGAGCTGCAAGTGAGCTTACTAAAATTAAATAAATTTTAATAAAATTTATATCCATACTATTCATACCTTAATAAAATTTAATGAATTTTGATGAGATTTTTTATATACATTTTAAGAAAAATGATATATGCTTATGGAAATTTCTTTTTTTAAAATTCTTTAATTTTTTTTAAGTTAAAACATTAAAAAAAAATAATTAGGGAACATAGGAAATATAAAAAAATAATTATGTATCTGAAAAATATTGAACCTTTTTTTTCTTTCTAAAATACATCTAATTTTTCTTAAAATTCATACAAAAACGTAAGAAATACCTCGCATAGCATTGTTATGTGAACATCCTAATCTATATAACAAAATATTAAATCTAATTTGTGAAATTAAACGCAAGAGATATTATGTATGTACCAAAAATAATGTGGTGTGGTTACTCATATCTCTCATCAATCAATTCATGTTTATTAGTTTTTTTTTGATATACCACTTGCAGTGGTAGCGACTCGAATATGAAAACATTGTCAGGCTGAATGAGCGCTATTGCCACCGAACCACATTGAACAGTAGTATCAATTTATGTTTCTTACTCACTCATTCATTTCAAATTTTTTATTTTATTTTAACTTCGCATATGAATTGTTTAATATATTAACACCTAAAGAAAAATTATGTTTATTATGCCATCCGCACATAAAAATTGATTATCACATTTCTTCAGGCAAACAATAATATTAGATAGAAAAACATGAAATAATATAAAATATTTATATTTAAATTTAAATTTCTTTATTTTGGTTTGTTAAATAACTCACCGATTAAATAGTTCCATCGATAATATGTCCAGTAATTTAAGAATAATGGACTTGAAATATTCCTTTTTACTAACAATAAAAGAATACCTATTAAAATTATTATTATTTAATAACATTTTTTTTTTGTTTGCTTCTAAATATTATGTATATAAAATTTTGTTACATAATATAATTTAAGAAAATATTTTTAATAAAGTTCGTAAATACATCGTAAGAGTTGACAGACTACTGTGTCTGTATGTATACATGCACGAGATTGAAGAAATAAATAATTGATCAAAGAAAAAGAATATCGAAAAACATGAATCACGGATATACAAACAACTCCATGCATTTTTTTTTTTTTGAAACAACAACCCCAAGCATTTACTCTTAACTCTGACATGATAAGATAACACCCACGTGATAATATAAACAAATAATTATATAAGTGGATCCGTAATAAAATCATTTTCTTTTCTGGCCATGACTTTTATGGCAAGCATACAGATAGGATACAGAAATAATTTTTTTTTAACAGATAATATATTAAATTAGGAAATAGAACTACATAAGTCCTCCTCAACTAGTTTAAGTAACCTAGTCAAGGAAGGAGCAAGACTATCCAGAGTTCGAGGAACTCTTTAAAGCCCTTTTAGTAAGCTAATGAGCAATATTGTTGCAGTTTTTGGAAACAAAAGCCAAAAACTTAGTAAAACAACCAAAATGAAACAAAATATCTTGACCAATGCTATCCACCTGACATCTGGTGGAGGAAAGACCACCACAAAACTTCACAATCTCAAGAGAATTTGACTCAACAAAGAAGGGGTCAAACTAGAAGAAACAGCCAACCTAAAACCCTCAAAAACAGCCATGGCTTTAACATCAGCAACTCTGAAGAAACTTGGAAAGACCAAAGCAACATCAGACTTTAAGCAGCCCCACTGATCTCTAGCAACAATACCTACACCGAATCTGCCTGAAGCTGCATCAACATTGAATTTAAAAGCAGCTGTAGGCGGAGACCACCTAGGAGCGGATCTACTAGCACTCTCTACCTGCAGAGGAACCTAGATCGAAACCAAAGAAGAGTCAACAAAGCAAACAGCCTTGTTCCACAAATCAGAGACAGGGGGAGGAGACTCGTTCTGAATCCTCAAATTTCTACCACTCCATGCAAACCAGGACCCAATCACAAAGCACAAAAGCTGCTTTAAGCTGCAGCAAGAAAACACCCAAACAAATCTATCAAAAAAGTCCACGAAATGGAGGGAGTTCAGCTCTGAAAAGAAAGGACATTCCTTCCAGGAAGAACTACTAGCTTTGCAGCCCCATAAAGCATGATCTGCGGACTCAGGGACACGAGAGTAGAAAGGGCACAAATTAGAGTCCCCAATACCCCTTTTAAACAGGCAACCTCTAATGGGGAGGGCTTCCCTGCAGGCTCTCCAACAGAAAATTTTAATCTTTGAAGGAAGTTGAAGCGTCCAGAGTTTTTCCCACCAAGGTAAGGGGGCATTAGAGCTAGAAAGGGAATCAGATTGGGCATCTTTAAGCACCAACCTATAAGCGCTTTTAACTGAGAAGCAACCCCTTTTATCAAAATGCCAAATCAGGGAGTCCCGTATAGGACTAGAGCAAATGGGTATGCTCAGAATAATGTTAGCTTCTTCAGGTCTGAAGTAGAACTGCACAAGGTCCCTACTCCATCTACCTGGGGCCTCAATCAAGGCAGAAACCGAAACTTCATATGGAAGAAGTTTGGGGGAATAAACTTTGAAACTGGAGTTTCTTTGCGGCCAAGGGTCATCATAAACGGAAATACTTTGACCGTCTCCGATCTTCTACCTCAATCCTTTCTTGATTACCTCCCTACCCTAGAGAATACTTCTCTAAACGAAGGAACGTTTCCAGCCTACTTTACTGCTAAAAAAATTGGTGTTAGAGAAATATTTGGCTTTGAGAACTTGGGAAAGTAAGGAAGAGGGATCGTTAAAAATCCTCTACCCCTGCTTGGCCAACATGGCTTGATTGAAAGCCTGAAATTCCCGAAAACCCATACCTCCCTCCACTTTAGGCTGACACATACACCTCTATGAGAACCAGTGTAATTTCCTCTTTTCCTGACTCGAGCCCCACCAGAAATCAGCACACATTTTCTGAACATCCAGGCCAAGGGAAACAGGGAGTTTAAAGCAGCTCATAGCATAGGTCGGGACTACTTGGACGACCCCTTTAATTAGGATCTTCTTCCCTCCTACAGAGAAAAGTTTACCTTTCCACCCAGAATCGAAACCTAGCTGTTCCATCATTTTCTATAGAACGATATACTCTACTCTGTCATATGCCTTGTTCATATCCAGTTTGAGAGCCGTTAGGCCATGGGCACCCTTTCTGCAGCCATTGAGGTGATGCAGACACTCAAACCCCATCACTACATTATCAGTAATGAGCCTACCAGGAATAAAAGCACTTTGATTAGGGGCAATGACATCATTAAGAACCAGTTGCAGCCTATTGGCTAGAACTTTAGCCACCAATTTATAAGTCACATTACATAGGCTAGTTGGCCTAACGTCACTGATCTTGATTAGAGATTTGACTTTTGGAATTAGAGCAACTACTGCTCTACTCATCTCCCCCAAATCAGCACCATTATTAAGTACTGCAAGTAAGGCCTGAACAACATTATCGCCCGCCACCCTTCAATATTTCTGATAAAACAGCGCAGGGAGGCCATCTGGTCCTAAAGCTTTGATTGGCGCCATTTGCTGTAGGGCTAAATGGATCTCTTCAAAAGAAAAGCTACCCATCAGAATCTGATTCATATTTGCAGAGACTTTTCTATCAACTGTTTGGGTCACAATGTCTATCTTCTCAACCGAAGCGCAAGAAGAACTAAATAGGCCACTAAAGTACCCCGTGACTAGCCCCTTAATCTCTTCTAGCTTATTTTTCCAAGTCCCATCACTGCCTATCAACCCAACAATTTTGTTTCTTTTCCTCCTCTCCGAGGCCCTAGCATGGAAAAATGTTATATTTCTATCTCTCGCTCTCAACCAATCTGCTCTAGATCTTTGCTTTCAGAAGACTTCAAATTTACCTAGTAAGTCATCGATATTGTTTTCCACCACTCTAATACGATTCACATCTAATCCTCCACCTACTTTATACAAGCATTCTAGCTCCTTTCTGAGATCATTGAGCTCCCTGTTTTTTAGCCTTTTCTTCGTTCTATTCCACTCGCTAAGTTTTTGGGAAACATTCCCCACCCTGCCAGACAAACCCTCAACACCACTGCTACCAGATCTGATATTCCAAGCATTCTCCACCATATCTTTGCAGTCAGGTTCTTCTATCCAGGCTTCTTCAAAATGAAACCTGGATCTCCCTCTATTCACCTCAAAGTCCCTATCAGAAGCTACCCGGATATTTTCCATCAGAATAGGTTTATGATCCGAACCACCCCAATCCAGATGCACATTGGCGGCAAGAGGAAAAAGAGCCCTCCAACCCATAGAACAGAGGTACCTATCCAATCTCTCTTGGATTAAATTAAGCCCCAATTGTCTGTTACTCGAAGTGAAGTTATGACCTCTAAAACCCACATCCACCAGATTACAGTTATCGATCGTCCCACGAAATAGGGACACTACCTTCTAACTCCTGAATAACCCACCAGCTTTCTCTTCCTATTTAAGAATTTCATGAAAGTCACCGCCAACTAGCCAAGGCAGATTGCTCAAACCCGCAAGCCGACGAAGAAGTGACCAAGAATGAGACCTGTAAGTAGAGTTAAGATCTCCATAAAAATCAGTAAACCTCCAATGACTACCGGGAGCACCCCGCACAAAAGAATCTATGTGACCTTTTGTGAAGGATTGAACCGAGATATCAACAGAATTACTCCACAACAACATCAAACCACCATCCAAACCAGCTCTATCAACAATGAAACAGCACTGGAAGCCTAAACTACACTTAATTCTATTTGCATTTCTACTATCAATTCTAGTTTCAGATAAGAAAATTAAAAGAGGTTTTTCAGATTGTACCACATTGCGCAGTGTTCGAAATGTCCGAGGGTTTCCAGCATAATATTTTCATAATAGGCGACGGTGCTGGGGACCAGCCACCTCCAAATCCATAGGTGAAAGGGAAAGACCTTTACCTTGTTTCCTGCTCTGCCCATTCTCTTCAACCTCAAAATTTATAGATCTCTTCCCCAACTGCACTGGCTCTGTTGAGACTCTCGCAGCATTGTTCCTGGCCATTCGTTTCCAGCTTCTTTTTCTAGGACTACTAACCACAGTCGGGTCAGTCTCTTCTGGTTAAAAAATATGAGGTATGCTCATTGAATTAGAGCTCACAACCGATCCATCATTTTTTCCTCCTGGTACCCCACTGCAGCTAAGGTTTGGAAGGTCACTCTTTACTGTATCTTTACTAATTGGATTTGTAAAGGCCTTATTTTTTCCCCTTTTAAAGCTAAGAACCTTACTAACAACAAGCAATTTCTGAGTAGAGGAAGGATCAGGTACTGCCTCCTCAACATTTACACTGAATTTCATCAATTCATTCACACAGGCAGTATCTAGTTGCTGGTTAGAACCGATCTCAGTTGATCTATCAATTGAAAAGTCTCCCTCAACGTTTTCAGTCGCACCAACATCAAGATCAGAATTCTTACCTTCCATGGAACCAGGAGCCACATCCTCCGAAGCATTAGCACTAGGATTTTCAGTCTCATTTTTGCGATTCCCTGGGTAGATAGATTTACTGTAACCCTGCGCCCTTAGCCAGTTTCCAAATTTGAGGTTGGCCACATCTTTTATCACTCCATCTGCTTCAGTACACTATTGCAGTAAGTGACCCATCCTGCCACAGATGAAGCAGAAATTGGGAAGCCTCTCGTAGCAAAGCAGCATCGAGGCTTCCTCACCATCATACCCAATCACTGCTTGCAGACCCCTTTAGAGAGGTTGAGTGATATCTAGGAGAATCCGAACCCTCAAACACCTTCCCCACCAGCTTCCAATTGCACCCATATCGACTTCCTTCACCTCACTCAGTAGACTACCCAGAACCTCACCAACTTCCCTACTCATGCAAGCTAGCGGTAAGTTGAACATTTGTACCCAGAATAAAGTTCTTCCAAAGTTTAGGTACTTAACACCCAAATATTCTCGTGGAAATAATAATTTACTCATTGTTTATTACTTGTGCTGACCCTGTACACTTGTGGGTAACAAAAAGGCTCAACAATAATTGGCACCAATAGTATCACACCATAGCACATCAGACTTATGTAGAGATATTCAAAGTTCCTAAAAGAGAGATTGTAACCAGATCAGTTCTGTTGCTGTATTGGCCATTGATATATACTCAGCTTCAGTGCTCAATTGAGCCACAATCTTCTGCTTTCGAGATGACCAAAAGACTAGATTCCATGCAAGAAATACGTAACTGCCATTTGTCGAACAACTATCACTAATGTCATTTGTTCAATCAACATCATTATAAGCCTCCAAATTTAGCTGAGCAATAGGTCTAAACCAGAAACCTCTATGAATTGTACTTCAAAGAAACCTGAGCACCCGTTTACAAGCTTACCATTGAGTTTGCGTTGGAGCTACAAGGAATTGGCTAAGTTTGTTAATCATAAAGGCAATATGAGGCCTGGTATGTGTAAGGTATTGGAGAACACCAATTGTACTCTTGAAAAGTGTAGGATCATCGAAAGGAATGCCACCTTGAGCTGTCAGTTAGTAACCAAAACTGATAGGAGCGTCACGGGGATTGGAGTTGAACATGTTAGTCTTTTTCAATAAGTCTATGACGTACTTGGATTGAGTAAGAAAGAGCCTTGTGAAGAATTGCATATGATCACATGTCATTTACATCGACCAAGATGTAGATAACAATAGATGCTTGATGTTTGATAAATAAGGAGATATAAGAAATGTTTTTGAAATCCCATGATTGTAAGTCAGTTTGCAATTTGGTGAACGAGGATCTAGGGGCTTCCTTGAGCCTATATAGAGGCTTTATTGAGTTTACAAACATGATGAGAAAGCCTGGTATTAACAAAGCCCTCTGGTTAATCCATGAAGACCAACTAATGAAGCTCTCCATTCAAAAAGGCATTATTAATATCCACTAGTTGGATATCCTAACCATGGAAAACAACCAAAGAGAAGATGACTCTTATGGTGGAGAATTTCACAACAGGACTGAATGTGTTAAAATAGTCAAGGCCAATTGTTTGATGAAATCCTTTGGCAACCAATTGAGCTTTGTGTTTAAAAATAGTCCCATCTAGTCTGTATTTGGTTCTAAACACTCATTTACATCCTATAAGACTTATATCAACTGTGTGACCAAACTCTAGGTTTTGTTGGATTGCAAAGTGTGAAACTCATCTGTCACTGTCTGCACCCAAGCTGGATTAGACATGGCCTTCATGACTGTCTTAGGTGCACCAAAATTGACAGATGATGTAGTATAAGCTTTCTTGGATCTAGTAACTATTGGATGTGTAGGAAGAATAGTATAAGGCCGCTCAATTATAGTTGGAGGTTGAGTGAGTGACAAGCTTTATGTATAAGATATAGAAGAATACTTGGACAATTCAGGAACAACTGTAGAACAATTATGCTGACCTTGAATATCAACAACTAGTCTTGGAGAGGCATTATAAGCAACTGTTTGAACACTGGGAACCTGCTTGTTAAGAATAGCTGAGAGAGGAATACTAATGGAAAGTAAGGAGGATGGAAATGATGTGCTGTGTGATTGAGAACAGAACATTTTGGAGTATGGAAACTCCATATTTCGAGATATATACACCTTTCCATTTGAATCTAAACATATATACTCTTGTGAGAAGAATTGTATTCAATGAAAATATATTTATGGGAATGAAAATCAAGCTTGTGTCTAGAGTGATCTCTTAGGTATGGAAAACAAGTACAGCTAAAGGTTTGGAAAATTATTGATACTCTCCACCCATGTTTGTCTGTAGATATTTGATTTTATGCCTAAACTGCATCTCAACTTGTTTCTTAAAACCCATAAAAACTGTCAAAGCTTCTGATTTAAGCTTCAATGAAAAACACCATGAAAACCTAGTGAATGCTTCAACAAATACCAAGTAGTATTTGTAACCCTCAGTAGAGAGAAGAGGAGCTGATCCTTAAATATCACTATACACCAGAATCAAGAGGACATTCTGCATTAATATCAAGTCTAGCAAAAGGAAATTTGTGCATTTTTCCAATTTTGCATGAATCATAGAACTCAAGTGCATGCATCTTAAATGGAAAATGCATAGTTTTCCAAACATTTTGCAGAACAATAGGAGAGGGATGCCTAAGTTTAACATGCCATAAAGATGACTTAGCTTTAGCTGCTGATGCAACATCAAAAGGTGTTGAGTTTACACTAATATTTGAATGACAGTTGCTAGATTTATTACACGTAATTGAACTACAATTTTAATCTTTCTTAGCATGTGCATAAAATAAATAGCTTCTATGCAATATTTTAGAACCATTCCCAACTAACCTAATGTGGTACAATCCAATCTCAAAGGAACCTTGAAGTAAAAATCTCTTGGTTTTCGGATCCTTGACAATACGTCCATCAGCAGAAAATTCAGCACAAGAATTGTTGTCTTTGGTTAGTTTAGATATACTCAAAAGATTATTAGAGATTGTAGGCACATGCAAGATATGTCTAAGATGCACATTTGTAGATGGTGAGGTGTGTGACTTTACTGTTGTGTCACCAATGTGTATAATATGAAGATGAGCACTATTTCCAATCATCAATTTATCCATACCTTTGTAATCAGAATGTAGAGAAAGATTATTCAAATAAAAGGTGATGTGTTTTATGGCCCCAGACCGATCCGCTACAATATTAGGAGTTGCAAAACTGTTTACTGAATGTTGATTGAAATGTGCCTGATTAGGTGCAAAGTGCTGATGCATTTAGGCTGAGACTGATAAGTCCTTTCCTCATTGTTGTTTGACCCTTGCTGCTGAACAAAATGAGCTTTATTGTTGTTGTTGTTCAAATTTTGGATTAGGTCCCTCAAATCCTTGATCAAAACGTTTATGTCATTGTAATGCACTATGACCTGGTTTGGCACACATTTGGCAGTAGATTCTTTGATTTGATGTAGTGTATCTACCTCTGCCTCTAAAATTACCTCGATTGTTATTATTGACACTACCTCTATTACGTTAACCTTTCTTGTTAGTGTTTCCAGATTGATTGGAAACAAAATGAGCAGCAGCTCCTGACGGGTTCAATTAACTCGAAGTATTGAGCTGCTCAAGCTTTTGTTCATGCATAGGAACAAGAACTGAGAAGTGACATGGTTTGATATTGTGATGAAATCAAAACAACTACAGAGGCATAATCATGATCAACACCACTAATAAGACTCAATATCATATCTCTATCTGCAACAGTATCACCAGCAGACATAAGTGAGTCTCTAATGTTTTTGATTTTTATCACAAAGTCACTAATAGAATTACGTCCTTTTCTGATAGTTTGCAACTGTTGCCTAAGCTGTAAGATTCTTACTATAGATTGTTGTGAGAACAATTTTTCTAGCTCAGTCTAAAGTTATAGAGAGGTGAGGTAGGAGGTTACTTGACCAATCAAGTTAGGATTCACAAGGGATATAAGCCATCCGAGCAGCAACCTGTTAGCTTTTTTCCAATTTTCTTAAGCTCAATTAGGCTATTGTTCAATAGTAGTTTCTCCTCCTTCATTAATTTTTTGAACCTTCAGAAATCTGCTTGGAACTTGAGCTGATCTGTTGATAAACTCCTCAAGATCCAAAGCTTGAACAGTTGGATACAAGAATGATACTCCTCCATCCAAACCAATTCACTATCAATAGATAAAGCAAAACGAGCCAAACGGTGAGCCACTTTATTTGCTGATCTAGGAACAAAAGAGGTACTAAACCTACAACACGAGCTAATAAGGTTATAAATATCATCGAGGACTAGACCAATGCCGAAGGGGTGTGTCTCTAGCTACTATAATCTTGATAATTGTCTCCACATTTAATTCCAACTCACCCAACTGGAACCCAGTTTTCAGAGCTAACGCCAAACCACGTTTAACCGCAAGTGCTTCAGCGTATTGAGGTGAACAACACAAATGGAGTTTTTGAGTATTGGAGACTAAACATTCCCCATATCATATCCCTAGCTCGCACAACGACATCTATGTTAATTTTGTAAGATCTAAGTGGAGGAGGATACCAAAGCACCAATAGGTATCGCTTCTAAAGTGCAGTTCACCTCCCTATATTCATTTAAGAAAGAAAAAGACTAGCTAACAACCACATCCACAACCAACTGTCTCCCTGAGTGAATGATGGTATTTCGCCTAAACCATAGTTGCCATAGTTATAAGCAACGATTCCAGCTTCTCCACACGAAAAATAGAATGAGAGAAAGTCAGAAAATAAATCACCTCTATCGATGGTTAAAATTTTATAGCATTCGCAAATGAATAGGCCACAAGAAAATCCTTTAGGGATGGTCATCCCGAATAGAACGAAGAGTAGTCTCCTAACTACCTTGGCAGAAAAAACAAATTTGGTCAATGGGGACATGATGTAACACAAGGTTTACCATCATAAGTAAACAATACCTATAAGCTCGCCAAATAAACAACTTCACGATAGGTGGAATATAGAGGCACCAAAGAAATTTCCACCGCGAATCCGCCAAGCTAAGACCCAAGGAACCAGAATAGGTTGCCGAATGGTTCACTACTGAGTAACCACTTCTGACCATAAAGCGATCAAGTTTATTGAAATGTCAAAAAAGAATCTTCTCGATGTGGACTACCAGGAGGTAAATTCAAAATAGCTTGCACATCCTCAGCCAAAAGAGAAGCACGAATTAATGAATCATTCCACCTACCCAAGGCACTTAAAAGATCATAAAAAGTAGAAGATTCATCAAGAGTTTCAGAAGAAAAAGGTTTGAACGTGTGCAGTCTTGGCACCGATCATTGTAGATATAGATCATGACTCTGGTTACTAATTCGCTCTTGACCCTTTTCAATGATACCTTTACCCTAAAGAAAAATCCTTCAGATAAAAGACGCAGAGGAAGAAGCATTCGCATGGAAAAAAAAAACAGTTAGAAAAGTAACGCACTTCCAAAACCTTAGCAACCAGTGAATTAGGATGCTGAATAATCCTCTAAGCTTGTTTTGCGAGAATTGCTTGGCTGAAAACAATAAGATCACGAAATCCCAACCCCCTTTCGTCCTTACCCATACAATGAAGGGAGTTTTAGAAAACGTTTGATTATCGTATAACATGCGGAATTAGGTTTCAAAAATTTTCTTTTAATTGAAAAGCTATTTTTCAATCAGGAATGAGTTCCTGTATATACACAGAAAAAGATTTTATAAAACTACATACCTTTTTCTTGATTTTTTTTCTTCTGAATCTTCGATCTACCACTAGATCTTCCAAGCTATAACTCGCGGTCTGACAACGCGTGTGTGGGCACGTCATGGTAATAGATGGAGGTCACGTGAAAAACGAACGGAGAACTCTTTCTCCCTGTGGTCAGCCGCACTTGCAAAGAAAGGGAGAGTCAGAAATTTTTTTTTCTTTTCTTTTCTCTTTGGTGGCTAAATTGCCTCTGTGTTTCTCACTTGTGGTTAGTCAATTTTTCTAGCTATATAACTCTTATATACTAGCTCTTTATGGTTTTAGTTTGAACAAGTCAAATAGGATTCTAAATCCTATTTATTTTGATCTCCATAAAGACTTGAATCTGTGACCTTTAGGACTATTAAAATAATCATATTATTTTAATTCTTTTGTTCCCGTCACAGTTTGATTCTGTAACTTCCTATTTAATAAATAGAATTAATAATTAATAATTAATAATTTCTATTATTTTATTAAATATTTAATTTTAAATAATCACATTATTTAATTATTCTCTTTTAATTAAATCGCATTACTTTCGTAATACTTATTAATTGGACCATCCAATTAATCAACCATGACCCTCGTTATCAAAAACCATTAGGGCTAGCAAGGGGGCCTAATGGACCCACAGTTTTGAGCTCCAATAATACTTAGTAATATTATTTAAAACTCTTTAATTAATATTTCACGATTATCAACCTCGGTATTATTCCACTAAAAACCCAAGGCTGCACTTTCAGAACTGTAGATGTGTTTATACAATCTAAAGTCTCAGTGTCCATTGATATAACTATTTGCATATAATGTGATCATTCACAAGTAGTTCATAACTGGAGCTGGATCATAAAGTCCGTTATACCCATCTAGAGATATCTTTTCCTTTAAGTACCATTGATTCTCTAATGAACAATTAAATCCTATTTTCCTCACGGAAGAAAGAGAGTGCTCATAATCGTTCAAGGCCCGAATCAACCCTTAAAGGAACTACTCATCTACTTCAATCAAGAATGAGTAAATTCCACTATTGTGTTCAAACCTTCCCAGCTACAAGCCAAACCGCAACTATAAGATACGGAGGTATTGGTCGAGATTTACATCGATCTCACTCATGGTAAAACAAAAGCCACGATCCAAGTTAAAGGAGTCGATAAGACACTCAGGATTAAGATCACCTATAAATAGCCATCATTTATTGATTATATATGAATCTCATCTACTAACGGGTCTTGGTGAGAGATTCATATAAATCGTGGCCCAGTCTCGTATGATCTCATCGTATAAGGTGTCTCCATTCTCATGTCAACTATATAAGCGGTCTAGGATAAGACCACCGTATTTTACAGAATGGACCGCAACAGTAGATCAATCACAAACAAAGTACCCATCTTTTTTCGCTCTCTACGGACTCTTTAGATTGCATGTCTCAAAATGAATCCTACCTGTATATGACCATCATATACTCATTATGAGATTACATCTTGCAATTTAGGATGTTCTTGCATAATACGAATGTATTACTAAATATAAAATCTTTATAAACTAGAATGAGAATCTGAATAATTCTTATTAAGTCTTTAACTGTTTACAATTACAAGTTTTAGGGTATAAATCCCAACAATCTCTCACTTGCACTAAAGAAGATAGGGCGTGTCTCGTAATCTTAGACCCTCTAAGTGACCTTCAAACACTTTAGCCGTCAAGGTCTTCATAAATGAATCAGTCAGGTTATCTTGCGACACAATCTTCGTCATGACCATGTCTTCTCGCTGCACTATCTCTATGATGAGATGATATTCCTCTCTATATGCTTCTATCCTTTATGACTTCTTGGCTCTTTGGAATTGGCCACAACTCCACTATTATCATAATAAAGTGTCATGGGCCTATTCATATTTGGAACAACTTTCAGATCACTCAAGAACTTTCGGAGCTAAACAGCCTCCTTAGCTGCTTTACAAGCTGCTACATACTCGACTTCTATAGTGGAATCAACAATGCAAGATTGCTTGATACTTCTCTAAACTATGGCTCTACCAGCAAGGGTGAATACTGACCTAGACGTGGATTTCCTAGAATCCTTGTTTGACTGAAAGTTTGAATCTGTATATCCCAATGAAATCAAATACAGATATGAATATACAAACATATAGTTCCTCGTTCTACGAAGATACTTGAGAATATGCTTAACAGCAACCCAATGATTCAATCCTGGGTTGGACTGATATCTACTGACTACTCCCACTGCGAAGCAGATGTCGGGTTTCGTGCATAGCAAAACATACATAAAACTGCCTACTGCGGACGTATAGGGAATCCGTCTCATATCCTCAATTTCTTGAGGTGTCTTAGGATAGTGTTCCTTAGACAAGTGAACTCCATGCCTTGAAGGTAAACTACCTTTCTTGGAGTTCTACATCGAGAATCGCACAAGTATCTTGTCGATATACGATGCCTGAGACAGTGCTAACAATTTATTCTTACGATCCCTTATTAATTAGATCCCTAGAACATAACTTGCCTCTTCCAAATCTTTCATTTGGAATTGGTTAGCAAGCTAACCTTTTACTTCTAATAACGTCCCTAAGTCATTCTCAATGAGTAGGATATCATCCACGTAAAGGACCAGGAAAACTACTTTCTTATCAATGATGTGCTTGTATATACAAGGCTCATCAATGTTCTGGTTAAAGCCATAGGTCTTGATTGCAGTATCAAACCTAATGTTCCAAGATCTAGATGTCTGCTTAAGTCCATAAATGGACCTTTGCAGCTTGCAAATCTTTTGCTTTTGATCTTGGGATACGAATCCCTCTGGTTGCATCATGTAGATGCTCTCGTCTAGATTTCCTTTCAAGAATACAGTCTTGACGTCCATTTTCCAAATTTCGTAATCGAAATAGGCAGCTATGGATAAAAGTATCCTAATAGACTTATGTAGGAAAAACAGGAGTACGGCGCAACGAAAGGCGCAAAAAAGGATTTTTGCATTGGTACTTTTAAAATTTTCCAAAGGAGTAGATTTTAACTTATAGTTAACTAAATATATATATAAAGATAACATACCTTTTGTAATACATGAACTTTAATGTTGCGTCGACTATGAACCGCAAGATCTTCCAATCCTTTACAAATATGGATAGCCTTGGAGTGTGGGCTCTCTTTCTTTGAATTGCGTACTTGAGGATGAGAAACAAAAACTTTTCTTTTTTGTTAGTCACTCAAAACCCTCATGAGAAAACTTAGAACACTTTGAACTCAATTATTTTTTCTCTTTTTCTCTCGGGTGGAATCACACTTTTGCTTAGAGTAGGGGGCGGTTTTTCTTGGCTATCAAAAGCTTACAAAACTTGCACATAAGCATTAAGATTTGGCCGAACTCCCCTAGCCTTCTATTTATGGTGGCCGAATTCTCCTTAGTGTGGGAGGATTTGTGTTTCATCTTAAAACCTATCAATTTAGAGTTCAACTCAATCCTAACTCTAAAAAGTATTATCCAATTATAATTAAAGGATAATTATAATTTGAATGACTTATCAAAAATTTCCAAAGGTGACTAATAGTCAACTTTAGAATTTTGACAAATATAAAAAACCTTTCTAATTTGATTTGATAAATAACTCCTTTTATTTATCTCCTTATCAAATAAGGTTTTTGATACTTATCATACTATCACCAATAGTATGAAACTAGAAATTCAATTCCTAGTAGAAAAGTGTTTTGACTTTTGATTAAAAAATTAATTAATTTTTATTTAATTAAATAATAAAATAAAAGAAAGTAATTAGCTAATGCTGCCCACCCCTAAACACATGGACTAAACTTTGTTTTTCCATTTTATTAATCTCATTGGACCTCCACAAAAAGTCCACATGTGAACTAGACCCATTTTTACAAAAAGAAATAAGTCCACATGCCTTTAATAAATATATTAAATATAATTTAACAGTCCATTTATATTAAATGTGCTAATTATATTCTTTAGTATATTTACGAGATGTTAAAAACATCCCTAAGGGCCGCTCAAGGGGTCACACGCCCTTGGCCGCCTATCCCAGGTATTTTGACGAGTTACCGCGTGTCTTGATCGAACACAAGAACGCACCTCTCAAAACTTTTGAAATAAATTCTAAAATCAATTCTTTAAAATGGATCAAATAAATGATCCGGTAGTATATAACTAGTGATCAATTCAAGTTCATGTGGATTGGTGATCTTAGCGGGCTATCTAAACTTAAGCTCCAATAGACACAACCTAATCACAATCAACATATGATTAACTTAGGTCCGATCCATTAATTTTAGTTCATTCCACTAAAGAACTAAAATTGAACTCTTAAATAAAGATAAAATGAGTGAGCATACTAATTCGTACCGTAGACAACCTAAATGGAGAAAGTGTATCCTCGTGAAAAATACCAATAATCGTCAAGAGCTCATAGACCGTCTATAGCTTTCTAAGTTACCATATTTACTCATATGACCATGTTTTCGAATTTGGATATTTTGACTTGTGCAGAAGCCATGTTTCAATAGCCACTATTGAAAACTCAACGTTAAGATTTAATATCCAATACCTTAAAACATCCATATGATGGTATTCTACTGACATTTGCTAGATGCAGTCACGATGTCAATTTCTATAAATGATGTCCTCTATCGATATACACGTGAATACCACCAAACTATCGAGGATAGACTATGCAATATAATCGTACTCATTGATAGCTCAAATGATAACGCATGCAACCATAAGTCCATCATTTATCTCAGGATTGAGATAGACTCTCCGATTGTCTCAGTAGAACACTTTTATCCATTAATGGTTGCATATAAAGTTTGCTACAATGATCCTATTCAATGCACCCAGTGCACTAGATTCTTTTGTCCAAAGACACTTCGATGATTTTAGACTCATTATATCACATTTGATCCCGCTCAAATGCTAACAAAAGAATCTACAACTTTAACAAGATAAAGGTGCCCAACCTTGTATCTTAAGTTGTGAATGTTATTCGAGACCAACTAAAGAATTGTGTCTAATTCATACATATCCAAATGTACAAACAATTCTTTTGTTTCTCATAGTCTCTTGACCTTATAATTATTTATTTTTGACAATTGATATAATTGCTATAAGATTTGTTAAAACAGAAATCACTTTTATTTATATGAGATCGATTGTTAAATACACTATTACACTCTTGCTATTGAGCATAATCCTAACAACTTAAACATAGTTACTGGCGAGAAGGATTTATCATAATTGATGCCTTCCTTCTGGGTATAACCTTTAGCCACTAGCCATGCCTTGAAGGTCTCTACCTTCTCATCTAATCCTCTATTATGCTTGTAGATCCACTTACATCCTTTGTGTTTTATCCCTTCTGGTAAGTTTACAAGTTCCTAGACTAAGTTGGAGTGCATGGACTCCATCTCGAGATTCATGGCTTTAAGCCATTCCTCTTTGTCAGTATCATCCATTGGATGTCTAAATGTCAATGGATCATCCATACTATCATCAGAAACGACACCATGTGCCTCTCCAATGCCTAAGTAGCGATCAGGTTGTCGAACAACCTTCCCATTATGCCTAGGCGGTAGTGTATCCTAACTGAGAATCATCTGACTGTCAGATATTTGTGGAATAATAACATCGTCAACAACCCTTGTTGAATGAGCACTAGTCATACCTGGTTCTAGCTCTTTTAACACAATCTTACTACGAGGTTTATGATTACTCATATAATCCTCCTCAAGAAACGTTGTGGTTGTTGATACAAACACATTGTTTTCTTATGGATTATAAAAGAATCCACCTCGAGTTTCCTTTGGGTACCCTACAAATAGGCATTCTTGTGAACGAGGTTCCAGCTTTACAGTTCTGTTCTTCAGTATATATGCTGGACACACCCATATGTGACAATATCGTAAACTAGCTTTAGATGAGTCCGTCGGAGCATGAAGAATTAAGTAGGTGGGTTAGCGAGTGGATTAAAAAGGGACTTGTCAGGGAGAGGCTTCCATCAGATATTTCCACTATTCAAGCAAGCCGCATTGAAGAAGCAAGGCTCAAAGTTTGATTCGAGCTACTCACCCCCATGATCTGATCGCAGGGTTTTGATTGTTTTACCTAATTGATTTTCAACTTTAGTTTGGAATTCTTTGAACCTTTCAAAGGTTTTCAAATTATGTTGCATTAGGTAAACATACGCATATCTAGAGTAGTCGTCAATAAATGTGACATAATACTCATAACCACCTCTAACTCTAATACTTATAGGTCCACAGACGTCTGAATGTATAAGCTCAAGTGGTTGCGTGACTCTAATTCCTTTTCATGTAAAAGGTCTCTTGGTCATCTTACCCTCCAGACAAGATTCACATACATGTAAGGTACCGATATCTAACTGACTTAAAGATCCGCTTTTTACTAGTCTGTTTATCCTATCAAGGTTTATATGTTCAAGTCTTAGATGCCACAAATATATGTCATCAACTAGAGAAATCTTTTATCGTTTTGTTTTAGGTTTTTCAACGTTAAACAATTCGGTATTAAGCAGTGACGTATGAATTAACGGTCTTAAAACATACAAATTATTTTCTATAGTATCAGAACAAATATTCATTCAATTTCTTAAAATGATAACTGATTTATCATGAAAAGAAATCTTATGAAACTCTTTCAAGTAATCTGGATACTGAAGTCAAATTCCTTGCAAATTCGGGAATGAACCACATTGTTCAACAAAAGAAAACTATTATTAAATTGTAGTTTAACTACTCCTACTGCTTGTGCTGAAACGACATCCAATGTTCCAACACGCATAGTGAAGGACCCTCCTACAGCTTTTGCCAATAATCATTCCAATGTAAAAAAAAAAACAAAATTAGTTAGTGGCCTCTGAATTTACTATTTAATGTGAAGAATCATCTTCCACTAAATAAAATTTAATGATAAGTAAATCTGATTTACTTTTCACTTTCTTCTTATTGGAGAGCTGCTCGAGGTATTGTAGACAATTCCTCTTCCAATGACTAACATCTTTGCAATGGAAACATTTTCCTTTTACTTAGTCAGTCGTGATGCTCTTTATCTTAGGCTTAACCTTTACTTTACCAGTAGACCTCTTCCTCTTCCTGAAACCAAAAGAGGATGGCTCAGCAACATTTGCTTCACTAATCTAACCTTTTGTAACTCGTCCTGCGTTGGTTACAGGCTCTGGAGGACATTCCTTTGTTAGCACAGATTTAAGGTCTTTGCAGACCATGATTGCGTTCACATTTTGTTTCCACTTAGTATAGTTATCCCCGATTAATTTTTTGCGAGGAAAATAAAGCAGAAGACATTGCTGATATTTAAAGACATAAATCTAAATTAATATCATTCGTTCATACATTCATTTCATGCTATATGTTCGGCATAAAATTAAATATGATGCATGAGTATAATTTTAATGAACTAAAAAACCCTTAAAAATTAGTTACTATGCCATGATAATTTAATATCCCACCAGTAAGTGCCTAGGTAGGCTAGGTTAAATCTCTTTAGATCGAGACATTCTCAATCGGATAATACACAAGAATAACTCTTTATTTCTATATTACCCAACCATCGCTTATGTTTAGTCAGGACAATAAATTAGCAACTTAATTAAGTCTTTTATGAGTGTGACCCACTGTTTCAAAATTTATGAACTTCACTTGAGAGTGCCTAGGTAGGCTAGGTCAGTCCCAAAATATATTCTGAAAACCTATATGTTAGGAAGTTAACCTTGGTATTGACTCTTATGGACACTCCCCGTAGGGAGGAGGAAAATAAAGCCGTCACGAGGCGCTACTCGAGCCTCATGGTGTTGAACTAACAATGGAGATTGCGGGATATAATGTCATATATCCCTCTCCCACTCACTATTTGTAGTTGGATTTTCTATAAAATATATCCCTCTCCCACTCACTATTTGTAGTTGGGTTTTCTATAAACTAAGAGTTTTTAAAACTCTATATTTTTAGTTTTTACTTAGATTTTACGGCTAATATGAAATCTAAGTTTGACTAGTTTTAATAAATTATTCAATTTTAAGATTTAAAATATAATTTATTATGTAATTTTTAATTTACATAAACCATTTAAATAAACTAAAAATTATATGTGAATTTATCAAGTTTTAACTATTAAACTAAATCATATTATTTGGTCCAATTATATCTTTGGTGTTTAATCAAATTAAAACCTAACATTTAAAAGGACCTAACTAATCTAATTAAACACTTTAATATATAGATTAGTTAATAATGAGATTTACTAAGTTTTTACTCCTAAAAACTAATCTCTTTATTTGATTCTTTTTAATTAAATAATTAATCTAATTAATTCAAAGAATCTAACTAAGCACTTTAATTAAACACTTTAATATATTGATTAGTCATTAATGAGATTTACCAAGTTTTTACTCTTAAAAACTAATCTCATTATTCGATTATTTTAATTAAGTAATTAATCTTAATTAATTCAAAGAATCTAATTAATCACTTTAATATATAGATTAGTCATTAATAAGATTTACCAAGTTTTTAGTCCTAAAAATTAATCTCATTATTCGATTATTTTTAATTAAGTAATTAATCTAATTAATCTTATTTAATTCAAATAATCTAAATAATCACTTTAATTAAATTCTTTAATTGGTTGATTAGTCAATTAATGGATATTACCAAGTTTTTACACCTAAAACTAAATCCATTATTCAATTGCCATTTATGAAATTGTTTTCTATTTTAATCTCATTAAAATAAAATAATAAATTATTGCAATCATGCATAACATATTATTTATACATGTGTAAGCACACCCGCTGTAACATTCGTAATTTTCATTAATTATGAAAAGTGCCCATAATTATTGTTAATTATATGAAAATAATGTAATGGGTTTATTTGGATTAATTTTTAGGTATACAAATGGACCAGGTGGAGCGGTCCGGAAAGAATGTATGAAGGGAAAAGGAAAAAGTTGACAGTGAGCACCACGACCAGTCACCTCGATTAGGGATCGTGATGAGCATCTCGCGGTGAAAATGATAATTTTGGACAGTGAGCACCGCGAACAGGGATCGCGATGAGCAGCTCATGGTGAAAATGTTAATTTTGGGCAGTGAGCAACGCGACCAACATAGCGACCAGACACCGCGATGGCTGATTGCGATGAAGATGGTAAAATCACTTCAGTAAGCAACGCGATCAGGTGGCGCGACCATAGGTCGCGAGGAGCGGTCGCGATGACCAAAATTTTATAAAAAAAAATAAGAGACGGTGAGAAGTTTCACGAAGAAGCAAACATAAGTAGAGAGAGACCGGAGAAGAAAAAGAAAAAGAGAAAGAAAAGGAAAAAGAAAGAGAAAGAAAGAAGAAGAAGAGAAAGGAGAAGAGAGAGAAAGGAAGGAGAAAGGAAGAAGAAGAAGAAGGGAAGAAGAAGAAGAAAGACAAGGAAAAGAGGAGGGAGAAAGAGAAAAGGAGAAAGAAAAAGGAGAAAAAAGGAAATTCAAAAACGAAATTGTTGTAGAAAACGGTATCCAGGTTGGTGTACACGTATTTCTGAAAACCTTATTAATTTCGTTATATGATCTGATTTGAATTTCTATATTTTGACTAAATGAATTGAGAATTTATTATTGATTTTGAAAATTTATTTTGGATTTGTGATATCGTATGTTTTCGAATATATTTTGCTAATACTGTTTTGTGAATATAATTGTTGTTGAATTGGTTAATGTTAATTTGAAGGGAATAAAATGAATTGAAATGAAAATTTAAATTGTTATATTGTGAAATGGCCCTAGGATACTTGAACATATAAACGGATATAGGAGGTTGGTATACCAGCTGAGTTATTTCAGCAGTACTGCACCGATATTGATATTGATCATGATATTATGTACCTCTCTTAAGATTTGTCCTGGGGTAGAGAGTTATGATATTGATATTATGTACCTCCCTAAGGATTCGTCCTAGGGTAGAGAGTTATATATACCACCCTTGGATGGAATAGACCCTAAGTGCTGATCCTAAGGTTGGGAGTTATGTTCGACGGGCAGCCACCGAGTGGTCGATGTCGAATGACCCATATTCCAGTCCAGAAAATTATGTAAAGTATACCAAAGGGGCCAGGATTGAAATGAATTGAATAAGTTGTTTATAAATGAATTTAGAAATTGATTTCGTATAATTTAATTTATTAATTGAATCGAATAGTAATATGTTTTACATGATGGTATTATGATATATTTTGAAAGCTATTTTGTGATTTCGATAAATAAGTTTAGTGTACATCCACTAAACATTATTACTTAGCGCGTTGATTTTATCACACGTAGGTAACAGGGATATCAGCGGAGATAAAGAAAAAGACTAAAGAATAGGTAGCTGCAGACAGAGATCCTGAGTCACCATACTTTTGGGGTAGTTATATTTGAATTTTTGAGTGTATATCATTCAGTAAAGCATGCATATACAGTAGTTTGTAAATTTGTCACACACACACACACACACACACACACACATATATATATATATATATATATATAAGTTTTGTTAATATTTATTTAATGGTTGATTCCAATCCTTGCACTCCACTCGCTGCCTCTAGTGTCAAGTTATCAAAAAACTTGATGGAGATATTTTTCCTGATCTATCCATGTACAAACATCTGGTTGGTCTCTTGAAATATCTCACACTTAGAAGACCTGATATTGCTTTCATTGTGAACAAAGTTAGTCAATTCCTTTCAGCCCCTACACAATCTCATTGAAAAGCTTTCAAGCATGTTTTGACATATCTGAAAGGATATGCCTATCTTGGTTTCATGTTTACCCTAGCAGCTTAGTTGTCTTTGGAGTGCTTTGTAGATGCTAATTAGGCTAGCTCTCTTGATGATAGAAGATCCACTACAGGTTATTACGTGTATTCGGGCTTCAATCTTCTAACATGGAGTTCCAAGAAGCAACAAGTTGTTGCTCGTTCTAGTACAAAAGCCGAATATTGGGTGGTTTCTCAAGCAACAACCGAGCTCATTTGGTTTCATGATTGTCGGTTGTCCTACCATGTGGTGTGGCAATATTGGTGCACAGTCCCTTGCAAAGAATCATGTATTTTTCATGCCCTCGGCAAATATATTGAAATCAACGTTCATTTTGTTCGAGAAAAGGTGGCTTCCAAACAAGTTGACATTCAGTATATTCCTTCTGAAGATTAGACTGCTGATCTCCTCACCAAAGCTCTCACTATTGACGAAATTGCTATTTTTCAATCCAAGCTCACTGTGGTTGAACCTTTTTCTTACTTGAGGGGGGAGGTTAGAGTAGAAGCTAAAAACGTGCATCATAAGCATGTAAATCTTGTGATGACAAGCATGCAAGCTGAAACATTTAGTGGCATTTCTATTTAAAAAAAGCCTTTGAAATCGTAGTAGGAAGTTCCTGCATGCTTACAGAGAAGTCTGGACTTATATTTCTGTTCTCTAGCTTATCATTCATGGACTGATATACACCACATCACTGCTCATGCATGATCTCATCCGGAGAGCATCTCAGCTGTTTGCCACATCAACTAGAGTTTGTTAGGATTGTAACAGAATTATGTTACATCATATAACATAATTCTGCTCACTTATTCTTCATGCTTCTCATGCATATTACCACAATTAGCTCGTAATTATTTAGTTAATTTGGAACAAAAATTCAACTCTCAATTGTGAGAAAAATCAAGATGATAAAATTTTATAAAAATAGTTCCAATAGCAGATGAAATGTGATAATATAAGATCAGGATTTAGTGATAGTATTTAAATAAAACAGATATAATATAAGATCAGAATATGCTGATGCATATACTCTTACTAATTTTTTTTATTTTTTTTTATAATTTTCTTAATTAAAAAAATCTTGATTACTATATATCAAAATTTAGAAATGTTGACGTTCGAATATGGTCAACGAAATTAATAGTGATTATTGATAATTTGGAGTGTGAAACTGGATAGTAGGAATTGACATAAGGATTTTTAAAGTGGTTCGGCTTATAAGGAATGCCTACATCCATTGTTCTTTTTTATTTAAGTCGAGCTCACTGAGTGAGCGTATGAAGCTCGCTATATGTGCTCTCTTTCTAAGAAAATTTGTAACCCTTTTAATAGAGATGACTTGTCCCTTTTATAGTGCGAAAGGACAGAAGTCATTCTGTTTTACATAGAGTCTAATTACATGAATTTAGGACTAAATTATATCCCTAAAAATCATAATTTGATTTGAATACAATTGCTGGGTTTTGGGAGTTTGAGATTGATTGAGAATCTGCTAGTTGACTGAATATAATCCTTATATCCTCTGGATTCTCTCTTTCATTGGGGCTTCGAGCTGTGTTCCACGCGGGCTAGGCATCGTGCAATCTGTGACCAGACTGTTGGCGAGGAGTGGTGCTTGATTCCCTTGGGTGTTATATCGTTGTTCACTTCGCATAAAGTTTCCTTTGCTCATTGGGCATTACATTTTCGCCATAACTCATACGGGCTTTGTTGACTTGTTTGGGCCTGCTAGGTATGTCAGCGTTTTTGGGCCTACTTAAGCCTTGAGTAATTTGGCACAAAACTTTAGCCCCCAGCTTCTAGCTCGAGGATTTCGTAGTGGAAGCTGATATGTTTTTCTCATGTAGGTTGTGGTTTCGAGGAGTAGTTGCTAGCTCGCTTATTGGGAAGGTCATGGGTTGTTCTTTGAGGTTGCTGGTGCTAAGTCACGGAGGCGGTTACTCTTCTAGTGAGTGCAAAATGTCACGTCAACCGCCACGCTGTCCATCACATTAAATGTGTGCGTTAAATCAACGACCCTTCAAGTATCTTGCCATATTCCCAGGTTGAATATCAGCCGTAGATCTTTCTCTAGGTTATTTTACTTTAATCTAATGGTCCGGGTCTTTTGATTATATATGGGGTATTCTTTATTGTTTCTCTTCACTTTTCGCAAATTCTTCTGAAATCTACTATTTTTCTCTTCAAGAGTAGTCTTCAAAGGGGAGAGAGGAGGGTACATTTCAACTTCTCCTGCTGATTACAGTCGCTGAAAACATCTTGAAGCCTGCATTTGTCTATGTGAGAGTAGGTCCGCCGTTTGTTTTGCTTGCTGCAACTGTTGCTCTTCTTTTCTTTGTGGTGAGTTTTTTACTTTTCTTCTTTTTCTTTGCCGCTATATTTATTCTTGTTACTTGCTGTTTAACCTGGTCCTCTAGGTCTTCTGTCTGGTTTCTTCGTGCGCTTGAGTCTTCTTCGGGCGCTTGGGAGTTGCAAAGTTTTCTCTCTTTTTTTGCATTTTGTTGAGTCTGTTTGCGTAGTTGCTACCCTCTGATGCCTCTGGCTCAAGCTCTTAGGTTGCAGTAGATGTTTAGGTTTCCTTCTTACTAACTGACTAGGTTCTCCCTCTGCTGTAGATGTATGGTTCGAGCAATCAGAGGCGCCATGAGGATAAAGGGGTGAAAGCTTCTGTCTCTGGTCATTGAGGAGCCAAATTGCCTCGGAAGGGTGCCCTAGGGACGATTGCAATAGCCCAGGTCACTATCGACTAGCAAGAGAAAGTAGAGATAGTGAACGGTGTAGAGATATTGACCAATCTCCCCAAGCCAGCCTATAGAGGTCCATGTCGGAGGAATGATGCTTTTGCGTCGGTTCCTTCTAGAGTTTATCGGGAGGATTTGAGACTTATGGTGGAGCCTTTTAACTTTCCTAGTGGTTATCAGATGCTGGTGCCTGCTGTGAGAGATAGGGCTGCCTATCTCTCTCTTGGCTATATTGCCATCAGTCAGCACCACCTG
The DNA here is from genome assembly GCA_003430845.1 of Xanthoceras sorbifolium. Classification (NCBI taxonomy): domain Eukaryota; kingdom Viridiplantae; phylum Streptophyta; class Magnoliopsida; order Sapindales; family Sapindaceae; genus Xanthoceras; species Xanthoceras sorbifolium. Next base: position 27,117,986 of record CM010622.1, on the reverse strand, counting down.
ATCGCGGGGTTAAGGTTCTTTATTGCAGAGTTCCTCATTAACGTTCTGAACCTCTTGAAGCTAGCCATAATGTAGCTTACCCCCAGCTCTTGTAGCAAGTTTCTTACTCTTTATCTCTCATTTAGGAGGTATGGGGTTTCTCCTCCAAGTGACAATGTCATCAGATATTATTTCTCCCTAAAGCAGTGTCCCTTAGCGAGAGGCTCACCTGAGAGCTCCCTTCATGATGGGATGTACTATTTCAGTGTGCGGGTAGGTGAATACAGGGACCTGCTGCAAGGGGACCCCGGATCGAACGTCGGGAATTACAAATCGTTATACTTCTTTTCTGTAGATGCGGATAAAGCTTATTATTTTTGTTGATGCCTTGCACTCATTCTTTTCTTTGTTTGCAGAGAGGACAAGCTCAAGCCCCGTTATTTTTTAGGAGGAGAAAGAGGCCCTTGACACTCTCAAAGCATTGATCCCGGGGGATCCGAGGAAGCTCGCTGAGTATAAGCGGGTTACTGAAGAGATCCTGGTGAGTTTCAAGCTAGCACTCAATGCAGGGAGGTGTCGTGGCTTGACGAGGTGCAGGGTACCCAAGAGGTAGTTGCTTCGTATACCTCGAGTAGAGGAGTTAGTCCCGCTGAGCAAGTTCAAGGGATGGCTCTCACTCGTTCTTCCCGCCAGTGACAAATGGGCAGCGAGCAGTAACAACAACAATAACAATAGCGTCTGCAGTAGGATCAGGTGGGGAGGCTGAACATATTAAAGTGCCCTTCCACCAAGAGAGGAGCTGACGCTTCTCCTTTTTCTATTCTTCCGAAAAAAGGGAAGATTGGAGGGACCTAGCCAAAGCAGTCAGTCTATACTTTTGAAGGGGCCTACTCCAAATCTTCCACCTCTTGTAATTGTTGCGGGAACTCGTAAAAAAGGAAATGGGGTCGATTTTGATGTTTCCAAAGTACAGCTTGTCCAGAGGGGGATGCTTACCCATTTTACCGTGGTGGGTCAAGTTGCTCTCCCATCTTCTAGCCGAGGTCTTGGCACGGTTGCGAGGGAGTGATCGATCAATATTTGTTACATATTTACGACCCTTAGACCGTATCTTTTAATTGTATTCTTGAGTATTTTTGGTGCTTTTCACGTGTTTTCCTTGAGTGTGCAGGTTTAGGGACCTAAATGATGATTTTGTATATTTATGGGGAAAAAGTGTAAATTCAGTAACTTTGGGGAAGGGCATCTATGAAAGCAAAGCAAAGTTCCGGGGCGAAACTGTAATTTCGGAAAGTTCCACCAATTTAAGTGAAACGGTGCGTTTTGACATGTATGCATGCTGGGTCTTAAGTGGAACGGCGCCATTTTGGAGCAATGCTTTGGTCCAAAACGACGCCGTTTTGGCCAAAGAAGAAACAAAAAAATAAATTGCCATGCATGCGCGACCAGAACCTGCAGCTCGTCTCCCTCGCGCCCTCGCTCGCGTTGAAGACGCCCAGGCCACCAGTGAGCATCGCGATGCCTCTCGCGACCAGCCTCTCCTCGCGGTGCAGCATAAGAAGTGTCCATTGAGCTGCGCGATGACCGAGCGCGACCTGTGCTCGCGTGGGAAGCTCGCGATGGAGAAGAGGATGGCAGCAGCGAAGGTGGCGAGGAGGCAGCGCGACCAGTCCTTCCTCGTGATGCAGCTCGCGTCCAGCAGCTCCTAGTAGGCTAGTGAAGGCCGCGACCAAGCCACCGCGACCACTGGTCGCGGTGAAGAAAAATGGCAGCCCTAACGGGCTGCTATAAAAAGAAAAGTTGTAGAAAAGAAGAGGGAGAGCTGGAGAGGCAGAGAAGAGAAACGACAGAGGTAGAAAAGGAGCAGCTCTTGGCTGCCTCCAAGGGTGACCTCTACCCATTGTGCTCCTCCCAAACACATCCCAAGCATCACAAATCATCACAACATCTCTAGATCGTGGGTGTTCATCGAAGAAGACGAAGATCGAAAGCGGAGAAGTTCAAGCCGGACCAAAGCGGATCTTCGACTCTTGAGAGCTTCGATGGGTTGTATTTCATATCATTATTCTTCCTTTGATTGTTCATTGATGATTATGAGTAGTTAGAACTCTTGTTAGGTAGTTTTCGGAACTATGAACGGATTCGGATTTATTGACTATGAATATATTTTGTATATTATTTCATGATATTGTCCTTGAGATTATTTGAACATTATCTTATTGCGTTTGATTTATGGTGTTTTGCGATTGCGAAAGTAGATTGCATGCCTCGTGATGAGAATCGATTTGATATTTACTGTCAAAGATTATATTGATTTTGAGTGTATTATATTATTACTTTGTGTTTGATTTATGGTGTTTTGCGATTGCGAAAGTAGATTGCATGCCCCGTGATGAGAATCGATTTAATATTTATTGTAATATTATATGAGAAATCATTGAGATTGCAATCGAGCTTAATTGACTCTAAAATCAATACTGGGTTAGTTTCGATAAGACATTACTTAATTAACCTAGGCATTAGATTAACTTTGGTTTTCGATTAATTGCACTCTACGACCAATAGGTGTAGTTGACCGAATTCACATACCATACCATTGCGGGAGCAATACCATGTGGTGTGGTCGTAGTTGAATTATTCTTATCATATTAATAGCGTGCTTCATAATAGTCAATATATTTCCTTATTCGGAATTGGAACCGTGAGACTACCTAGCAGTATCTTCCATCGTATCCGTCTCGCTTTAATTTATTGCATTAGTAGTTAATTATATTTTAATTAAAAACCCAAAAACCAAAACCTTGATTTACTTTATTGCACTATTATAATCTCTAGTTTATAGAATTAGTTCCACCACTTCCTTGTGGATTCGACTCCGTACTCACGGAAATATTATTACTTCGACACATCCTGCACTTGGGATATTATTCCCACGCGTTCCAGCGTGTCAGGGAGTACCTCGAGCGGGCCTTGCTACTTTATGAAGAGTTCCTCATTGGCGGCCTGAGCTAGTGCATTGAGGAGGATAAGGGCCCAGACCTTCGCCATACATTGGTTCGCCACGCCCTCATGATAAACGTTAAGGTTTTGCACACACACACGCGCGCGTGCACACACACACACACACACACACACACACACACACATATTTGGGGTATACTGTTTGTTTACCTTTTTCCCTTCTTCTTTTAGACCTCCTGTCTCTTATACAAGGATATGCTCGAATGTGAGGAGAATGATGCGGAAAAAAGGGAGCTGCGTAATGAACTTAAAAAGGCGAGGAGGAGCTCGCTATTGGGGTAGGTCATGAGAAGTAGCTAGCGGCAGATCTTGAGGAAGCTTGGGCCTGCGAGAAGACCTTGGAAATGAAGCTAAAATAATCGGCTGCTAGGGCAATCGAGTTGCGGGCCGATATTGAACAGGCTCGAGGTGAGCTGACTCTTTCTCAGGGACTCTTAGAGAAATCAAAGGAGGATTTGGCCAGGAAAAACGAGGAGCTCGCCCAAAAGGAGTTGAGTTGGGAAGAAGGGAAAGTGGCGCTGGTTGACGAGGCCCAAAGTGATCTTCTCTACAGTATCTAGTTCCAGTATCCGCACTTACCGTCGGATTTCCTAAGTCCAGCTGTTAGAGAATTGATTGGGACTTTTCAGGAGCTACTGGCTGCGGGTGTTATCGAGGTTCCCGAGGAAGGCCATAAAGCGCAGGGCGAAAAAGATGGTCAGGCCGCTCTAGGGGGTGATGGTCCCCCGGCTGGCCGGGCTTGACCAATGGCTTTAACGTCTAATCTTTCTCTTTCTCCAAGGCTTGCTGTCTCATCACATCCACGTAGATCCTTACACTCGGATCAGGCGTCTTCTCCCTAGTAGCGAACGTATCGTGCCTCTTCGTTGAGATTATTTAGTTCAACCTTCAGTCTTCCTGCGGTCATCGTCCTGGCGAGGTCATATAAAACCTTCCATCTTTCAACATGATTGCCATATGCTGCGGCCTTCGATCCTTCTTCAACATGATTGCCATATGCCGCGACCTCTGATACTTCTTCAACATGATTGCCATATGACGTTACTTCCGATCCTTCTTCAACATGATTGCCATATGTCGCGATCTCCGATCCTTTTTCAACCTGATTTTCATATGTCGCGACCTTCGATCCTTCTTCAACATCATTGCCATATGTCGCAACCTCTGATCTTTCTTCAACATGATTGTCATATGCTGCGACCTCCAATCCTTCTTCAACATGATTACCATATGCCACGACTTCTGATTTTTCTTTAACATGATTATTATATGTCGCGACCTCCAATTCTTCTTCGACTACCAAAGTTGTTTTCTCTGTTTTGTAGGATATCCTAGAATTTCTAGATCTTAAAATTTTTTGTATTTCCTACTGTAATCTCAGCCCGTTTACGGCTTTAATAAATAAATTTTTCTTTATTTTGACGAAGTACTGTGTCACACATATATATACATTTGCACTTTTACCTTTACCAGCTCTAAGTAAATAATCATTCAATGTATTAGTAAAGTAAAATTCAAGTACTTGTATAAGTGGATAGAACCTGACGGGTGATCTTGTTGGGTAGTCAAAGTGGGCTTTCGCCCAAGGACGCTCCCCTATTAGGCATGTTTCCGCAGCCTTAGTTATCTAAGGGCTTATAAGCTCGTCACTTTACTAGTGTGTCTTACACTCTGTTTAGCTCCTTGGGGATGCTTTGTGGTAGAAGTTGACTTCAATAGTTTGAGAGCTAGTAAGCTTCTCACGTTGGCAGCCTTGTTAACCATTAGTATGGCTCCTCAAGGAAGCCCACTACCACAAGTGTCCTCTTTGCTAGTTTGGGAGCCCGTGAGCTCTTTAGGTTGGCAAGTATTTCGTTGATTTTATACAGCTCCTCGGGGAGGTTGTTTACTGTAAGTATTGACTTCACTGGTTTGAGAGCTCATGGCTTTCTCAGGTTGGTAAATTTCTGTTAATTTTGTAGTTAGGTAGGCTACGAGGGATTCCACCTTTAGTTTTTGTATTGACCCTGCTAGTTAATTGAGATCGTCAACCTAAAGGTTGGTAGGTTTTTTTGTCAATGTCTACAGCTCTAGGTCTGTTTCTTTGAGTATTTCTATTGACCCAACTTGTTAGATAGCCCGTGGGCCATCAGGTTGGTGAGTTCCGCCAATTTTTATACTCAATTTTTTGGCGAGCTTGTAGGTACGAAAGTCAGAGACTTTCTCGTTAACAAGCTCGTGAGGAATGCTTTGTTGTCGCTTGGAGGATGTGATCTCTTTGTTTGTGGTGGTCCCTCTGGGAAATCTTCCTACCTATTCCACTCCGTTGCGTATCTCTAGGATATATCTAGAGGTGTTGGCATCTATCTACTGATCCCCTTACCCTCCAAGATCCAAGGGGCAATTTTGACATGAGGGCTTATGGAAAAAATTCATAACTTTATTAATTGAGATAAGCATTATAGAGGAATTCTCAGCTGTTTTATTTTGCCGCTGATATTAGAGCCATTCTGACGTTCTATGAGGTGATGAGCTCTATTTTTCTTTGTTGCCTTTGTTACTGGGCATAGCTGGTGAATGGATTGTTAGCATTAGAGGCTTCGGTTAAAGCTTTGGCCTTTGCTGTCTTTTCCCGAGTTTTGAACCTTATCGTCTTCTTACATCATGACCTGGCTACCTTTTGTTCCCCATACATATGTCCCATGCCCGTCGGGGTTAGGAATTTTAGCATCAGATGTTTTATGAAGGTGATTACCTCCAGGTCATTGAGAGCGGGTCTTTCTAGGACGACATTGTAAGCCGTTGGGCAATCTATGATAACGAAGTCGGCCATCGTGGTTGCTTGGCGACCTTGCTCCCCTAGAGTGAGGGGTATGGTGATCAATCCCAGAGGAATGATCGAATCCCCCATAAAGCCGTAGAGTGGTTCGTTCGACGGGTGCAGGTAACTCTGTTTTAGTCTCTTCACCTCGAAGGCCGCTTTGTACAAGATGTTTACTGAGCTTCCATTATCGACCATTGTTCGGTAGATGTCCATTCCTCCTATTGTTGTCATGATGACAATCGCATCATTGTGCGGCCAGTGCACACCTCGCATGTCCGCATCTGTGAAGGTCACTCCTTCAGCAATTGTCTTGTACTGCTTCGTGGGCCGCTCATCCACGCTCATCATTCTTAGGGTGAAATAGCCAGCCTCTTTCATGTGTCACGCCAGTGACATGTTCAATATTCCTGCGAGGTGGGGTCATCCATGGATGATGTGAATTATTTTTACCGCAGGCTCATTCGAGATTGGCTCCAGGTGAACGGGCTTGATCATCTGCTGTTGTAGCGGTTGCAGCTGCTGTGGTTGTGGCTGGTTCCTCGGGCGTACCACATAATCCCCTAGGCGACCCCGCCTGATCAAACTCTCTATCATATCCTTGAGCTCATAGCACTTAGTTACGTTATGGCTCGCCTCGTTATGGTAAGCACAAAATTTGTTAAGATTGCAAGTTCGGTTTCGCGTTCTCTTAGGAGGTGGTCTCCTAAACTATTCCATGTTTCTTTCCGTGCTAAAGATTCTATCTCGGGAATTAGACAACTATGCAAAGGTCTGGTAGCGACCCCCATTTCTTCTCATATCTTCGTCGTTCCTAGCCTTCTTGCCTACCTGGTTTACCGAGGCATCATCTCTATGCGAGCCCTTATTTCGGTTGCGGCCGTTATTGTCGTCGCTCATCCCATTGTTCTTCCGTTTGCTCTTATCATGCGGACTCCTACTCCGATCCTTTTTGGAGTTTTTCTTTGGCTCGAACGCTTCCTCCATGCTGATGTGGCTGTTGGATCGTTTGTAGATGTCGCTGGCGTCTTTATTGGTTTGCTGTATATGCTCTGGTAAAGTTTACTGTCTTTTTGTAGGCCGGTGGTGATTGCTGTAAGCACACTTTTATCGGTTGGGCTCTCCACACAGCGGAGTTCCCTTTGGAAGTGGGCTATGTAGTCCTTCAGTGGTTCGTCCGACTTCTGAAAGATTATGGCTAGGTGGCAGGAAGGAACGAGCTGCTTCGTCAGGGCTTCGTACTAATTTAGGAAAAGTTCCTAGTACTGGTTCCAGGTCGTTATACTGCCAGTCGGGAGCCCTCTCAGCCACTTTCTCCTAAGGTTGCTAGGAAACATCTGCACTTGACCCTGCTATTGGTCGTGAGAAGGCCCATTTGTATATTGTAGGCGTCCAAGTGATCGAAGGGGTCGCTTGTTGCCTGGTAGTGGGTAATGCTGGGCATCTTAAAGAATTCTGGCAGTAGCTCATTATCGATCTCCCAGCTAAATGGGCTTCGCTCTATGTACCTGTCGGTAGGCTTTGCTCATCCTCGTTGCTGTTTTAATAGATCCAGCCGTCATAATAAGACATGGAATTTGGGGGTTGGAAGAGTCATCATCGTGTGCTGGCGGTGGCATTGTTTTCCCTATGAGTTTGATCCTGTCGATCGAGCGACCTTCGTGTTCCTCCATTTGACGACTGCCTCCTTTCAAGCTATGGCTCAATATTTCAGCCCCGAGGGATCCTAGTTACTAGTATCGTGCGGCAGGCGTCCCTGTTGTTATCCACGCCAGGTCGCTGGTCTTGTGCTTTCAGGTATTACCTGGGTCGTTGGGATATACTACGCGCTGGGGCACCTCTACGATCCGTGTTAAGGTCTACATACCTTTCGCCTCTGGCATTCACATGAATTACGGGGCCGGTACGAGGAGGCCCATCTCGATGTTTGTCGCGTGCTGCTTTAGCTCGCCTGGCCGCATTAGCCGTGTGAAAAGAGATCCCACCTTGTTGGGCGTCATTTCGCGGGGGGTTCTGCCCGTTGACGGGATAGGCATGATAGTTTGCGTCGTCTCCGTCGGGATGCGGCGGTGAGCTCTTCTCCACAATCTGCTCATGGGGTGGTTGATTCTGTAGTAAGAGATGGTGGCCGCGGGACATCTCCGCCACTATTCTCTCTAGTTCGGCCTGCCTCTCCATCCATTTTTAAGGTGTAGGGGCCTAGATGGGCCAGCCTGATCGTGGTTTTGGAGCTCCATCTAGGTAGAGTTGGTTAACCGGTTAGTTCGTGGTTGGTGGTTGAACCACCAGGGCGGCCGGCGCCGTGTTTGGCACAATTGGTGCGCTTGGTGCCATCGGTGCGTTTGACACGGTCGGTGGGGCTGGATGTTGGTGAGAAGCCTCCGAAAGCTCTCCAACTGGAGGTATATCCTTACTTCTCACGGTTTTGGAGCGGGTTCCTACGCCTCTCGCCATTGATTCAAAAGGTTGTACCTGAAAAAATAACAGACAAAGTTAAAGGTATCGTTTCTTACCAGAAGTGAAGGTTTGAATCTTCAAATGAGCCCTCCTTCTAGCGCCAAAATGTCGACATTCGAATATGGTCAACATAATTAATAGTGATTATTGATAATTTGGAGTGTGAAACTGGATAAAATGAATTGACACAAGAATTTTTAAAGTAGCTCAGCTTATAAAAATGCCTACATCCACTGTTCCTTTATTTAAGTCAAGCGCGCTAAGTGAGCGTACGGAGCTTGCTATATGTGCTCTCTTTCTGAGAAAATTCGTAACCCTTTTAACATAGATAACTCGTCTCTTTTATAGTGCGAAAGGACAGAAGTCATTATGTTTTATATAGAGTCTAATTACAGAAATTAAGGACTAAATTATATCCTCAAAAATCATAATCTGATTTAAATACGATTGCTGAGATTAGGGAGTTTGAGATTGATTGGGAATCTACTAGTTGACTGAATAGAATCCCTATATCCTCGGGATTCTCCCTATGATTGGGGCTTCAAACTGTGTGCAACGCAGGCTGGGCGTCGTGCGATTCGCGACCAGATTGTTGGCGAGGAGTGGTGCTTGATTCCCTTGGGTGTTATATAGCTGTTCGCTTCGTATAGAGTTTCCTTCGCTCGTTGAGCCTTACTTTTCCACCATAACTCATACGAGTATTGTTGATTTGTTTGGCCTCTTAAGTATGTTAGCATTTTTTGGCGTAATTTGGCATATAACAAGAAACAACAAAAAATTTTGTTTATTATAAATTCTATACAAAATGCTGACATGGTTGGAAAAAGAAGGGTTTGAATATACTTTTTTACTATTTTATTTTTTTATGAGTTGTTTAGAATTTCTTAATTTCATTTGTCATGAGTGTATCATACGCTTTATTTTTCAATTAACTTATGACAAATTCTTATTAAAAAATATACAAACTCAAACAATAATAAACCAAACACACACACACACGAATACAGGAAGAACAATAAAAAAGATACGAGATTTTACATGGTTCAACGATCAATATGATCCTTATATTTACAGAACGCACCAACACTCAATTTCCAATATCAAACTGTTGTTTACAATAGTAAGACATAAACGCTCAGTATCAACTCTCATCACTCAAACGTAAACAACCGTAAAAAATACAAGAGATTAAATACTAAAGCCCTTGAGGATAAAACTGTTGCTTCAAAATAGAACCTATAATTAAACTTTTGCTCTAGGGGTGCTACCCCATAACCCCCGACGACCCCTTGTGCCGCATCTACATAACATAATATTTACTGATTCAGATTTCAAAATATAATAATTCTTTTATATAAAATATTTCACATATAAATTTTGGGTAATCTATAGGCCTAGGACAACTTCATTTGAAAAAATTGATTGACGGTTCATAGTTTTTTTTTTCTTTTTAATTATTACAAATATGAGAGTAGAGATAGTCGATATGGTTTGAACCCGCAATCTCATTAATAACTACTTAATGTACATACCCTTTATGATATGCTAGTTTCAGATTTGTCTCTTAACAGCGTCGATTTGTGATGTCTCATTAATAACATATGTTATTAATTTGGTTAGAGAAGTGTGTTTGGTGATTATCACATTTATCATTATTTGAGGTGCAAACTTGACTAAATAATTGATAAAATATTCAGTTTTCACATGCGGATTAATTGATAAAATATTGACACCCTAGGAAGCACGGACACTTCAAAACCCTCGCGTGTCGGAGTGTCGGAGTGTCGGACACGCGTGTCCAAAATAGGACACGCGTGTCCGTTGACTTCAGCAGACCGTTGACCAAGGGACACGGCAAGGACACGGCTGGGACACGTGTCGGACACGGTTGGGGCCGTTTTATAATTATTTTTTAAAAAACGGGGTCAATTTATAAATTTAAAAAATATATGGTTAAAAATAAATTTTAAAAGTTTAATAATTCAATTAGGTTTTTCTTCATCTTTCATTTGCTAGTCTAAGACTTCTAATCTACCACTTCAAAGCCGTAAGAAAAATACAAAAGAATCAGAAAAGAAAGAAAAGAAAAGAAAAGAAAGAAGAAGAAGGAGAAGGAAGAGGAGAACCTCCACTGCCGAGTGCCGAGTGCCGACCTACAGCTGGAGAAGAGAAGAGGAAGAAGAAGAGAAGAGAAAGAAGAAGGAAGAAGAAAGTGAAGTCGAACTGCAGAAGCACGAAGATTTGTTTAGTTTCTCTTCTGTATGTTTTGCTTTTTTATTTTCTTATATGCTAAAGGTGTGCTTTATGATCTGTTGTGAGGGAACAAAAACCTCTGTTTTTGTTATTGGCCAACAAAAACCTCTGTTACAAATTTTCTCTTCGTAATAAAAAATGTTAGTTTTAGACTTTTACTTTTAGTTGTATTATATTAATATAATGTTCAATAAATAATAATAAATTAATTTTGATGCACATATATCCTAACATTTGTATGGTGATCTGATTTGTTGGTTGTTTTATTTTTTTAACTTTTATCCTTTTATAATTTTTTGGGCATTTATAGTGTGACTCTGTTAAATTAAATGGGAGAAAAAAATTAGTTTTAGACATTTAAATGAAATGATTTGTTGGCACTTGGTAGTGACTTGAGCTTGGTTGTATTTGATTTTGTTTCTTGATGGCATACTGTGACTCTGTTAAATTAAATGGGAGAAAAATTAGTTTTAGACATATAAATGAAATGATTTGTTGGCACTTGGCAGTGACTTGAGCTTGGTTGTATTTGATTTTGTTTCTTGATGGCATACAGGTATCTAAACTTACTTTTTTCTGTGTCTCTCTATGTCTCATGTGCAAGCATTTTTGGTGTGATATACTTTTAGTTGTATTATGTTAATATAATGTTAATGTCCAATAAATAATAATAAATTAATTTTGATGCATATATATCCTAACATTAAATAAGATAAATTTTATATGCTGAATTTATACTGCAATGCATATCCTAACATTAATTTTGATGTTACTTGCATAGTGTTTAGAAATTATAGAATTTTTTTTTTTCAGAAAATGAGTGATTCTGCTGGTAATGCATCATCAAACCCTTCAGATTCACAGTCAAATGTTAGGGATCAAGCTCCCTTGTGGCAATATGTTACAAAGGTTGACAAAGTGGGAACTGGTGGGGGAAACATTTCATTTCAATGTAACTTTTGTCATAGAGGATCCTATTCTAGAGTGAAGTGTCTCTTGTTGAAAACTAAAGGAGGTGGGATTGCAAGTTGCTCCAAAGTAACAAGTGCTACTTTATTCGAACTGAATCAAGTAGTAGAAGAAGCTGAGCTAAGGGTGAAACAATCTTTACCTAGACAAGTTCCTTTACCCTCTGCTAATACTATGGCATCTGGATCCTCAAGCAAGACTTGTTCTACTGGTGCCAGTAACTATTATGGATTGCAAACGTAATTGCCTAATGTTGAGCGTGAGCCAAAGAAGAGAAAGGGAATGGAAGGACCTCTTGAAAAGGCCTTCAATAATAATGCTAGAAAAGAGTTGGATAGTGAAATTGCAAGAATGTTTTATACAGGTGGCTTGTCATTTCATTTTGCAAGAAATCCTCACTATGTACGGGCATTCACAAAAGCTTATAACAATACAATTGCGGGTTCTGTTCCTCCAGCATACAATGCCTTAAGAACTACACTTCTTCAAAAAGAGAAGATTAACATTGAGCGGATGTTAGGGCCAATTAAAAGTAGTTAGAAAGATAAAGGTGTAAGTCTATGCAGTGATGGATGGTCAGATTCTCAGAGAAGACCCCTAATCAACATTATGGCTGTTTGTGAAAGTGGACCAATGTTCTTGAGGGCTGTCAATTGTGAAGGAGAGTATAAAGACAAGCATTTTATTGCCAATTTGCTCATTGAGTCCATTCGGGAAATTGGTCCACAAAATGTTGTGCAAGTAATCACGGATAATGCTGTAGCTTGCAAGGCAGCAGGACTTCTTGTTGAGGCGAAATTTCAACACATATTTTGGACACCGTGCGTAGTCCACACCCTCAATCTTGCTTTGAAGAATATTTGTTCACCATCGTCACATCCAAGGTATGATGATGTGATGGAACAATGTGGTTGGATTTCAAAGATTACTAGTGATGCTATGTTCATAAAAAAATTTATTATGAACCATAGTATGAGATTGGCCATGTTTAATGATCATTCGAAGTTGAAGTTGCTCTCAATTGCTGAAACGCGTTTTGCTTCTGCTATTATAATGCTTAAGAGATTTAAGCAAATAAAACAAAGCTTAGAGCACATGGTGATTAATGAAAGATGGGATATGTACAAAGAAGATGATACGGAGAAGGCCAGAGCTGTGAAGGAAAAAATATTAGATGAATACTTTTGGATTGATATGGACTATATTATTAACTTTACAGGTCCCATATATGAGATGATTCGGATGACCGATATGGACACACCTTGTCTTCACTTGGTTTATGAGTGGTGGGATTCTATGATAGAAAAAGTGAAGATTGTTATCTTCAGAAAAGAATGGAAACAATTAAATGAAGAATCAAGGTTCTTTGATGTGGTGCATGGAATTTTGGTGGAGCGATGGACCAAAAGCAGTACACCACTCTATTGCTTAGCACATTCTTTAAATCCTAGGTAATTTTCAGTTATTCTTTAAAGTCTTGATTATTTTTCCTTTAATAATTTTTTCCTATTTTGCTTTTACCATTATATTTATATGATTTGTTTTACTATTATATTTCTAGGTATTATCACGACTCGTGGCTTGAAGAGTGTCCCGGTCGTGTTCCTCCACACAAAGACGTGGGGATTACAAGGGAAAGAAAAAAATGTCTTGAGAGATATTTTTCTAATGCAAAGGAGCGAAGAAAGATCTGTGGGGAGTTTGCCAGTTTTTCTGGAGCCATTGAAGATTTTGCAGGTGCTGATTCTGTGGAGGATAGAGGCTTTATGTCTCCAATGAAATGGTGGCTTTTTCATGGAGCTTCCACACCAACTCTTCAATCCATAGCTTTGAAGCTCCTTGGACAACTTTGTTCATCTTCATGTTGTGAAAGAAATTGGAGCACCTACAATTTCATACACTCAATGAGGAGGAACAAGATGACACCACAAAGAGCTGAAGATTTGGTATATGTGCATACTAATCTTCGCCTTTTATCAAGGAGATCCCCAACCTACAATGAAGGTCCATCTCAACAGTGGGATGTTAGAGGTGATGGTTTTGATTCAATGAACATGGAGAATTCTGGGATACTAGAGATTGCAGACCTTTCCCTTGATGAACCAGATTTAGAGAATGCATTATTTAATTCCACTGCCAGTGGTAGTATTATTGTTGATGAATGAAATTATTTTATTAGAACTTAAGAATATGTTTTATGACTATTTTTATTTTATGAATTGACTAGTTTTTGATGATGTTTTATGAATTGATTTGTTTAATTATGAATGAATGAAGTTATTTATATTTTAAATATAAATATAAAATATATATTATTTTAATTGCCGTGTCCGTGTCCTAATTTTTTGAGATTTACTGTGTCCCCGTATTATCCCGTGTCGTATCGCCGTGTCCGTACTTCTTAGTTGCCACCCCTAAAAAAACTTTTGACACCCAATTGCTTACTACACAAATTAAATTATTAAATTTTGGAAGTTACATTTTGACTGTGTACAACCTTCAAAAATTCCAATCTACTTTTTACATTAAATTATTAAATTATTTCAATGATTAGAATCCTATTTTTCTAATTTAGCATTCTACTTTTTACACCCATTGACTACTGTTAATCTTTCCTTCTGCATTTCTTTCTCAATCTTTTTAATCATTTCTATGGAAAAAAACATTCCGATTTGGAAAAATTGCATTAACTTAGCCCGAGATTAGGTAAAATTACGCATAACATTTAACTATACCTGTATAAAATTATCCTGTTGACCGGTAACTAATAGTTGACTAGTGTTAATTTTAACCGGAATAATGAATTGTCCATTTTATTCTTTAATTTATTAATTAAAAATAATTAAAATAATGTAATATAATTAAAGGAAAAAAAAAACAGAGAACAACTGTCTGATGGAGATAAAAATTGGAGGTTTGATAGCGGTCCAATGGAGATAAAGATCAAGTCTTTCCAATGATCTAACCTAAAAGTTGGAGGTTTGATGGAGGTCCAATGGAGACAGAGACTGAGAAAGATCTGGTCTCCTCTTTTTTTCCTTTTTTTAAAAAAAGACGAATTTTCATATAATAAATGGTCAACAAGATAATTTGTGCAATTTGCCCTCCTAATTATATCAAAATTTAGGATATAATTATATCAAAATGCTGCGTGCACTTTTACTTGAATTCAAGATAATCTAGTGCAATTTACCCTCCTAATTATATCAAAATTTAGAAACAACAAATTTTTTTATTTATCTTAACTTCTATACGAAAATGCTGGCATGGTTGGAAAAGGAAGGGTTTGAATAGTTTTTTGTTTATGGGTTGTTTAGAATATCTATGATTACATTTGTCATGAGTGTATCTTTTGTTTTCTTTTGTTTCAATGAACTTATGGAAAATTCTCGTTAAGAAATAGACAAAGCTAAACCACATTGAAACAAACACATATTGGAAAGCAAGAAGAATAATAAAGACACAAAATTTTACTTAGTTCGATAATTAATGTGATCTCTATATTCACTAATTGCATTCTTACTCAATTTCCACTATTAAATTATTATTTAAAATGGTAAAATATACTTGCTCACTTTCAGCTCTCTACATTTTTTATTCTCTTTCTCACACGCAAGCAACTCTAAAAAATACAAGAGATTAAATACTAAAATATTTTGAGGTAAAACTGTCGTTCCAAAATATAACTTATAATTAAAATTTTGCTCTAAGGGCGTTGCCCAATGTCCTCCGCAACCCCTATGCTGCGTCTGCATAACACAACATTACTGATTCAGATTTTACAATCCAATATTTCTTTTATATAAAATATTTTACATATAAATTTTGGGTAACCTATAGGTCTAGGACAACTTCATTTGAAAAAATTGATCGACGGTTCTTAGTAGTTTTTTTTTTTTTCTAATACAAATATGAGAGTTAAAAGAGCTAATATGGTTCGAACCCACGATTTCATTTATGTAGTTATTAATGTACACAATATAATGGGCTAGTTTCAGGTTTGTCTCCTAACAGCTTATAATTGGTGATGTCTCATTAAAATATGGTCACGTTTATGATCATTTCGTGAGGTGCAAACTGGACTTAATAATTGATCAAATATTCTTTTTTTCACATTCGTATTAATAATTAGGGTGGGTGTATTGCCACCCATAAAAATACTTTCCACACCCAATTGCTCACTAAAATTCCCATTAACTATTGTTAATCTTTTCTTCTGCATTTCTTTTCCAATATTTTCAATCATTTCTTAACAAATAAAATCTCCAAAAAATTGAAAAATTACATTAATAAGATTTAGTAATTGAAAATGAAAATAAAAAAGAATCAAATGTTATTGTAAAGAGAATTGGGAAAGGAAACTTAATTCTCTAAATTAGGAAATCAATTTCCCTTTTTTTTTTGGTTTTTTTTTTTTTTGGGAAATCAAGTTCCCTAGGCGGACGTATTTTCTAATCGGGAATAAAAATAATTGTAATATAATTAATATATTATAATAGTAATTTTCACTATTTAACAATTCAGTCACTGTTAATAATCAACGTGATTCTTGTCTCTCATATATTAGTAGACAAGCCGACATTTCATTGATTTTATGTGTCCTAAGTGTATTATTTATCATTTTAATTAATCTGTGCATTCTAAAGGGAAAATATCAATCGAACCCCTATGGTTTTGAATAATTTCAATTTAATCTAAGAGTTTAGAGAATTATGTATTTAGTCCTTATTATTTTACTTGTTATCAAAATAATCCCTCTTATTTCAATTTGCATCCCGTTAGATTATTACTATTGCCATTTCATTTGTCATAGACTAATAGCCCCGTATATAACGTTTAGCACTAAATTAAAAATATTATTAATTGAAAATTTCAAAAAAAAAACTTGATATTTACAAAAAAAGCCCCTAGAATATAAAAATCATTTTGATCCAACTAGAAACAATAAGGACAATTTCTATAGTCTTATAGAAAAACAAGGATTAACCTGATAATTAGTTAAATAACAGGGACGATGATGGAATTATCAACTCAAGAATTATGTATAAATAGAAGCACATGGAGATATGATGTGTTCAAAGGGCAAAAGAAAATAGGAGTTTTACCAATGGAGAACTCCACAATTTTTGCTCCTTCTCGGACATATTCCTCTTTCCATGGCACTCTATTTTCCTTTTTCTCCACACTTTTACTCACAGCAATTGCTTTGTATTTTCTCTTTTTCAAATCCCAATCAATAAGCAATGAAAAACCCAAGAAATGTCCACTCCCTCCTGGACCAAAACCTTGGCCCATTGTTGGGAACCTCCCTGAAATGCTGAAAAACAAGCCAACTTTTAAATGGATACATGAGCTCATGAACGAGATGGATACAAAAATTGCTTGTATTCGTCTCGGTAATGTTCATGTAATTCCTGTCACATGTCCAGAAATCAGTAGAGAATTCCTGAAAAAACAAGACACTATTTTTATTTCGAGGCCAGTTACCATGGCCACAGAGATTACTACAAAAGGGTACGTGACAACCACCCTTGTTCCCTATGGAGAACAATGGAAAAAAATGAAGAAAATTCTCTCTCAAGAAGTTGTTTCTCAGACGAGATTTCGGTGGTTCCATTCCAAAAGAATGGAAGAGGCCGATAATCTTGTTCGTTATGTGTACAATAAGTGCAAGAATAATTCTGAAAATGGTGGGTTAGTGGATGTGAGAGTTGCTTCTAGGCATTACTGTGGGAATGTGATAAGAAAAATGGTGTTTAATAAGAGGTTTTTTGGGGAGGGAATGGAGGATGGAGGGCCTGGTTTGGAGGAAGAAGAGCATATTAATGCACTCTTCAAAGTTCTTACATATATTTATTCATTTTGCATTTCTGATTATGTTCCATTTTTGAGGGGAGTGGTTGATTTAGATGGTCATGAGAAGGTCATGAAGGAGAATGTTGGGATTATAGACAAGTTTCATGATCCCATTATTGAAGAAAGGATTCAACAATGGAAGGGTGGCTTGAAGAGTGAAGTTGAGGACTTGCTTGATGTTTTTGTCACTCTGAAAGACGGAGATGGCAGCCCATTGCTTTCAACAGACGAGATCAAAGCTCAACTTTTCGTAATATACCAACCCTTCTCTCTCTCTCTCTCTCTCTCTCTCTCTATATATATATATATATATATCTTTCTATTTATATCACTCTCTCTCTCTATCTTTCTATCTTCCTATTTGTATCACTCACCAGATATGGAATTCCACACATTTATTTTATGCTCAATTTGACCTTATAAAGTTCATTTTGTAACGTTACAAAATTATTCTTTAAAATTACAAAGTTGGGATCCCATACGAAAAAATGTACTGAATCCCGCATCAAATAATTTATAAGTATATATTACATACAAATACGTCATTTTCTGTCATTTTATAACCACATGAACTAATAATGTAAATTAATTGTTTGCAGGATATCATATTGGCAGCAGTGGATAATCCATCAAATGCTGTAGAATGGGCCCTTGGTGAGATGATAAACCAACCTGAAATTCTACAGAAAGCCATTGAAGAACTTGATAGAGTTGTTGGAAAAGAAAGGCTTGTCCAAGAATCAGATTTCTCCCAACTCAACTACATAAAAGCCTGCGCAAGAGAAGCCTTCAGACTCCACCCAATTGCACCCTTCAATCTTCCTCATGTCTCCATCTCTGATACCACAGTTGCCAACTACTTCATCCCAAAGGGCAGCCACGTTTTGCTGAGCCGACTTGGGCTCGGTCGAAACCCTAACGTTTGGCCGGACGAGCCACTGAAGTTCAAGCCAGAGCGACACCTGAAAGATGATGGGTCTGAGGTGGTCCTGACAGAGACAGAATTGAGGTTCATATCATTCAGCACAGGAAGAAGAGGATGCATGGGAGTTACACTTGGGACTTCAATGACCGTGATGCTTTTTGCTAGGCTTCTTCAGGGCTTTACTTGGACTGTGCCACCAAATGAGTCCAAAATCAACCTTTCTGAAGAAGAAGGTAGCCTGGCTCTTGCTAAGCCCCTGGTTGCTGTTGCAAAGCCCAGATTGCCTGAAAATCTGTACCCAGCTTATTAGGCCTAAGTGGTGAAAATAAATAAGAAATAATCTATCTATTTCACCTATTTGGTTTGTTTTGAGTGTGAGCGCGTGATTGTTTCATTGAAATAAATGAGATGGATATGTACCATTGGTATGAAATATTAATGGAAGTTTGCATGCGAGTAATTTTCTAGTGTAGAAATCAGCTTCTTTATTCCATTTGGATGTAAAAATAAGAAATGATATTTTACATGACCAATTATGGGTATATCAATGGTCGTCCACACCTAAAATAGATAATATGTAGCAATTTATTAATTACCACCGTAAAAAATTAGAATATAAAAAGTGAAATATTTAGCACTACTAATAATTTAATGGAAAAGCCGCCGGAGCCAAAAAATTATATTTTAAAGGTCAAGATAATAAAATATAATAATTAGGGGTTCAAAATAAAAAAAATCAAAATTATATAATAAATATATATTTTTTAAAATATTTTTTTTAATTTTTTTTAGGAGCCACCATGCTACTGGATGAAATTAATAGTAATTAGATGCTATCTCATAAAAAATAATACATGTGTTTAGATTATTAGCTAATTTTATATGAAAGATAAATTACTGCCAACCTACATGAGACTTGCCTTTTTACAGACGAAATTAACTTATTGAAAAATTAACAGTTAACTCCCCTATCATTAGCGTCGACGGTTGACCGTTTTAAAAGTGTACAAAGACCAAAATACCCCTAATTAAAAAAAAAACAAATTACAACCAATCTAGCTATCTGAGTTTATCTTTTTACAGGCGGAATCAACTTATTCAAAAACTAACAGATAACTCTCTATAGTTAGCGTTGACCGTTAAAGATGATCGTTGACTGTTTCAAAAGTGTAAAAAGACCAAAATACCCATAATTAAAAAATTAAAAACAAAAGAAATTAAATAAAAAATAAAAAAATCTAAAAAATTGAAAATTAAGTATAAATGAAAAAAATAATTTTTAAAAAATACTTTGCATTTAAAAAAAAAAAGAAGAAGTTAGAATTCAATAGATATCCATTGAGATCCTCCATGGGAGACCACGAAGGGGAGCCTAGCCTCCCATTCGTTGTGCAAAGAAAGTCGTCGCAACTTCGCCTCCCCTTCATCGCACCATGTGCGATGAATGAGAGACTCTTCTCCTTTCCTTTGTAGTGCAAAGAAGGTCGTTGCACCAGGTCAAACCAGGGGAGGCGACGTTAATCCATGAAGGTTGCCAGATTTTTTTTATTTTTTATTTTTTTTAATCTCTACCGTCTATTTGAGATGGACGGTGGATATCTTAAGTGTTTTATTTTTTATTTTTTTTAAAAGAAATCTCTATTGTACATCTCAAATGAGATGAATGGTGGAGATCTTAATTTTTTTTCTTTTTTAAAATATTATAAAAATAAATTAAAATGACTAAAATACCTTTGGAATAGTTGAATTTGAATAATGTTGACTAACATTTTGTTATGATTCACTAATGTTAGTGGAGTTAGCTGTTAGTTTTTCAATAAGTTGATTCTGCCTATAAAAAGAAAATTCCTAAGTAGGTTGGCTGTAATTTGTCCTTAAATCAAAAATAATTTTTAGATACAATTCAATCTTACAATTTTATTTTCTAAACTTTTTATATCCCTTACTTTTACATTGTTTTATTGCTTTGATGCTCTATTGTTATTATTTTCTGTGAGAGAGAACAAAGTTTTTAGGCTAGATTATACTTTGAAATTGTGCTTCGTTGTTCTAGTCTATTCATAACCTGTTTTGATCATGCATGTTATTTGATTGTTCATTCATTATTGAGCACTAGATCTGATCTCAATAACTTGAGGATTGTTGTTTCTTTGACATAACAAAACGAATAGAAGACTTATAGCACGGGGTGTAACATCCCGGATTTCGGATAATTTATTTTATATATGTGAATATAAATTTTGTGATTGGAGGGAGTGTAAATGTAATTAAAAGTATGTTTATTTTTATGATTTCCAGGTGGACCAGATGGAACGGTCCAAAAATGATGCAAGAAAAAGGAAAACCGAGGCAGTGAGCATCGCGACCTGGTCACCGCGACCATAGATCGCGATGACCTGCTTGCGATGAAAAATGTGATTTCTGGCAGTGAGCATCGCGACCACAGATCGCGATGAACTGCTCGCGATGAAAATGTCAAATTCTGGCAGTGAGCAACGCGACCACCAGCGCGATTATGGTACCGCGACGTGTGCTCGCGATGAAGGCGGTGGAAACGCTCCAGTGAGTACCGCGACCTGGTAGCGCGACCACAGGTCGCGACGACCCAAAAATATAAAAAAAAATTTAGCTTTCGCGAGAAGCCACAAAACAGACAGGGAAGAGAAAAGAGAGGAGAGACCGAGAGAAAGAAAGAAAGAAGAAGAAAGAAAAAAGAAGAAAGAAAGAAGAAAAAAGAAGAAAGAAGAAGAAGAGGAAGAAGAAGAAGAAGAAGAGAAGAAGAAGGAAAGAAAAGGTGAAAGAGAAAGGGAAAGGAAAAGGAAAATAAAATCGTAGAAACGCGACTTGTCGAAAGAAAAACGGTATCCAGGTTGGTGTACCTTCGTTTTCGAAACCTTTACAAAAAGTATTAAGTATTTTCGTTGAATATGAGATTTACTTGAAGATTTTCATTTTGATGTGTTTATTTTACTTCCGTGAAATGATTTTATTGTTGTACTTTGAATATTACGATTCCGCTGAAATTACTTGTTTTCGACTATTGCATGAATATTGTTTATATTCCATAAAAATCTATGTTTGTTTAAATCGTATATTTCCGTTGATTTGTAAATACAGTGAATGAATTGAAAAATAGTTTATCGAAACGGCCCTAGGATACTTAGACATAGAAATGAATATAGGAGGTTGGTATACCAGCTGGGTTCAGTGAGCAGTACTGCACCGATATTGATATGCTATTGATGATTATTATGTACCTTCTCACGAATTCGTCCTGAGGTTGGGAGACATGTACCTTCCTAAGGATTCGTTCCTGGGATAGGGAGTTATGTACCTCTCTAGGTTCCGTACCCTCGATCCTAGAGTAGAGAGATAAGTACCACTCTTAGGATTCGTCCTAGGGTGGGAGTTCGACCCATATTCCAGTCCTAGTATGTTGAGTATTCTAGCGGGCCAGATTTGAAGTGAATTGAAAAGTGAATTGAGTAACTTTATTCATTGATTTTACATGTTGATTTTATTCTTGAGGTTAATATGATTATAACTGCTTTATGGTTTGATTTTGAAGTTAAATTGATTTGTAAATGATTAGAATTGAAATATATATATATATATATATATATATATATATATATATATATATTGTGATTTGTTTCTTATTAAAGGTTATTTATGATTTTTCATAATTGAGTTTAGTGTACACCTACTAAGCTATATGCTTAGCGCGTTAGTTTTGTTTCTAACGCGTAGGTACCAGGGATACTGAAGAGGCAAAGGATTGAAGAGAAGTTTCCTGCAGACAGAGGAGTAGAGTCGCATTGCAGGGGTAGATATTTATGTTGATGTGTATTGTGATTGATATGCATGTATATACAGAGATTTGTAAACGTTTTGTAAAATTCTGTTTTGTAATTAAATTGGTTTATGATTTCTGTTTTTCATTTTCAGAATGTTTGTAAATATTGACTTCTGAATTGTTTTATTTTATAAACTATTGTTGGAAAGTCGCACTAAACGGCAGAGTGCGCAATTAATTGAAAATGATATTTAAAGTGTTATTGAATTTGTATTTGATTTGAGTTGTGGAAAACAGGTTTTGGGAAATCCGAAAAACAAATGGAACTCTGCCGAACTTTTTGTAAAAAGTTTATTGCGATGGGCTCACTTGCAAATGGTTTTAAACCTATCAACTATTTGGTTTTCCAATGGTTTGAAAATCTATCGATGGGCTCACAACGGTTTTCGGTTTATAAAATGAATTTAGAAAGTTTTGAAAACCCGAGTAGCGCTCCCTGGGTCGATCCAACCGGGTCGGGTCAGGGGGTGTTACACGGGGAGTCTGTGAGCAGTATCGACAAGGTTTGCTAGTAAAATGCGGGTATGTAGTATTGGGTTATAGCAAGAGTCATGTGATTGAGAGGTCAATCAACGTGTGTTGTAAAAGATATACCATCTAGTTGAAATATGTGTGTGATGTGTTAAGTGGCCTGCGAATTGGTCCTATGATTTTTGACATGTTGAGGTTTTCCACATAAAAATTGTTGCGTTGATTTTTAAAGTAGGTTTATTTTTTTAATTCTGTAATATTTGTTATTAAACCTATTCACATCCCTCCCAGGTTTGCCATAGCTACAAATCTACGTTTTTCAACTAGTATTAGAGTAGGATGAAAGCAATTATTTTGCAAGTGTCGCATCATATCAAGAAAAAGGAAGTTATACCTCAAGTGATGAATCTGATGGTGATTTTCAATAATTGAAACAACTCAAGATTGCCTACGACAAGATCTCCAAGAAAAATCTCAAGGTACAAAAATATAACTCTTCTTTACTAACAATTATGAAATCTCTTAAAGGTGAAACAGATTATGCAATCCAACTCTCTAAAGAACTCAAAGAAACATTTTCTCAATAAGAGAAAGAGATTATTTATTGCATGGAAAGAATTAAGTTGATGAAAGAAGAAGTTAAGCAAAAAGAGAAAGCCTTGAAGATCATGAAGATTTGTGAAGAAGAAGTTGTAAAGGAATTGATTGCGGCAAAGGAGTCAATCAAGGGATTGACACTTGATGCAAAAAAGGTAGACGAGATGATAAGTCTCGGAAAGATGTACAACGACATGGATTCGTTAATGATTTAAAGGCTTCAACAAGCAAAACAATTTTTGTGAAGGTTACATCTACCGAACAGCATGATCATGTGCACAAGCCGAAGGACAAGCCAAAGGAGCTTCATTGAGACAACCACAAGCTCAAGAAAAATTCATGAAGACCACCACACCAAAGCAACCATAAGTACAAGGTAAGTTTTCTAAGTTTATCCCCACTTGTCATTATTGTGGTGTCAAATGACATATTAGACCTAAATGTTATCAGTTTATTAGCATGTGCATTAATAGGCAAAAGACCAAGTTCTTTTCAAAGAATAATTATGTTAATCATGTTAAGAGTAGGTCTAAAGTTCTTCGTAATGCTTAGTCTTCTAAGTTCACACCTACTTGTCATCATTCTGGTGTGAAAGGTTACATTAGACCTTGTTGTTATCAACATACTAGCATGTGTAAACCTGTGCCAAATTCTAAATCTTTAAAAAACTTGAAGCATGCCAATATTATGGATAAAAGGTCTATTTCTTTTATTCCTTAAAAGAAAAAATTGTAAAAACCCTTGAGAAAGGTTTGGGTTAAGAAAGAGGAATTGAAGAAAAATGTAACAAATGATAATGAAACAAGTTCTACTAACCCAAAGAGTTTTGTTAGTAGATATATAAAGCATGTGACTGGTGACTAATTTTTTAGCAAAGCATCTATAAAGATTTATTGCGACGATGCAAAGTAACTGAAGAAGACCAAGGTATGAGTTTCTAACAACTTTGATTTGGTCAACAATTCTCACAATGAAAACTGCATGATAATAAAGATGCTTTGTTTGTCCCACCTATGAATGAATCCAAGAAATTGAATGAATCCATAGATAATTCTGGATATGATTGATTTGTTTTGAAAGATCAGAACTCAATATCTATGTGCTGAAAATATTTACCATGTTTATTAAGATATATTGTTAGATGAATAACGAGTAAATATGTTGTGTTTTGATTGTATGTAATTCAAGAACGATTTGCTAAAATGACTGTGTGCTATATTGTCTTTTTGATATATGTATGTCAAATGATTGGATCAATTCCTTAAATGAAATGAATATGTGATAATGCTTGAAGCTAGTATACAAAGAATGATTAATGGTAAGTATCCATGTTATTTTTGCACCCATAGATCTCTTGAGCATCTCTCTTGGAAATAGCTACAGTTACAAGTTGTGTAGCCACCCAATGTAGGAAAGGGCTACGCTTGTAATATTGAGTGAAAGCTGTCATGAGAGTTACATAATGAAAAAGAGCATAAAAAATAGAAAACATGCACAATGAACAAGAGAAAAAGATGTTGAGAAAAGAGCAATAGAAAAGGTATGCCAATGCATGATGCTAAAAATACACGAAGAAGTTGTGGAGAGTGAAAATAGAAAAATCTATTTTTAAGAAGTACACTTGCACACACCATTGTTTGTATGAGTCTATTTTTTATTTAAATGACATCAAGGATGATGGTCGATTTGAATTATTGTAGAAAATTTCTAGCAAAATTGCATTGTAGTGTTGTTTATGATTGAGAAGCAAGCATTAGATATATATATATATATATTGTTTATATATGCAATGTGACACATACACACTTTGGCAAACGTTTAGTATCTTTAGTGCAATATTCAATTCATATACTTTTGAGAAGCATACAATTTGATTCAAACATGCTTATAGCTATTTTAAAAGTTTTGAAGAAACTACTTTTAAGAGCATTATTGAACAAGTTAATTTTGAAGGAATAAGATTGAAATTTTTGAAAGAATTTTTCGATTATATTCTTTAGATGTTGATTTTCTTGGTTGTGTTTGATTGAATTTTATTAAGAAAAACTAATAGATATAACATCGAGGACGAACGAGGAGCTAAAGACGCGAAGAAGTGCGAGATTCAGAGAAGCTGAAGCGGCCGGGCTGCAAGCACATGCCAAAGGCTTGTGGCTGCACCTCAGATGTGTGTACCTGGGCAGCAAGCTCATGTCAAAGGTGTGGCTAGGCACCTAAGGCGTGCGCACCTGATGCATGGTCGGGTTTTGCCTCTTCATTAAGGGCAACTTTGGTGTTTTGCTCCTATCTTTGGTTTTATTCTCTCATGTGCACTTCTCCTTCTATTTAAAGGGTACCCAACCGTAATGACTCATACTTTTCATACTTTTCTAAGAGCCACACTTTCAAGAGCCACCATTCTCTCTTGAAATTATTTTCTCTCTACACACTTGATCTTTCAATCTCTTTGATTTTCTGATTGTTTGTGTGAGATTGATATTGTGTCTTGCTACTTCTTCAACTAAAGCAACCACAAGTTCTTAATCTAGCTTTGAAAATTACTAGCAAAGGGTAACAAGTAGCTACCAAAGGAAAGAAAGCTACAAGAGGAGAATCTTCCTAACTACCCTAAGTCCCTCAACTGAGTGTGAGGATAGGTATCATCATAACATATCTAGAACTATTATTTTTTAGAAAGGAATTGATTTTAGGACTATTAGAATCACGATGTTTTTAATCCCATGATAGAGAGAGGTTGGAGATGTTTGTTAAGAAACCCCATGATGTTTATGAAAACTTAATAAGAGAATTTTATGCTAATTTGGATTGTGATCAATTTAAGATAATCTATGTGTTCTAGTTAGAGGAACTAGGATTGTAATAAGTGGTGAAATTATTAACTCATTATATGGATTATCTCATGGAGATTTTTGTCTAGATTTATCTAAGTTACTAGGAAAGAAGCTCTTGATTTAAATGGAGTGAAAGCACAAATTTTATTCCTCATGCCAAATGTATTTCATTCTACCGCTTTTTGAATAAGTTCGTTTGTTAAAATGTTCACCCGGAGTCCAATATCTTTGAAGTCAATTTTGCAATCGGAAAATTATTTTATGTTATTGGGATAAGGAAGTCTTTTAATGTTGGAAACTATACCTTTGGACTCATTGATAAATATGCTAATAAGAGCAAGTCCAAATTGAAATTCTTGGGTTTGATAACTAAACTTTGTTTAGATGCGAGAGTAAGGTTTAGGCGAGTCGATAAAATTGTGTAGCCAAGTCAAATATTTGACAATGATTTCTTTAAGTTCCTATCTCACAAAGGAAGAGATGAATATGGACACTCCACAACCCATTGAATCATTCTGACTGAGAGTGAGATACAACCCTGGGCAATACAACTAATGAGTATGTTCAAAGGTGGAAATGATGTCATCTTGAAAAGACTCGATGCACAAGAAGAAAAGTTGTGTAGCATAAAAGAGTATATGAATGAGTCGGCCTCACATTCATGTGCTGGCAGCATGTTTACCTCCTCTACTGAATGTGATGATAACGTTGATGGTGATAACGTTTGAGAAGATGAAGATTGATTCGAATTATTGAGTTTGAAGAATTCTTTTGCATGCTTGTGTTCTTATTTGATTTCATAAACTTTGTTTAATTTCGTGAACTTATTTATTTGGGCATGTACTATATAATCTCATATTTTTGTTTACTTCTTTGAACATATTTATGTTTATTTAGGAGTGATTCTTGATTTTCTACATTGATAATTATCTCTCGTTTGTTGAAAATAGGAGTCATTTGATTCTTATTTGAGGTTATATGGATCTATCTTATTAGTTTGTTTATTTTATTTTTTTTACCCTTTTCATGTCTGTGTGAATGAGTATCTTTAAATTTGTGTTGACCATTAAAAAACTTTGTTCTTGGTCTTTGTCCGTCCCATGACAAAAAGGGGAAGTAATTTGGGTATTAATTTATTCAAGTTATTTCTTCTATTATTAATTTATTCAAGTTATTTCTTCTAATGGGGTATGGTTACGTGCATCGAGTCCTGGGAAAAATAACAGTAGGAATAGTCGTGCGGAGAATTTTGTAGGGGCTAGTAATAAATTAAATAGAGCTACTACTAAAGGCTCTGCTTCTGATGATGGTTGGGCTTTGTATAGTGCTAGGATCGTTCCAGTGATGAATCTAATGAAATCAACATTATTGGAACTTGAAGCAAATCTAATAGATAATTCCAAACAAAAGAGTATTGTGCTAGATGCGGATATTGGCCTTGATGTACATTCTACTCGTACTTTTATGGCGAACATGTTTGATACGAATGAGTGAGACTGCATACATATCTCAAGTATCCTTAGGGTATAGTACACATAGAGAGATTGAAGTGTCCAGTGATGTTCATTCCAAGCAAGGTATACGCTGTCATGATGCTCATCTTAAGAAGGATGGTGTTGATCTTACTGGGCCCTGATCTACAACAAGAGGACGATAGCATGAATGGAAAGGTGTCTTCTCTGTATGGGAACGTCTTGGTCACTAAAGTCCTTGGCCATACACAGTCTGTTTTGCATGGATCGGAAGCTGTTTTACCTTATGCAGCTATTACGGTTGTAGAGGATGCTCATGGGTTGAGTTTGACCTGTACTAATATTCCAAAGGATCCAGAATCTATGGGTGTTAGAAAGAAGAAAAGCATATGGAAACGGTTGGTGCGAGAAGGGATGATTATCGATCCAGGACCGTGTTTAAAATAGGTAAAAGACCAGGAGTTGAGGAGGGTGTGGCAATGAGATTGGAGGTTAAGAGACCTAAATCTTTGGTGCAATTTGACTCTTGTATTAATTTTACATCGACGGGTCTGGATATGTCGACCTACCAGACGCCATAAAAATCATATTTTGAAATGTCTGGAGTTTGGGTAGTGATCGAGCATTCCAAGAACGACATATGTATCTGCAGGAGATCAACCTATAAATAATGTTTCTATTGTAAACTTTTTTCGATGTGTCACGTATGGAAGTTCTTCGTGTGCGTTTGGTGTTGTTAAAATTGGTAGTTGAGAGGTCTGGTCGAAGTGAAGGGTTGTGTTTGTTCTAGAATTTTTCAGTAGATATTTCTCTCATTTCTTTTGGTCGATTACATATTGATGTACATGTTACTTCTCATTTCAATAAGGTGTGGAGACTGACAGGTTATTATGGCCACCCTAATGCCTCACAGAGGACGCATTCATGGACCCTCATTCGTCTGTTATGCGGTTTGTCATCATTGTTTTGGTTATATGGAGGCGATTCTGAGAAATATGGTGGTTGCTTGTGGCTTTGTTCATTGGTCAGTAATTTTCATTCCATGTTAGATGATTCTGATTTATTTTACCTCAGGTTTAAAGGCTCGGCTTTTACTTGGAGTAATAGAAGAGAGAAACCGAATATGATCCAAGAGAGAATCGACAGGTGTGTGTGCAATTTGAGGTGAAGACAGTTGTTCCAAGAGTTCAGTGTTACCCATCTTGGTTTTTGGCAATCGGATCAGAGGTAAATTCTCGTGGAGGTGCTTAGGGATCTTATTGTCTTTTATTTGGCAGCGGGTTTGAAATAGCATTGTTTCCACTTTGAGTCCTGTTGGGCAGATTCGGAAGCGTGTAAAAATATCACCAAAGGTTCTTAGGTGCACTCAGGTGCTAAGTTGACTGGTATTTTGCGTAACATCTAGTCATGTATCTCTCGATTGGCAGCTTGGTACAAGCAACAACATGGACAGCATAGCAAGGTTGATCAGTTACAACGAGAGTTGAATGTTTTAACTGTGGCTACAATTCCTTCATCATAGGTTCGTATCAAACAATAAGTAAGCGAGCTAGATCAGTTGATGAAAAAGGAAGAGATGTTTTAGAAGCAACAATCGCCAGTGAGTTGGCTGTGGTGTAGAGATCTGAATACAAAAATTTTCCAATCCAAAGCTTTTGCTTGACGATCTAGCAACATGATATCTGGACTGTTTGATAATTCGGGTGTTTGGCATAGTACGAAGAATGAAGTTCAGCAAATTATTATCAGCTACTTTACTTTGATCTTTCAGACTTCAAATAGTGATAGGGCTGATCTTACAATGGTTTTGGATTGTGTTGAGAGGAGGTTGAGTGTTGCTCAAGCTCAATTATTTTACTCTCCATTTATTGTGATGGAAGTGATGGCAAAGCTTTTTGATATGTCGCTGATCAAGGCTCCGGGTGTTGATGGTTTACTAGATAGTTTTTTCCAACAGAACTAGGATGTTATGGGTGATAGTTTGGTGGTTGCTTGCGTGGGTTGTCTGAATATAGGGGATTCTCTTCTTTATGTTAATAAAACATTAGTCACTTTGATTCCAAAAATTTGGGGTGCCTCGAAGATGTCGGATTTTTGCCTTATCAGTTTATGTACTGCTATCTTTAAAGTGGTTTCAAAAGCTCTAGCTAATCGTCTCAAAAGTGTTATAGATAATGTAATATTTACTCCTCAAAGTGCTTTTATTTCGAGTCAAGTCATAACGGATAATGCTATTGTTGGATTTGAATGCTTGTATGCTTTGAAAGGAAGGTCAAATGGAAGCAAGGTTATTTAGCAGCAAAATTAGATATATCCAAAGTCTATTATCGAGTAGAGTGGGATTTTTTAGAAGGAATGATGGCTCTTCTTGTTTTTTCGACCTATTGGATTAGTAGAATAATGATGTGTGTTCGTTCTGTTTCGTATTCTTTTCTATTAAATGGGGAGCAGTATGGTGATATGCACCCTTCTCATGGCCTTCAGCAAGAAGATCCGCTTTCTCTGTATTTATTTTTTATTTGTATTGAGGGTTTGTCCGCTTTGTTTAATCAGGCAAAAATTTCTGGAGCGATGTCGAGTTTTAAATACAGCCAATTGGGTCTAAAAATAACACACTTTTTATTTTTTTTTACGGATGATAGTATGATCTTCACTTGTCCTTCTCTAGCTAAGTAGATAACTTGAATAAAATTTTGGGTATGTATTCTAGAGCTTCAAGTCAACTTATTAATGTTAATAAATCTACTATGTGTTGTAGTAAGCAGGTTTCCCCCCAGGTGGCGATTGGTTTAGCTTCGATTTTGGGGGTTCAGTTGATAGGCTGTATGAACGTTATTTTGGTCTTTTGAGTTTTGTTGGGAATAACAAATAGGGTATTTTCCAGAGCATTAAAGATCATGTCGGGGCTAGGTTGCAAGGTTGGAGTGGGAAGATTTTCTATTGGAGGTAGAGAGATTCTGTTAAAGGCAGTGATACAGTCGATTCTAATTTATACTATGAATCTCTTCAAATTACCCAAAGCTCTAATTTTGAAGATTCATAGTCCTTTTGCTAAATATTGTTGGGGGAGTGGTGAAAACAATAGAAAAATTCATTAGGGGTATTGGGAGAAACTTCGTAGGAATAAACTTGATGAGGGGTTAGGTTTTCGGGATTTGCATTTGTTTAATAAAGCAACGTTAGCTAAGCAGGGATGACATGTGTTGTGTAATCCAACCTCTCTAGTTGCTCGTGTGCTTAAAGGTTGCTAATTTCCCCATTCGGATTTCTTGCATGCTTCTGTTAAGTCTTCTAGATCCTTTGTGTGAAAAAGTTTGCTCTGGGGGAGAGTTGATTAATTAGGGTATCAAAAATGAGTTGGAAGTGGTGATTTTATCCTTATTTATAAGGACCGTTAGATACCATGTCCTTCTACTTTTAAATTTTTTTCCAGACCAGTTCTTGGGGATCTTGCTTTAGTTAGTCAGCTTAAGTTACCGTCGGGAGGGTGGAATGAACCTCTTAGTCGGTCTATCTTCTTGGAAATGGATGTAGATGCTATCTTAAGTATTCCCACCTCATCGCAATGTGTTGATGATTCGGTGTATTGGCACTTTGACAAGCTTGTTAACTTCTTAGTGAAGAGTGGGTATTGGTTAGGCAAATCACTTGAAATTGGTGGTTGTGGTTTTGGTCTTTCTAGTGTGGAATTTTGTTGAAATTTTTTTTGAAGGCTTAATCTAACCTTGAAGATTAAGCTTTTTGTTTGGTGAGCTTGTCATAACTAGATTCCTTATAAGTGCAATTTGGTTTGTAAAGGTTTCTTGTTAGAGGTTAGCTGTAGGGTGTGTGGCAGTAGCCCTGAATCATCTATGCACACCTTGTGGGTTGTTCCTCTCTTAAATCAGTTCGTTGTGGCTATGGTTTACTGAGAAGCCTCCCTTCGATTGATGACAGTTCTTTTTTATTATTATTATTCTTCTATGTAAAATCAGCTTCAAGTAAAGCAGTTTAAGTTGCTTTGTTAGCTACTTTGGCACATTTGATTTCGACGTAATAAGTTGTTGCATGGGGGCTCTCTATTAGGTATGAAAGAAGTGGTGAAGTGGTCATCTCTTTTTCTTGAAGAGTTCCAATAGACTAATTCTCCTCCTCCTTGACTTCCAGATACTCCTTCTCTTTCTGTTAAGTGGCAGCCTCCTCCTCCTTGGATGTGGTGTAACTCGCTTATTGGTGTTAATATGGTATTTCTTGATTATTGGGGGCAGGATTTAGGGTCTTCTTAGAAGACGTTTGGAGGTGGTTTCTCTCCTCAGGTGGCCGAAGCAGTAGCTATTTTGAAAGGTCCGCACATTGCTGTAGATACTGGGATTGTCCCTTACTTCTGGGAGTCTGATGCTAGCTCCCTTGTTCATCTTATTAATGTAAAGTGGTGTCTTTTGCTGAGATTGGTCTGGTTGTGCTGGAGATCCAAAGTTTGCTGCTTCTTTTTCCTAATTGTAAAGTGATCTATGGGTCTAGAAAAACTAATTTGGTGGCTCATGAGTTGGCTAAGTTAGGCTCTGGTTTCAATTGGTGATATATTTGTGGTTGATGATTTTTTTTTTTTTTAAAGTCGTATGTTCTGATGGATTTGCTAGAATAGTTGTATCTTTTCTCTAGTTTTTTATATATCATCTTTTATTTCAAAAAAAAAAAAGCGATATCATTTTCGGATCACTTATCTTATTGGATTATAGCCAAGGAAAAAAATATCGTTATCGGTATCAGTATCGACCTTTTGAATTTATGGATATATCAGGATAATATTGATATCGATGGATATTCTATTAAAAGTTTTAAAAAATATGGATATTTAGACCTAAAATTAGGAATATTTTCTAAAATTTTAGGATAATCTCAAACAAGTAATTATATATCAAATGAATCATATGTTGACAACAAATTAGCATAGTTATCAGCTATGTTATAAATTATAATATAAATAGAGTCTGTAGATAATTATTAAAATTAAGTATTTAATAGAATAATATTTTGTTTCACTTTTACAATATTATATACAATATAAAGAAATTAAATATTTAATAAACAAAATATGATTCTATGATTCTATCATACATTGCATGTCTGAAGTTTAATACCAAAATGAATTTATTTGTTACTTAAAGACATAAGATACATTTTGATATTGATTCGAACAATAATTTTCTCGGGAAAATGTGCTTGCATAGTTTTTAAGGTAGTTATTAATAATGTCACGTGTATGTTGCTTGATCTCTTCCAACGAATTTATGAATTGGGTAGTTTGGATTTACCCAACTTGGTGGATATTATTGATCTGCCTGTATAGGTATTTCATATGATATTTGTGGCGAAGGATAATAAAATATATTGTAGCCATAATAAGTTCCATAACTACCGGACTATGGTACTGGGAATCTAATCCTATCTGTGGATCACCCATATAACTATTTTCTATGTCCATACTCATTGAAGAAAGCGTTATAATAAAAAAAAATTGCATTAATTTGACTCATTCCTCCTTGTCGTCTACCATAATTTTAATCAAAATATTTTCTTATTTATTCCATACCTACACCAGCATTCTAACATACTGCACCAGCATCCCAACCTTCTACACGAACATCCCAACTTGTTACACCAGCATCCCAACCTTTTGCACCACCATCCCAACCTCTTCTCTCATCGCCATCATTTTTATAATCCTTTCCTCCATTATTTCCATCAAATATATGTTGGTTATCAAAAGTGCTACTAACTGTAACTCCACGATATACACAAACTTTTTCTCTAATCACTTATTCAACATTTATTCTCATGTCTCGAGTGTGAGAAACAAGATGTGGATCATAATTTCCCTCATTATCATCTAAGTAGGTAGGTCTAACCCAGTAAAAAATAGGATTCTCATTATCGTTCCCTATTTCAGCAGCTACTTGAAGTAGATCCATGAAATTAGTTTCAATTACTATATCTTTTCTGGTGCCATGTCCCTAAGTTTCAGCTTCAAATTATAATAACAATGAAGAAGTTGGTGAAGCTTAGAATAAGCAAGACAATTCATTTTTTTTGTGTGGATTAAAGAAAATGTGGAACATTTTACAGAGCATGCAAATAAAAAAAATAGTCTCAACCCTATTAAAAGCACCAAAAACAATTGACAACAAATTACTTTTGGTTACAGTCCAAAATCTCCACAAAAAAACTAACAACAAACTACTTCTACTCACTTTTTAAAATCTAAATTAACAAAAATCTAACAAACTGCAAATTGTAATTTTGATAATATAATGAAACAATTACTGATAGTTGTTGCTTCTGCTTGGACTCTTGCAGTCATCGGAAAAGAGGTTGAGTACTCATGCGGCAGCTGGAACAGAGGTAGAGGACTCGTGTAGTACTCGAAATAGAGGTGGAGGACTCGTGCGGCGATTGTAATAGAGTTGGAGGACTATTGCAGTGTTTGGAATAGAGGTGGAGACTCGTGCGGTGACTAGAACAAAGGTGAGAAGCTCGAAGTGGGCACCAACAGATGGAAAAAAGGCACACAACGAGAGGCAAAGATGATCGAACGATCGGTGACGACGACCAGTGACAACGGGGGATGCACGACTACAACCAGAGACCAGCGGCGAGAAGGTATATATATTTTTTGGTCATGCGGTGGACAAGCACGAGGTCGGGAGATTTGGTTAGGAATCTAGGCGGACGTGGACCATATAAGATTCAGATAAGAGAGTACGGTTTTACTTATTTTAACTATGTATATGGTTCATTTCGCTCTATATATATTTTTTATATAGATTAGATTCGAAAATATCAAAATAACAAATAATTTAGAAAGATTCTCTACATAGAAAAAAGTAATTATTATTTTTTATTTTATTTTAAACTTTTGCCGGACAAGTTTTTTTATTTAAACTATGTAGGACATATTTTACAGATTTACTCTTGGCCTTTTTGTCCAATTTTGTACTTTAAAAATTCTACTATTGATCATCATATTGGAAATTTTAATAAATTTAGTAATGCCTCTTCTAAAATAATTTCCAATCTATATTACTTGAACAATAATTTAAGTGTTTAATATTTATAAAAATATTTAAATAATTTACTAAATATCTATAAATTTTTAAGGCAAAATTATAAAATTTCAGGATAATCGAAATATTTCGAGAATATAAGGATATTTGTGGATATTTCGAACCCTTCTGAATATTTTGCACGATATTGGATATTTACCCTGTGGATATTTTGGTTTATCTATCAATTTTAGGTTCCTTGATTATAGCTTCTTGAGATCTTTTGACACATGATTATCAATAAAATGAATTGTTAGGATTAAAATTATCTTATTTAATTTTTGACTATACAATATCTTCAATATGTTCCTACTGAATTTCAATATGTTCCTAGTGAATTGAAAGGTGCAAATATTCTTACCAAAGCAATTCCTAAAGCCTCCTTTGAGTTTCTTACCAAATATTATATTAAAATTTTAGATTTGGCTTGAATACATTATTACTAAATTATGTTGATTAGTTTTGATTTTTATTTATTTAATAGGTTTATATATTTTAAATTACTGCAATTAATCATGTATTAATCATTGTCCACATGTATCACCGTGACAAATTTTATATGTTATCAAAAAGCACATATATAGAAAATATGCTAAAATGATCAAATTTAATCTCGATTGAAGAGAAATAAATGAAAGAAAGGATTTGGATCTAAAATTATTTTTATTATTTTTATTTTAATATAAAATTTATTTAATTTTAGATGGACCATAGTGAGCTAAACTTTATTGTTAAATTTGAATCTTAATATGAATTTTTAACTTTATTGTTAAAATTCATAATTTTGGAGTTCACTGATAAAGAAAATATATGGAGAGAGAGAGAACATAAACTTCCAAGCCCATTTTGTTGAATATAATTTTCTGATTGATTAAAATATGAACAAAGATATTATTTCACATGTAATATGAGTTGTAAAAAGATACAGTAGGATTATCGTTTAATGTGGTTCAATAATAAAAATATTTATTTAGTCTAATAATATCTCAAGTTCAAATCGTCACTACTATGTATTTACATGTTAAAAAAGAAACGGTAGGAGTTTATAACAGTTCACAACATGAATCACACCCATGTGACAAGCTAAACAAATATTTATTATAAAAACAAAAAAAATTCGAGATCACCTGTTCAATTGATCATTCAACAACAATATTATTTTGTTTTAGAGATTGGAAAATTGTTGTCTGGTAGCACTTTTTTGTTTATTTTATTTCTCAATTATTGGCCGATTGATACTATTTGCGTCGTGTCTTCTCAGAATGGAAGCTTTAATTGTCGGTAAAACCAGTGATTCTCATTTCTTATATATTATCATTTTTAGATTTATTTTGTAATTATACCGTTATAAGGTTAGTTATAAGCTTGTCGAGAATCTGCTGAGATCAATTATAATATGTGTGATCGATTCACTAATCACTTAAGTTAGAAATGAATATATAATTTTAGATTTGTTTTGATTTTTATTAATTTGATATTTAATTTTTTTCTGCTAGTGGTTAATTCACATGACTCTCACGAATATTAAAAATAATTTCTAAATTAAACTACAAATTTTTCATTTTATATTTCTTATACTTCTCTCACATTTTTTTTTTTACTATTTTAGAGCAATAGGTTTTCGTCAATTTTTTTTTTAACATACCACTTACGGTGGTGGTGACTCGAATCTGCGATATTATCAGGCTAAATGAGCTTCCTTACTACCGAGTCACATTGGCCAATAATAGGTTTTCATCTACTTAATATTGTTAGATTACTAACATTCTCATAATATTTTTCATTATAATACGTTTACAAACCTCGACTTAAAATCTAATAATTAGCCGTTAAAACCCCAAATTTAAATTTCTTATATCAAATTTGTTAATCCATAATCATGATAAAACATTGTTTTTCTCATTTGTAATTAACAAAATTATAACTTAATATATAAAGACTAGTTATGTAGCCTCCCACACCTTTCCGCTGTGGATATTTTGCAATAAAAGATTTAAAATTAACGGTATAATATTTAAAATATTTAATATTTTTTATGAATTAGTTTTCATAACAAAAAAAAAAATTACGATTAAAATATTTACAACTAGTCAATTATTTATTTTTGAGATCCGATATTTGTTGTTCAATTATTGGCTTTCCAAAATGGGCATCACATGTGTTCTCATAATTTAATACATGTGTTGGTACTTGTTCAATTTAGATTGGATTTTTATTTTTTATTTTTTTGAGGACAATTATTGACTGAATGTCTGTCGAACTATTAATATGCCAAATCAGTTCAGATTTGCTTGATTTCATCTTGTCCTGCTTTCTATTATTAGCTGATTGATGCTCAATAATTTAATAATTAAAAATATTAAGACATGTTTTAGCTGATTGATTTAATAATTTAATAATTTATTGATTTTCAATAATTTAATAATGAAAAGGACAAGCAATTGAATTAGCATAAAGCCTCCATTTATATTCCCAAACACAGGACCTAAGTTGGGGAATCATTATATGCTACATTACTATTTATAGATCTTATTTATAAGAAATAAGTTTTTTTATTTAAATCCTATTATAATAAGTCTTTTTTTTCCAACAATACAACTAAATTAAAAAAAATAAATCGAATCTACTTTTTTATTTTTTCTAAATAATTATTATTCTTAATTAAAATATAATATATATATATATTATAAATTTTATAATAATATTAATTTTATTTTCAGTTAATTATAATTTATTAAATTATTATTAATAGTATTGATATTTAAAATATATTTTTTTAATATTTAAATTTATAATTATATATATTATAAAAAGTTAAATTTATATAATAAAAAAAACCAATAAATCTTGAACAGTAAGTTTCATTATGTGGTTAAATAGGCCCACTTTTAAGTGGATCCAGTTAAATGACTCTCTTTTTACTTGTATTGTGGGTGTTCTTAGAGATTTTTTTTCGTTCTTTTTTATATTTTTTCAAAAAGATAAATTAGTTTATTTGCCATAAATCATCCTCAGGTGATTTTTCATCTTGTCCTCCTTTCTACGATTAGCTGATGGATACTTAATAATTTAATAATGGAAAATATTAAAACTTATTGATTTAATATTTCGTGGCTAACGGCGAGAGAAGCATGCGAATAACTAAACTTTAGCTATGTATAACTTACCCTTTCTAAAAGGACAAGTAATTGAATTAGCATAAAGCCTTAGGGTTTTTTTTTCCTTCTTTTTTATATTTTTTCAAAAAGATAAATTAGTTGATTTGGCATTAAACCATCCTCAGGGGGTTTTTAGTATTACCGTTTTTTCTTAATTCAATAAGTTTATTTTAACACAAAAAAATTTACTATTGTCTTTAGAGTAAATAACGTCTAACTTCCCCGAGGTTTGCTCAATTACAAGCAGTGTCAACTTTTAGATTTATTAATAAAGACCTCCCCTATCGTTAGTCAACTTTAGTTATACTTAACATTATTTATCTCTTTTCATGCATTTTTAAATAACAATTATAAAAAACAATCTCCAGATTGGATCTCCATCGTCCATTAAGATGGACGATGGACATCCAATCAGGAGATTGGATCTCCACCAAGAACAAAAAAAAAAAATGAAGATGGGTTCCAAGAACCCAGAAGGGTTCTACAACAAATCCATAAGTGGGTTCATCAACGAACCTTTCTGGGTTCTTCGAAGAACTCATCTTCAATTTTTTTTGTTCTTGGTGGAGATTTTTTTTTAATTGTTATTTTAAAAAATATTTTTTAAATAAATATTAATAATTTTAAATATTATTGTATAGGTCTTTTAGTCTTTTTAATGGTTAAACCTAGTCAACCGTTAAATTTAATGGAATTTGACTAACGCTAGGAGAGGTGTTTGTAAATAAATCCAAAAGATAACTCCGCTTATAATTAAATAAATCTCAGGGGACCTGAGTATTATTTACTCTTACCTTTATACTACTGGCATCAAATCATTGTAATTAAAAAAAGTCTGTAATATTTAAAATTGGATCAAAATAGATCTATATACATTCGGTTAAATTATGTATTTTGCTTTTAGAAAAACTTCAGCAATAAAAAGAGGAAATTTTAATAAAAAATGGAACAATTTTGTAGTTAATGAGTTGGGTATTTACATTTTTAGATTCAAATAATTTTTTATTAAATATTTATGTAATCTCACAAGTGCTAGTTTATAATTTTTCGAACATTTTTTTAAATTATTCAAAGGCTTATTCATAATATTAGGAATCTTTATGCAATTTAAATATGTAACAAGTTATTCCTCTTTCAAATTTGTAAGGAATCCATTACATCTTCAAATTTACGATATCGGCTAACCATATTTAAATATATATTATGGTTTGTTAACTTTGATTGACATATAGGTGAAACTAATATATTTTTAAAAGTTTAGGGACTAAATGAATACAAAATAAACAGATGAGGAAAACTGTGATAAATTGTAAAATATTAGGGACTCAAATAAAATTTCTTTATAAATATATATATATATATATATATATATATATATATATATATATATATATTTTCCCATACTTAATAGTTTTCATTTTAGTCCAGATGAAATATTTTAATTTATTTTTTGTTAGTCCCCTCTAGAGAAAAACGTACTGTTAAATTTAGTAAAAATTGTTAAAAATATCTCATTAACACTATTAAAATATATTTTTAACTATAAATTATACTTTAACTGTTCATAATTAAAGATAAAAAAATTTATTCAAGCCAAAACCAATAATGCAATAGCAAAAATGACCCTAAAAATTGCAAAAAATGTCTCTGAAAATGCTATACCAGCTATTGCAAGCAAATAGAAATGACATGGTGGGCCGTGTATACAACTCAAACACCTTGTAGCTTGCGGTCAAAACTTAATGGTGGTCTTAACATGGGAAGATTATAAACGTGCTTTGAGCTATTACAAATTAATTACTTAATAAAATTTTTTTAGAAAAAAAATGGATGGAGGAGATCAAATCTTCCTTATCCATTAATCAATCTCAACCATTAAAAAAAAGAAATAAAACATAATTTCTCTTTTTTTAAAAAAAAAATTGGAAAAAGATCTAGATATTTTCACATATCTTCTCATTGTTTTCAAATATAACTTAAAAAATAAAATAAAAAATAAACTTCATCTATGGAGCAGATTGCACCACTTAATGAGATTGCTTCATCTGATGGAGCTTCATGCAATGAAGCTTTAGAGCGACAAAGCTTCGCATAATTGCGATGGAGCAGAAAGCTCCATTACAGATCTATGATCCGCATAGTAGATTCGATTAAGATGATGGATCAGCTGTTCCATTTTTTCTTTTTTTTCTTATTATGTTTTTTTAAAAAAAAAATAGATGAGATTTGGATTTGGATTGTGGAAGTTGGTGTGTTTTTATTTTTGTAGAATTTTATTGACAAATATTGGATTTGG
Organism: Xanthoceras sorbifolium; assembly: GCA_003430845.1. Lineage (NCBI taxonomy): Eukaryota > Viridiplantae > Streptophyta > Magnoliopsida > Sapindales > Sapindaceae > Xanthoceras > Xanthoceras sorbifolium. The sequence continues at coordinate 27,077,963 of CM010622.1, read as the reverse complement.
ATTGTGGAAGTTAGTGTCTTTTTTTTTTTTCGGAATTTGATTGAAGAATATGGATTATTTGTCGTGAAAGATTGAATGAGATGAATTATTTGTTGTAAAATTTTATTTTTGAGAGAGAAAACTTTTTGTATAGACTTTCTTTGTGGAAGATGAGAGGGGATGAATGATTTTTTTAATAATTATTTTTATAAAAATCAATTTTAGTAAAGAGAACATTAATTTTTTATTAAATAAATATAATAATTAAAAAAATAGTATATGAAATTGTTTAGGGGTAAGTAGGTCTTTTACGCTTTTTGCGCTAAAACCACTGTTAAGTTAATGGTGGTTAACGTGGTGAAGGGTATTTAAGTATAATAAATAATAAATTGATATCATATATGTAATTATGGATAAAATGAAGGCATTCTAATGCAATTCACCCAATTTATATATACATATTATACTTTCTACGAATCAAATCGCACGTGCGCAACAAAATGATTTTGCCAGTACTGTCGCCACCTAATTTGTTTTTTTAAAAAAGTGTAAATAACGTCTATCCCCCTAAAATTTACTTAATTATAGGTGGAGTCAACTTTTAGCCAACTCTTCAGTTTTTTGACAAAGACCTCCCCTGTTCAACTATTACATTTGACCAAATTTCATTAAGGGCAGGAGAGGTGTTTCTCAATAAACGATAAAGTTGACTTCGCTTGTAGTTGATAAAATCTCAGGAGAGGTCTATACAATTAACTCTTTAAAAAATATTTAAATTGTAGCTGACAGAGTCTGCCACCTTTTAGATAGGGTTGGCCACAGATCTGGTTCCGGAACTGGAACCAGACGGCTGGTGTTCCAAATTTTTTTAATTATTTTATAGGTATTGGGCCACATATATATTTTTTGTAACTTTTTTTGCGGCCCAACAATTTTGGGCCACACATATTTATTTTCTTAATTTTTTTTATGTGGCCCAACATTGTTGGGCCACATACATATATATATATATATATATATATATATATATATATTTTAAAAAAAATTGGAACCGGAACTACCGGTTCTTGAACGGCAGTTCTGGTTCCTAAAATTGAAGAACCGGAACCGTTGGTCTCAGTTTTGATCCTCGGTTCCCAACCGAAACCGTATCGGTGGCCCGGTCCGTTCGGTTCGAACCGAACCGGTGCCATCCATATTTCCAAAACATTTAAAACATTTTAAAAACAAAATTATACATGTCATATAAATTAAATTGTTTTATTAAAAGTTGAGTTATTAAAAATCAGGCACAAAAGTAATTTCATTAATAATAATAATAATAAAACATAAAAGTTGATTGTTGAATAATAGAGTTGTAACAATAAATGGATAAATATAAAAATTGGCCTCCATGAGATTAATAATATCAATCAATAAAACATAAAAGTGAAAATTTAAATACGAAAAATTTGTTATTTCAATTACTTGAGGTTTCAAATCTCCTATTAATTGCACATACATTCATAACTCAAATGATTTGTATCTCACTGAAAAGTGCTTGAGTGGAATAAGCTACCAATAGCCTGTTTTGGGGGGTTGTGAATAGGTTATGCTCAATTTTTTGTGTTCAGTTTTAAGTTGCAGAGTAAAACATACATAAAGTAAATAAGAGATAGGGTTAGAAATATTTGAACACATAAATTTAACGTGGAAACCCCAATAAGGTAAAAACCACGGGACCAACTCTTTAGTCACTTAAGTCACAAGATCCACTTGCTGAAAGCAAGGAAGAAAATATCAGTTTTGGTATCAGTTTGGGGCATATAAATTTATGGATATTTCAGGAATAATATCGATATTGGTAGATATTCTGTTAAAAATTAAAAAAATATAGATATTTGCATCTTAAGTTAGAAATATTTCCTAAAATTTTAGGGCAATCTTAAACAAGTAATTATACATTGAATGAATCATAATTTAACAATAAATTAGTATAATTGTGAACTTATTATTGATAATGTCATATTTTGCATAATTTTGCGACCTCAGAATTTATCATTTTTGCTCGATTCTTAAAGGAAATTGGACGTTTTGATGTATTTATTTAGTGTGTAGGTGATATTCGATGGTCGATGATGTTTTGGATGATGTTGAATCAATAGATCGTGACATCGAGTTGAAGATCGAGTCTAGGGGAAATGCGACCAAATACACGCTACTAAGTACACGCTACCTCAGGTAGCACTCTTGGGTAGCACTATTTCTTTAACAAAAAATGCGCTACCAAGAAGCGCTACCTCAGATAGTATTATTAGGTAGCATTTTTGGCACGAATTTATGTGATCGTTTTCTTCTCAAACTCTTCATTAGAGAAAGCTATAAATAGAGACTCAATCAATAAGAAGAGGAGGGAAAATTCTAGGGTTTGGAAGCAACATCTTCGTTCCGCATCGTATTCATCATCAATTTCGCATCACCTTGGAAAGCAATCAATTGGGAATCAACGAAGCTTTTCTAAAATTTCTTCTCCTTTACTTTTCCGTTATAATTAGTCATGCTAGGATTTAAGAATATTATTGCTTTGTTCTTTTACTCAAGCATGAACTAATTTTTCATAGTTAGGATTGATGATGGATCTTGGTTTATTAATTATTGAATACAATTGAGGTTTTCTATTTAGATTTATTATTGATGTGTTGAATAGATATTATTGAGTTTATTGTTTCTATTGTGTCTGATCATCACTTAGAATCATCATAGGTGATTGGGTTATCAACCGAGAGGAGATGCCCACCACGTGCTTGTATTAATGTCTATCACATACTAGATTATATAGAGATATAGTAATTGGTTTATGTTGCTTGTTTTGTGTTTATTTATTCTTAATGTGTTCTCGCGCACTCAGTAGTCATCGAGAGATAGGGTATTGGTGTGCAATGAAATAATTCTGGTAATGCTTGAGAGAGATTATTGGTTAATCTAGTTTAAGCACGCATTCAACTATCGGTAATAAAATCTAAATAGTAACTCAGGAGTGTTTGATAATAATAACCAAGTGAAATCGGATATCCTAACGCCTCAATTCTCTTGAATTCGAATAGTAGTTTTTAATTGTTTTTAGTTAATTTGCAATTTCTAAAACATTATTAGTCCAAATAGAATTAGATTGAGTTAATTTTGGTAATGATATTCATTGTCCTCGTGGAAACGATACTCTATTCACTCTTTATTACTTGTGTTAATCTCGTACACTTACGAGTTCCATAAAATCAGCATCAAGTTTTTGGTGCCGTTGCCGGGGACAATTAAGTGTCAATATCAATACCGATTTAGCCTTTTACTACTTTGGAAAAAAAAAAATTTGGTGGAGAAAATTTTTTTTTTGCTACTTCGGAATTTTTTTTTTATATTTGTGTATTTTTTTTTTATTTTTTTGTATTTTTATTTATTTTTTAATATTTATTTTTTGTATAAGTTATGTACTCGTGGTATGAGGCGTCTGATCCTATTGAAGAAGTGGCAACTAATGATTATCAATGGTCATATGAAAGGGAAACATCTGACAATTCAGTTGGAACACCATTGGGTTGTTTCTTATGTGGGGGGCCCGCATGTGAGCATCGATTATTAGGTGGGCAATCCGTTTGCTGATGGCAGTTATGAACAAATAAATTATGTGCAAAATTATAACTATCAACAGAACAATCCCTACCCGAGCATATACAATCCCTGGTGGAGTAACCATGCTGATTTTTCATGGAACAACTAACAAGAAGAGAAGTCCTTTGTCAAAGACTTGATTTCTGCATTCATGTCGAAGTAAGATGCAATAATGTCAAAGATGGACACACGGATGGATGTGCAAGAAAGTTCTTTAAAGCAACTTGGCCAAGCGGTACAACAATCTCAAGTAGCCATCCAAAACTTGGAGGTTCAAATCAGCCAATTAGCAAAAGAGATCCAAGGGGAAGCACAAGAAGCATTGCAAAACAACATAGAGAAATATCCGATGGAGCAATGCAAGGAGATTACCTTGGAAATCAAAAAGTTAGTTGAACATCCGATGGGGATTGATCAAGTAGAGATGGAAGTGAGCAAAAATGTGTCACATGGAGATAAGGTGGCCACATCTCAAGAGCCACGTAATTTATTTTTTGTCCATGCCATTGAAAAGGATGATAGCCAAAAGGTTGCAGATGATGCACTTTGGTTAGATTCTTTGCTTCCGCCCTCGTGCAGGAGTACATTTTATTTTAAAGAGCTTGGAGAAGGAAAGCCCAAACCGCCTCCACCCTTTGAGCAACCACCACACTTGGGCCCTAAAAAGCTACCTTCTTATTTAAGGTATGCATGGCTAGGAGAGTTATCTTCTTTTCCTGTCCCTTGGTGAGGATGGTATGATAGGTTGATGAGAAGATATCAATTATGGGGCAGGTGGGCGAACGCAAGAGACAACCTCGTAAAATTTATTTTTATTTCATTTTTTGTTAATAATGTTAGTTTTTGGATTGCTTGTTTAAACTTTGGAATTGTTAGGATTGTTGATAGTTTTTTTTTTAAGTTTTTTTGGTTAATTTTAGTATGTTTGCCTTTGATTGATAGTTCTGACAACTTTATTATATTATTAGTCTGTTGTGTTCGTTGTAAATTCTCACCAGTGTATTTTATTGAGTTTCGAATTCCTTATTATCTGTTTTTTGTTCTTTTATTGACTAATATTGAGGACAATGTTAGATTTAGGTTTGGGGGTAGGAATTCGAACTTTGGTGCGTTGTTAGTTGAATTTGTTGAAATATGATACTTATACATATGATTGTAAGACCGTTCTGCAGGCAGTGTCAATAATCTTTTATGAAAGTAAGGTCTTAGAGAATTTTTTATCGATCGGTATCTAATTAGCCATGTTCTTGATATTATAATGGAGAAATAACATATTTGAATGACCATGATTAATAGTGGAGACTATCCTTGTGAGTTTTTAAGCGGTTATCGTTTTATTTTGAGAGGGTTTTATTGTTTCTACTCCTATACACTCTCCTTGATAATTTTAAAATAGATTGATTTCTATAGGTTTTGCTTTGCATGCTAATGAACTCTATTTTAAATAAATTCACATGTATGTTATGCTTTTGAGTTGGTTTAATCTTGAGAAGTGATGTAGGCTATGTGTGTTTTAAACCGAGTTAAAGGCCATATTTCCCAACCTTTGTGTGTGCTCCATTAACCCCTTTGAAGCCAAACACATTAACCATTTTCTTGCATCTCCCACAAAATTCGTATCCAACCTCTTGTACTTTTAGCCTTATCCCTTTGAGCTTGGGATCATTTAAAGATGAATCATAGAAAAGAGAAGGGAATTTTCAAGAAAAGTTGTGAATGTGAGAAAAGAAAATAAGGAAATCAAAAGTGTTCAAGTCAATTCAAGTCGTGTTCTATTAAAAAAAAAACAAAAGAAAATAAATTTGTGAGAAAAGAAAAGTGTTAAGCTTGATGGCTTGAAGTTACAAAAAAAAAAAAAAAAAAAAAAAAACTTTGTGCTTGAAAAGAAATGTAGAGGTTTGTCGAAGTTCGAATAAATCTCTATGTTTGTGATCCTAAGTTTTTTGAAATCCGATTTTCGTTCTATTTCTTAACCTCTACCCTTGGCCCCATTACAACCGAGAAAAAAGACCTACTGATCTTTTGATGATTCCAATTTAAGAGTATATGTGTGCATTGTGATTTATTTCGTTCTTAGTATCTGAATCTGTTCATGAGATCTTTTGCATAATCTGAGCGTATTTCTGTTTACATACTCATATGCGAAGAAAATTTTGATTTTTATTGTGCATAAACTCCAATTCGCATATATTTGAATGAGTGTATAAGCTTAGGTTCTGAGAGCTATAATGAGAGATTCTATGCGAGATGTAGAGTCAAGGCGAATTATATCAATGGCATTCGAATGTGTTTGTTTTGAGATTATGATAACTCAAGCATTGGTTAGTTAGATATTGTTTGATGTTTAATTCCATAGACCAAGCTTTAGTTATTGATTATTGGTATGTCATGCATGAATGAGTCTTCGATAATATGTTTTAAGTAAGTGTTTCAATGATTTCAACGCGCAGGGATTACGTTTGTGGGTGTCGTAGCTGTAAACCCTCAGGAGACACAACTCCTCCTACTAGGGACACCTAGGGGTTTAAAGGCTTGTGGTACATGCTAAGTGCCATCGTGTTTACCTACGAAAGTTGATTAGGATAGTTTACTTTATTTGTTTATTTTTATTTTTGTTTTTATTTCGTTCCGATTTTGCTCGAAGATGAGCAAAAGGTAGGTTTGGGGGTATTGATAATGTCATATTTTGCATAATTTTGCGACTCCAAAATTTATCATTTTTGCTCGATTCTTGAGGGAAATTGGACGTTTTGATGTGTTTATTTAGTGTGCAGGTGATATTCGATGATCGATGATGTTTTGGATGATGTCGAATCAATAGACCGTGAAATCGAGTTGAAGATCGAGTCTAGGGGAAATGCGACCAAATACACGCTACCAAGTACACGCTACCTCAGGTAACACTCTTGGGTAGCACTATTTCTTTAACCAAAAAAGCACTACCTCAGGTAGTACTATTAGGTAGCACTTTTGGTTCGAAAAATATGGTCATCAGGTGGCGCTACCAAGAAGCGCTACCTCATGTAGCGCTCTTAGGTAGCGCTTTTCTTCTCTTAGCTTTTTTCATCAGGTGGCGCTACCAAGAAACGCTACCTTAGGTAACGCTTTTTGGCACGAATTCATGTGACTGTTTCCTTCTTAAACTCTTCATTAGAGAAAGCTATAAATAGAGACTCAATCAATAAGAAAAAAAGGGAAAATTCTAGGGTTTGGAAGCAACATCTTCGTTCCGCATCGCATTCGTCATCAATTTCGCATCACCTCGGAAAGCAATCTAAAATTTCTTCTCCTTTACTTTTCTGTTGTAATTAGTCATGCTAGGATTTAAGAATATTATTGCTTTGTTCTTTTACTCAAGCATGAACTAATTTTTCATAATTAGGATTGATGATGGATCTTGGTTTATTAATTATTGAATACAATTGAGGTTTTCTATTTAGATTTATTATTGATGTGTTGAATAGATATTATTGAGTTTATTGCTTTCTATTGTGTCTGATCATCACTTAGAATCATCATAGGTGGTTGGGTTATGAACCGAGAGGAGACGTCCGCCACGTGCTCGTAGTAATATCTATCACATACTAGATTACATAGAGATATAGTAATTGGTTTATGTTGCTTGTTTTGTGTTTATTTATTCTTAATGTGTTCTCGCACACTCAGTAGTCATCGTGAGATAGGGTATTGGTATGCGATGGAATAATTATGGTAATACTCGAGAGAGATTATTAGTTAATCTAGTTTAAACACGCATTCAACCATCGGTAATAAAATCTAGATAGCAACTCAAGAGTGTTTGATAATAATAACCAAGTGAAATTGGATATCCTAACACCTCAATTCCCTTGAATTCGAATCGTAGTTTTTAATTGTTTTTAGTTAATTTGCAATTTCTAAAACATTATTAGTGCAAATAGAATTAGGTTGAGTTAATTTTGGTAATTGATATTCATTGTCCTCGTGGAAATGATACTCTATTCACTCTTTATTACTTGTGTTGATCTCGTACACTTGCGAGTTGCATAAAATCCGCATCAATTATAAATGATAACATAAATAGAGTCCGTATACAGTTTTTTAGAAGTATTTAATAGAATAATATTTTATTTTATATTTACAATATTATAAACAATAGAAAAGAAATTAAATATTTAATAAATAAGATTATCATAAAATAAAATATAATTTGATGATTCTATCATTCATTATATGTCTAGAATTTAATACCGAAATGAATTTATTGGTGGTTCACAAAACATAACGTACATTTTCATCTTGATTTGAACAATAATTTTTCTAAGAAAATGTGCTTGCATAGTTTTCGATGTAGTTATTAATGTGCCATATGTATGTTGTTTGATCTCTTCTAACGGATTCATGAATTGGGTAGTTTGAATTTACCCAATTTGGTAAATATTGCTGATCTACATATATAGGTATTGCATATGGCATTTGTGGCGAATGATAATCGAATACACTACAGCCACCATAAGGACTAAAATTACCATAATTTGGTACTTGGGAAGTCGACTTTGCCTGTGGATCACAAAAAGAACTATTTTTTGTGTTTATACTCATTGAGGAAAAAGTCAAAGTCAAATAATCTTCATTAATTTGACTCATTCTTCTTTATTGTCTACCACAATTTTGATCAAAATCTTTTAGATATGATTCTTTACTTGCACCAGAATCCCAACCTAGTGCACTATCATCTCAACCTGCCGCACTAGCATCCCAACCTACTGCACCAGTATCCCAATCTCTTGCATGAACATCCTAACTTGCTGCACCAGCATTCCAACCTTTCCTCTCATCCCCACAATCTCCATCATATTTTCCTCCACCATTCCCATGAGAGGAATGTTGGTCATCAGAAGAGCTACTAACCATAACTCCACGATCTACAATAACTTCTTTTCTAATCAACTTCATCTTCCTCTTCTGTATAGGGCAAGTTTCCCTTTCATTTTGGTTGAATAGCTTCAATCACCCTTGCAAGTTTTTTTTTTCATTCATATATTTGTTTTTTCAAATCTAGTGGCACACCTGGGTACACTTTTACGTTTTTGTACACCTCAGTACCTGTTAAATGATATTTTGTTACCCCTTTTTGTACCTGCAAGTATACGGGGTTGGAACAAGTAATACAATGAGAGTAAATTTATCGTTTTCACAAGGATATTTAGGTATTGAGTACTAAAATTAACTAGGCCTATTTCTATTTGGAAAACCGGAACGTTTATATGAAGCGAATTAAATAAGAAAATAACATAAACATAAAAACATGCAAACGTGGGATAACACGGGCTAATATGAGAAATTAGCTAGGATATTTGAATTCACCTAATCCATTCAATTGATTTTCATGAAAGTACATTATTGCAATTTAATTATTAATGTTGATGATCGTGTTTATTTACTTTATTCAAAATTCTCTCTCGAGCTAAATTGGACCTATTACCACATACACTAATATCTTATCTCTCGATGAATATCCAAGTGTATGAAAATGCATTAATCACAATAAACACCTTATATGATCACAAGTTTATCTCTATCTAATTCTACTTATGGTGGACATTATATCAAGCACGTTGTGGGCGTCACTTCTCCGTTCATAACACACAACCATAAAATCAACTAAATACAAGCCATTACATTTAGAAGTATTAAGATCAATAATATCACTCAACAAATAACAATCAATCACAATAAATTAAACTATCATTCCATTCAACTATCAAGAAAAATGATTTATCAAAACCCTAACTTACAAGTTTAAGTCATAATCAAATAATTACAACTAAACATATTTATCAATTCTAAGAGATAGATACAAGTATGAAAATCAAAGAAGGAAAGGGATAAAAGAACTCCTAGAATGTATGAACTCTATTTCTCTTCCAATTGTGACTTCTTCTAACTTCCACTTGCTCACAAATTCGTGCTTCATGTTGAGGAGATGATGAAAGGATCGAATCCGCACCCTGTTATCTTCAAGATGATCTTCTTCTCCCATTGATCTCTTCTTTTCTCTCTTTTTCTCCTCTTGGTTGAGTTATTTTGGTCAGCTCTCTTCCCAGCCGAATCCCCTTCTTTTTCCTCTTCTTTTTCTTTTTATAGTGTACGGGATTAGGGCACCTGATGCTTCGCTATGACTTGTGGGTCGCGCTACAAGTTGCTGCCCCAAGTCGCGAAACTCTTTGCCAAAATCTAGATATTGCATTGCCGCGACTTGTGGCGCGACATGCAAGTCGTTGCCCAAGTCGCAGAAGTCTCTGCCAGGAAACTATTTTGAATTGCTGTGACTCGTTACACGACATGGAAGTCGCACCACAAGTAGCAGGGGGCCAAAATGACGGAGTTTTTCCCTAAATTCCTGCAAACTCCCAGATCGACCCTGTTTACCTACACATTAAAAAAAATATTAAAAACAACCGATAATTTTTCGAGAATAGAACAAAAGTAGATAAATATAGGTAAAGATGGAGGCCCATTTTTGATCAAGAAATGGAGCCAATAAATACCCCTAAACCTAGCTTTTGCTCATCCTCGAGAAAAATCGGAACAAAACAAAAATGCAAACAAAAACAAAAAGAAAACTAAAGCAAGAAATAAATAAAAACAAACAACTAGCATAAACCACTTTTATAGGCAACATGATGACACTTAGTATGTGACACAAGCTTTTAAACCCCTAGTTGTCCCTAGTGGATGAGTTATAGTCTCGTAAGGGTTTATCAGCTACGATACCTACAAACGCATCTATGAACATTAAAGAACAATTAATTTGTCAAATGAAACACAATCCATTAAGATAAAAACTAGCAAAACCAATGAGTAAAATTCGAAAGCTTCCACTCACAGATTTTTGTACCACTTGCCACGCACATGCCAACACTTTAAGAATCTTAAAAAGAAAACAAATGTGTTCAAATAACCGGGATAAAATTCGCATCGACTCTAAACCTCTAAATATAATTCTCTAGAAAATCGCTCAGAATTTAGGCGACACACTCATCAAATACATGCGGAAAGAATTTATGCTAAATATATATATATATATATATATATATATATATATATATATATATATATATACACATCGCATGTGAAAATCAATTCGAAAGACACTACTTTTTAAGCACAAAGATCTCATTGAAGGGATCAAACATTATGAATAAGATATTAACATGAAAACCTCTACATTAAAGCAAGATTCCCCAAAAGATCAACATGACTTAATATCGATTATAATGGGGCTATTGCGTGATCGGTTAAGAAAGAAATGGAAAAAAGGGAATGCAAAAAGCTTTCGATCAAGTTAAGTGATTACTTAGCATTTTTCAATATATGAAAAAATCTCTTTTATTTTTCTTCTCTTATGCACACGCAACTTTGCACAATTCCCTTCTTTTATTTTTCTGATTTTTCTTCTTTTCTTTTCTTCTCTTTTGTTTTTGTTTTTTTTTTCAATAATAACATATAACCTTGGCATAAACTTGTGAAATTTATCCATGTAGTTGTTTTCTTTTCTTATCATCTTAAAATGATCCAAACTAAAAAGATAAGGTTGTTTCATACACAAAGCTTGGTTTTGGATTTATGCAGGTGATGAAAGAAAAGGCTTCTAAGTGTTTGACTTCAAAATGGTTATTGGAGCACACACAAGGGTAGAATGAATTTTTGGATTTATAGTAGCTCAATATGCATAGCCTACATCATTTCTAGAGGTGAAAATCAACTTAACATAGGGTAAACACATGATATTTTAGATGCTGTTAAAAAATATTTAATGCAAAACTTAAATGAGATCAAACTAATCAATCAAAATTGAAGATGAGTATATAAAGAGTAGAAACGAAAATACCTTCTCAAATAACAAAGTATAAGCTCAAAAACTCACTGGGTAAGTCTCCACTATTTATCCTAGTCGATCGAGCATGACATGTTTTCACAAAAAGATAAATAGAGTGTAACACAGTGTGGCGTAAAACATGGTAAAAAAAAATATGAGTGATCCCAAATAAATTAAAACTCATTGAAAAAGTTAACAATTATGTTTCAACAGAAAGCGCACACATGACAAAAATAAATGGTAAAAAATGTTCAGAGTCCAGACTAAACACACTAAACACGGACTAGACTTACGTGGCGTTATTATACCTAAGTCTTCCAAGCGCTTAATGTGTGTAAGGAAAGTCTAGGTTTCTAACCGATATACGTCAACTAAACAACGATAAACAAAAATAGTTCCTAAGACAAAAAAAAAAAAAAAAAAAACTGAAAACACTACACTAAACACAACAAAAACACAAGAAAAATATTAAATGAAAAACAACAAAAAACCACTCCCAAACCTAAGATAAACATTGTCCCCAATGTTTTAAAACCTTATATTCAAGAAAAATGGTGTTAAACAAAGAAATAAAAACTAAAAATCATCAAACTAAATACTAATCATTAAACACACGAACAAAAATAAAATAAAATCAACAATCAAAATCAAAAATCAAACAACGTCCATACACTTCAAAAATATTCGCATCCAACCAACTTTCCCGAACTTCAAAATTTTTCAACACAAAGCACAACACTTTAAATAAGCTCATGGGTAAGGGTTACCAAATACTAAAATTCAAAATTTTAAAAAATAAACAAAAATTAAAAAGGAATAAAATAAAATAAAACATGAAAATAATTTACAATTTTACCTGGTTGCTCCTGCTTTTACCGACCTGCCCCATAATTGATATTTTCTCATCAACTTACTACATCATCTTAACCAAATAACTGGAAAAGAAGGCAACTCTCCCAAATCGGATGCTCAACTAGCTTTTTGATTTCCAAAGCAGTTTCATTGCATTGCTCCATCGGATATGGCTCTTGTTCCTACCAATGGATCTCTGTTGCTAATTGACTAATTTGAATCTCCAAGCTTTAGACGGGTGCTTGAGTATGTTGAGCAACTTGATCAATCTTGGCTTTCAGCTTCTTCAGGGCATTATCTTGGAAATCCATTCTTTTCTCCACCTTAGCTATGAATTTAAAAATCATGTCTTCCAATGCTGAATCATTTTCTTGTTGGTTGCTCCAATAAGAGTCGGGATGGGTGCTCTACTATGTATTGTATGCACTCGGGTAGGAGTTGTTATGATCATAGTCGAAATATTCATCATACTGCATTTGGTCAGAACTGCCTACAACAAACAGATTGCCCAGCTGACAATCGGTACTCCAATATGGCCGCTGACAAAAGTAACAACCCAAAAGTGTGCCATTTGGACTTCCAGGTGGTGCCCTCTCAAATGACCATTAATAGTCATTAGTAACCACTTCTTCAGCAAACTTGTGCGCCTCGTATCCATATGTACAGAAAAAGAAAAACAAATAATTAGTAAAATTAAAATATATACAAATCCAAATTAGCTATGGACCTAATCGGTATTAATATCAACACAAGCTAAAATATTCTCGACAACGGCGCCAAAAACTTGTTATGCCATTTTGTACCTAAAAGTGTACTGGGTCGGAACAAGTAATATAATGAGAGTAAATTTTTCATCTCCACAGAGATATTTAGGTATTGAGTACTAAAATTAACCAAATCTATATCTATTTGGAAAATCGGAACGTTTATATGAAGCGAGTTAAATAAGAAAATAACATAAACATAAAAACATACAAACGTGGGATAACACAGACCAATATGAGAAATTAACTAGGGTATTTGAGTTCATCTAATCCATCAAATTGAATTTCATGAAAGTACATTATTGTGATTTAATTATCAATGTTGATGATCGTGTTTATCTACTCTATCCAAAATTCTCTCTTTTGCTAAATTGGACCTATTACCACATATACTAATATCCTATCTTTCGATGAATATCCAAGTGTATAAAAACCCATTAATCACAATAAGTACCTTATATGATCACACAAGTAAATTAACATATTTCTATCTAATTCTACTTATGGTGAATATTACATCGAGTACGTTGTGGGCGTCACCTCTTAATTCATAACACATAACCATAATATCAACTAAATACAGGACCATTACATTTAGAAACATTAAGATCAATAATATCACTCAACAAATAATAATCAATCACAATAAATAAAACTATCAATTTATTCAACTATCAAGAAAAATGATTCATCAAAACCCTAACTTACAAGTTTAATTCATAATCAAATAATTATAACTAAACATGTTTATTAATTTTAAAAGAGAGATACAAGCATGAAAATTAAAGAAGGAAAGGGATAGAAAAACTTCTGGAACGTGTGAACTCTCGTCCTCTTCCAATTGTGACTTCTTCTAGCTTCCACTTGCTCCCAAATTCGTGCTTGATGTTGAGAAGATGATGAAAGGATCGAATTCGTACCATCTTGTCTCCAAGATGATCTTTTTCTCCCCTTGACCTCTTCTTTTCTCTTTTTTTTCTTCCCTTGGTCGAGTTATTTTGGTATGCTATTTTCCCAGCCAAATCCCTTTATTTTTCCTCTTCTTTTTCTTTTTATAGTGCTTGGGATTACGACACATGACGCTCCACTGCGACTTGTGGGTCGCGCTGCAAGTCGCAACCCCAAGTTGCGAAACTCTCTGCTAAAATCTGGATATTGCATTACTACGACTTGTCGCGCGGCATGCAAGTCGCGGCCCAAGTCACAGAAATATTTGCCAGGAAAATATTCTGAATTGCCGTGACTTGTTGCGCGACATGCAAGTGGTGCCGCAAATAGCAGAGGGCCAAAACGACGTAGTTTTGCCCTGAATTCCTCCAAACTCCCAGATCGACCCTGTTTACCTGCACACTCAAGAAAAACATTAAAAACAACCAATAATTATCCGAGAACAAAACAAAAATAGGTAAAGATAAGTAAAGATGGAGGCCTATTTTTTATTAAGAAATAGAGCCAAAATATTTAAATTGAGTTATTCCTCCATTTTGCATTAGCTGCCCATAAAAGATGCATATAGTACTATTTTTTTTACCCGATATTTTTTACAATACTCCCATGCTGGATCACTCTTAGTACTAGATATTTTATGCAATATAATTCCCTATCAAAATAAAATTTAATTTTGTACCAATCAATTTATAAAATGAAAATTCAAATGAGCTTTAGAAACAATACCACACAACATCTACAATTTTCATACAATTATAATATCATTATTTTTAAAATGAATTATCAAAGTGAATATTTACATACCTAATTATTTGATGAAGATATGAAGAGAAAATAATATTGATTGTAAATTTGTAATGTATAGTGTTTGATGAAAATTGAAAAGAGAGAATCGATAAAAAAGAATAGTAAACTGATTTAATAGAGCAAGTGAAAGAAGAGGCATGTATTCATTCAAATTTTTTGCATAAATAATTGAGAGAATAATAAATAATAGGTAATATTATCATTAAGATTCTCTGGGAAAGAACTAAAATCCAAAAAAATAGCAAATAATAATAAACATCATCATGTAGATTTTCTAGGAAAGAACTAAAATCTAAATATCTTTTGAATTTTTTTATATTGTTATCAATAAAAAAATAATAAAGAATTTCATAATTGATTGAGATTTATTTATGTTGATGGTAAAAAATAGGTTTGATAGTCAACAATAGTCAATTGTGCCACGTAAGAGAATTTGGTGGTCAGTTGAGCATGAAATATCCTATTTGACTCTTTGAGCTCTACAAGAAGGTTCTCAGTCGTGATGAGAACCTAGCAAACACTGATTGTAGATTAAGTATCTGAAAAGGCAAAGAAAGATCGGTGAGGCTTGTCGAATTTTAGCCGACGACTAACCTCCAACGATCGAGTCAGTTCAGGCATAATTAGATAATTAATGAGTTAATTTAAAGAGTTTTAGGGTTGGTGAATATAATAAATAACATACCTTCATTCTTCATCAATGACCTTATTTATAGTCAACCAGACATTCTCCTTACCTTATACTATTTTAGAAATGTGTAAGTTGACTGATAATATGGTCAGCTGTGTATTACCTTAAACATGTAAAGCCTGCTTTCTTGGAGAGCCTATCCAAGGATGAGATATTATGCGTGGTTAAACGGTAACCTGCGGCACTAGGACATTTAATACGTTTGACTTCTCTAACAAGAAGGTTCTGGATTCAACCAGATTTATGATAAATGTTTGTCAGGCGCGCCGCAGATTGTCAGACTATGCTGATAAAGACCGTACTGTTTATGATTGACATCTTGCTGATAATCAATAAATGCTCGGCAAGAACATTGATTATCCCCGCGAGAAAGTATCTTCTTAGCCAACCACCTTCTCAGCGCTTTGTCCTTAAACAACGTCGAAGCACCTATAGCTTAGAAAGCTATTTGCTGGTTTAGACGACTGCGTTTCATCGACGAAGATGATGAGGCGGTTCTTGAGCGGAAATTACCCACAACAATACCCCCTAAATTTTTTTAGAAATGCTTACTTTTTAGAAGAAATTTACTTTGCAAAAAAACCTCTTGAAGGCTTTGCTCAGTTTATCATTTATGCGACGGTGTGCTCCGAGAAGAAAGAGAGGCCCTTTAAGTGGAACGGTGCGCTTCGAAGGCGAAAAACTGCTTCTTAAGCGAAACAATATGTTTCGAAGGTGAAAGGCTGTTTCTTTTAATTATGGGCCCGTCATTCCATTTCTCGAACATGACATCACCCGTAATCATTCGTTTCTAAATTTCGAACGTCTTGGGTTAAATGTGAAATCGGTCGGTTCGTTTTGGTTTACTCTTGGCTTTACCCCCGTTGGTCTTGGTTGGCAAGTCTTCAATGCTTGAGGTGTCTAATCATTAATTCAGCCAAACGAGGCATCCTTCTGAGACGTGCGATCTTCTGTAGATCAACATATTGGGTTCTCTTCAGTGGGGTCTATATATATCCATCTCAAACGAACTTTTCAGGTTCTTTATTTGTGGCAACTATTCTTCTCTTCCTTATAAACTAAATAACTGTAAGGGTTTAAGAGTGGTGGGTTTTCAAAGCTTGGCGCTGTGATCTCATTCTCTTGAACACTCTTTTCCTTAAGTCTCTCGGTGAGTTTTTTCGTATCTTTTCTTTCAATTCTTTCCTTATATATATTTTTTTCTTTTAAAAATAGATTTCGTCTCATGGCTCAATGGTAAAAGTATGTTGGAGGAAATTGAAAGAGATGGTTTCCTTCTTTTTGCTGCTCACCGAGAACCCATCTCTCTAAATGTTGATTATTCGCATATGCAGGTTTTGAACGCGCATCCTGAACTTGTTTCTGAAGACTCACTAGCGAGGACTTTATTTTTGGAAGAAGCAATGGCTAAAGAATCTTTGCTATACAATGACCAGACGCCTGACTAATCCGACATTAGAGCGCACAAGCCGAGGCAACTCCTTTTTTTGAGGCAGGAACCAACTTCTTAGATAATGTGATCACCGGTTCTCGTCTACACCAGTACAACGAGCATTATAAGACTCCCAAGTTACTAAAGCTCATACTGCCCGATAGGAGGACTGGGTGGAATCGTTCGAGCGGAACGGTCGCCGTCTACGGGCTAATGTTAAACTGCGGGGTTATGTTGCCCCTTCAGCCCTTCATCGCACGCTTCCTTAGTGATGTTAACCTAGTGCTAGCTCAGTTAGTCCCCAATGAATATAGGACTCTAATAGCTTTGCACGCTTTGTGGCACTCGCTGGGCTTCCCCGACCCTTCGCCGAACAAGATCTGACATTGCGATCAGTTGCGGCCATCCCCCAGGGGGCTGGCTCTCACTACCTC
The DNA here is from genome assembly GCA_003430845.1 of Xanthoceras sorbifolium. NCBI lineage: Eukaryota > Viridiplantae > Streptophyta > Magnoliopsida > Sapindales > Sapindaceae > Xanthoceras > Xanthoceras sorbifolium. The sequence goes on along the minus strand of CM010622.1, from coordinate 27,060,553 downwards.
GCTTTGTTCCCCTTTGCCAAGTGGCTTCCCACTGGCGAGAACGGCGAGAGGCTAAGCAGCAAGCTGGACGTTTCAAATGAGAAAAGGAAGGGAAATATTTGGGGGTTCCCTACCTCCAACAAATTTTGAAAAGGGGCCTGGTTATTTGTCCAAGGGGACTTTGGTCACCATGCTCTCACTGACAAGGAGAAGAACCTCCAAGAGGTGTACATTACTCATCACTTCATGAAGCCAAGTATCTTTGCGAGATGGTATCTTCTTAGCCGACCACCTTCTCAGTGCTTTGTCCCTAAACACGTTGAAGCACCTATAACTTAGAAAGCTATTTGCTGTTTCAGACGAATGCATTTTGTCGACAAAGATGAAGTGGTGGTTCTTAAGCGAAAATTACCCACAACAATTTATAAAGAAGTAAAAAAAAATAGTTACAGATTGCAGTGCATGTTTTTGTTGTTTAAAATATGTATCACATGGTTTATCCATTTATGTTTGACTCTTTGTCCAATTTTACTATTAACTATTGTTTAATGATTTTTTTAAAAATAATTTTCAATTTATATTATTTTAACAATAATTTAAGTTTTTAAGATTAAGAAAATATTTTAATGGTTTACAAAATATCCTTGAATTTTTAAGGAAAAATAATAAAATTTTAGAAATATCGGGATATTTTGGGAATATCGGGAAATTTTATAGATATTTTGAACACATCTAGATATTCTGCAGGATATTGAATATTTGTCTTTTTCAATATTGGTCCCTCCAAAATACGAAAATATCAGTGGATATTTAAGTATATCTTTCGATATTTAGTTCCTTAGTTGAAAGATAGTTACACTCTTAGGCGATTTACATGTCTACCACTCTTGACTCTAGACTTCAGCTTATCATTCTTGACTCCCTCAGGCTGAGTTTCAACCTATAGCTATTGATTCCCTTAGGTAGGTACACATACCACTCTATTCTTGTTATCTTAGACTCAGCTTACTAGTCGCACCACTCTTGGTATCTTGGATTCAACTTACTAACCACACTACTCTTGGTATCTCAGGCTAAATTTTCTAATCCCACCATGTTGAGCTATACCCTATCACTTCTACCCTGCAGACCTTTTACTAGAAGTCCTTAACTTCAAATTACTTACTCAAATTGATACATTAGAAATAGCAAGACTTTGACGTGAATGAAAGTTTGGTCTAAGTGCTTTAATGCATGAGCATAAATAAATAGAATGAACAAGCAATCACTCTATGAGAACTAGATGAATTAAGCTCACACAAATTAATCTAGTTCATGAATACCTAAAATCTAGGTCAAACAAGATTCAAACAATATAATGACCTAAATAATCAACAACCCATAATCAATACCTAACAAGGTGTAGATATGAAAGCCCAGTTAAAGAGATTAAAGATTTCTAGGTCTAAGAGAAGCTATAATGAAAACCTTACCATGAAGGAAGCTAGTGAGCAAGGGAGAGTTAGATTCCGCTAGAAGATAACCGGAAATCTCTCTAAAACTCTCTTAGGCTAGAAATGAATAACCTCTTCCTCTCTCTAGGGTTTCTCTTTTGATTTCTTGAAAGATTTTAAAGATTTTAAATACTGCAAAACTTGAATTAGCTTTAAGTTTGAAGCGCATAGTATCTTAAGACACAAAGCTAAGTGAATTACACGTAAATGAGATTTTGATATGGAATACAACTAACACTAAGATATTTAACCTTATATTCACCATCGTTAATAAATAAACAATGTGTGAGACTTTTTCCCTGTAGTGTGGGAGTAGCTTTCTAGCCGTGTTTATAGTAGTTGATCTCGCTAGGTCCCGGCATACTCCTGACTCAACCGGTGTATTTCAACGTATTACTACTTTTTGACAGTTTTTAAAAATTGTTAAAAGTGTCAACCTGTTAACGACTCTTTAAATGGTAAAATTTTTTTTAAAATAGTAAAATTTTTGTATTACCACTTTTCACATTTAAAAATTTTGAATTCCTACCATTAATATTTTAAAATTTTTTTATTTTCCTCCATTTCACCTTTTAGTCTATAAAAATGCAATTTCTATTTTATAACTTAAACTTTTCTCATTCTATCTTGAAAATTTTAAAGTTTAAGAAAACTTTTTTTTTTATATGAAATTCATTTATTAATTAGATTTTTTTTTGTTTTTGTTTTCTCCATATTATCCTTTTCTTTTTAAATATGGAGATGATAAGCTCAAGTGGTAAGCAGGGCACCACCCCCTTCACATCACGCAGATCATTAATTTTCAAGCCCATTTTGATGAGTTAGAAGTGGCTAGAGATTTTAAAACAAAACTCAAAAGTTGGATTGTAGGCAGCTGACTGAGACATATTTTTATTACACCTTTTGCATGTGACTTTTTAATTAATCGAAATTTGAAATTTGAAAGTGATACGCTTCCAACTCAATCGATCAACAAAGTCTTGCGAGAGATATATAATACACCTCTTGCATGTGACTTTGTTTTATTTACTATTCTTTTGTGTAAGAGGTATCATCTGATTTGTATATTACACAACCTGCCATATGCTTTTACATATTTACTATTCTTCTTCTTCTTTAACTAAAAATTTGGGAAAAAAAATTAATAAAAAATTGGAAATCTTCTTCTTCTTTAATCAAAAAAATTAATAAAAAATTGGATATGGAAAAGAAATCTGAAAATGGAAAAAAATGGAAGAAGAAGAACTAAAAAATCTGGACAAAAAGTAAAACCAAAAAACATGGTTGAAACCAGTGCATTTGGTGAGTGATGATGATAATGATGAATTTTGGATAAAAAAAATTAATAAAAAATTGAAAATAAAAAAAGATAATTTTACTCTTTTAACGTTAGTGATTAATTGTGGTCAATAGTTAACCATCATTAATCAACAAATTAGAAGTGGTGTGTCTGATATTATTATATTTTTTTCAATTTTTATACAATTATACTCGACTATAAGCACGGGAGTTATTATTGCAATTCCCCCACAAACATACGACTCATTGGTTGTCGACTTTCGAGAAAAAAATAAAAAAATATGCTTTATATAACAACTATGGGCATCTATTTATTTATTTATTTATTTATTATGTGCAAAACGTGGAAAGGCCGAGTCTCTCGCTATATAAAGGGACTTGAGGAGTGTTGTTTAGTTGCAAGACAGAGTCTGATCTCTTATAATTAAGTCTCTTCATCTTCAACAAAACAAATTAAACAATGGCAGAGGCATCCCCTTTTCTTTCATCAAAGAGGTTCGTTTGAATTTTCCATCCATAGATTCATTTACAGTACTTTCATTGAAATTATATTTTCCATCGATGGATGATGTGTGTGTGTTTGTGTGATCATCAGATATGCAGTGGTTACTGGAGGAAACAAGGGGATCGGGTTCGAAATATGTAGGCAGTTGGCTTCTAAGGGAATCAAGGTGGTGGTAACAGCCAGAAATGAGAAAAGAGGTCATCAAGCTGTTGATAATCTCATCAAAGAATTTGGTCTCTCTCCTCATCTTTTAGTGTTCCATCAACTAGATGTTACAGACTCTGCTAGTGCAGCTTCTTTGGCTGATTTTGTTAAGACACAGTTTGGCAAGCTTGATATCTTGGTATGTATTCATTTAATTATTTAACGGTGTTTGTATCTTCAAGACACAACTTATAATGGTCATGCATGCAGGTGAACAATGCTGCTACTCTTGGAGCTGATGCACACAGTGATGCTTTTCTAAGTGCTGTTCAAGAGTCTGGTGGTTGGGTACGTAATTCTATAACTATATAACTTGTTTTCTGAATATCAATTGAATTCATAATTTAGTTTTTGACGATTTCATCTCTATTGTTAATACATATTTGATTTGATATATATATATATATATATATATATATATATATATATATATATCAGAGTGAGCTAGAGGGAAAAGGTGTAGACATGAACGAATATTTTGTCCAAACATATGAGACAGCAGAAGAATGTTTGAATACAAACTACTATGGTTATAAGAGAATGGTCGAAGCACTAGTTCCCGTCCTCCAATTATCTGATTCACCAAGGATCATCAATGTGTCCTCTTTTCTGGGCATGTTGAAGGTAAGCAATTAAATACCATTACTATAATTATTACTCTCAATGTTCATTGTCCAACTTCTCAAGTGTTTTTTTTTTTTTTATAATTATTATTGGGTCAGTATATGCCAAATGAGAAGATTAAAGCAGTGTTGAGCGATGTCGAAAGCCTAACAGAAGAGAAAATTGATGAGATATGGAAAAAGCTCCTCCAGGATGTGAAAGATGGAAAATCGCTTGAAAAAGAGGGGTGGCCTCAATATCTATCAGCATACATGCTTTCAAAAATATCAATCAATTCCTACTCGAGAATTTTGGCCAAGAAATACCCAACTATGATGGTCAACTGTGTAGATCCTGGCTTTGTCAAAACTGATATAAATTGCAATGCTGGCACCATGACTGTTAATGAAGGAGGTGGACGTCCTGTCAAGGTGGCATTGTTACCACATGGAAGCTCTACTGGTCTCTTCTATCGTGAAAATCAAGTTTCAAGCTTTTAATCTGCGATTTTGATGGATTTTTATGTACTTCAAATAACATATATGTTTGGAGAGATCCATATATATATTTGTGTTACCAAATAAATTAATGTATTGTGATTTTCTCTTATGAATATTTATGTTGTCAACTTCACTCTCTTTTTTATGCTACTAATAACAAAGCTTTTTCAATGTTTATTTTACTGAGTAAAGAAAACTATATAATTCGTTAAGTTGTATTATTATATAATAAAGTGATTGGGAAATGACAAAACTTGAAATGGCTTATGTTAGCCTTTTTGTTACCCACAAGTGTACGGAATCTGCACAAGTAATAAAAAGTGAGTAGCATATCGCTCCAACGAGAATATTTAAATGTACATTATATCGAGCACATTGTAGGCGTTACATCTCGATCTACAACACACAACCATAGAAGAAAACTAAATGCAGACCCTTAAATTTAGAAAGCATGAAGCACAATATTATCCTCTCAACAATCAATAATCAATCTCAATAACTAGACAATCAATCCATCAAAACCCTAGTTTACAATTTTAGCTCATATTCAAGGAAATAACAATATACATAACAAACATATCCTTAAACAAAACTACAAGCATGGAAAGCAGAAGTTTAAGATTAAAGAAGAACTCTTGGGCTGAAGGATTTTCTTCTCCCTTTTGATAAGCTCATCTAGTTTGCCCTTGCTTCAAATCCTAGCTTGATTTGGAGATGATGACGTGAGAGTTGAAGAGAGACCACTTTTGTCTCCAAAATGGTGGTCTTCTCTTCTCCCCCCACCCTTCTTTCTCTTTTGGGCAAGCTCTTCTCTGGTCCGAGTTCTTCCCTTCTTCTCTTCTCTTTGATGAAAATGCAAAGCTTTCTATTTGTAGTGGCTCAAGATTAGGTAATTTTTAGGTAGATGCGAGTTGTGCAACTTGCGACGCTATCAGGTTTTTACACTTGAACTGCTCTAGTTGCGGCGTTAGTTGTAGCTCGCTGCAACTTACACTGCAACTCGCACTTGACTACACACTGATGGAAAACGAGCATATGGCTCACAACCCAGTTCTAGAAAACTCGGAATCATGAACCGTAAATTTATTCGAAGACTATACTTCTAGATCTTTCCAGAAATATATGGCTCACAACCCAGTTCATCATTTAAAATTTATAGCGTCCTCCAAAACATGACAACTCTGCATTAATAAATCTTCAATTCTTTGATTTTAGCCACCAAAGCTCTTCAATAAAGCTCAAAACCTTATTTTGGGATGATAATCTACAAAATACTTACATAACACATTAAAATACAATATTATAAGAAAATCAAGCAATAAGCCTAGGAATTAAGGGTTTTAAATATGAACATTTATCGACCTAACAACTTAATAAATAAAATATATTTATTTTATATGTCATTTATTCAACTGATAAAAAAAAGGGATATTATTAAAATCCCCTTGTAGTTTGATATATTCATCAAAATTTCCCCTCTAGTTTCATTAATTGCCAAAATCCCCCTGTAGTTTGGTTTATTCGTCAAAATTCCCCCTGCCGTCAGTTTTAATTACTAAAATGCCATTGACCGTTAACGTTTCAGTTAGTAATATTATTAAAATACCCTTCTAATTTGAGATATTAGTCAAAAGTTTCTCATAGTTTCATTTATGATCAAAATCACCCCCATAATTTCATTTTATAGTCAATTTTTCCCTTACCTCAGTTTTAATTGTAAAAATACTTTTAACTATTAATTTTATGTTAAAAATTTTAGGGCATCAAGGATATAAAGGTAAATATCTGTATAGATTAAATTAAAATATTTTAATTTATAATATTAATGAATCTCTAAGATCCATAATATGATGATATAAGAGATCAAATATAAAATTTTAAAAATTTAAAAATTTTAAAAATGTTGGATCTTCGCAGTCCATAACACAATTTTTTTTAAAAAAATTCCAAAAAATTTAAAATAATTAAAAATAAAAAGATGAATCTCCACCGTCTATTTCCATATTATCATGGATATTAGAGATCAAATTTAAAATTTTAAAAAATTGGATCCCCACCTTATATAGATGGACGGTGGAGATCACAAATACAATTTATTTAAAAAAAATTACCAAATTTTTTAAAAAAAATTAAAAAGTTAAAAATAAAAATATTAATCTCTACCATCCACCTCTATATTACGATGGACATTAGAGATCAAATCTAAAATATTAAAAAATTAAAAATTTATAAAATAAAAAAGTTAGATCTCCACTGTCCATTAAAATTAAAAATTAAAAAAGTTGAATCTTCACCGTCCATAGATGAGCGGTGGAGACGGTAGAGAAATTTATATTAAAAAATTACAAAAAAATTAAAAATAATTAAAAATAAAAAGATGGATCTCCATCGTCCTCGATATTATAATGGACATTAGAGATCAAATTTTAAAAACTTCAAAATTTAAAAATTTTAAAAAAATTGAATCTTCACCGTCCATCGATGGACGGTGGATATCATAAATACAAAATTTTTAAAAAACAATTACCAAAGTTTTTAAAAAAACGACGGATCTCCACTGTCCATCTCCATAGATGGATAGTAGAGAATATAAACACAAAATATTTTTAAACAAAAATAAAAATTATAAAAAATTAAAAATTAAAAAATAGACCTTCACGTCCATCTTCGTAGATTTTAAAATTTAAAATTATTAATATTTTATATTTAATCTCTAATGTCAACATATGATGAACCATAGAGATTTATTAATATTATACATTAAAATATTTTAATTTAATCTATATAGATATTTACCTTTATACCCTTGGTGCTCTAAAATTTTTAACTTAAAGTTAATGGTTAAACATATTTTGGTAATTAAAATTGATGGTAGGAGAAAACTTGACTATAAAATAAAATTATTGAGTACTTTTGATCATAAATGAAACTATAGAAAACTTTTGACTAATATATTAAATTAGAAGGGTATTTTAATAATATTACTAACTGAAAAGTTAATTGTCAATGACATTTTAGTAATTAAAACTGACGGCGGGGGGATTTTGACGAATAAACTAAACTACATGGGGATTTTGGCCATTAATAAATTTAGAGGGGGAATTTTAATGAATACATCAAACTATAGAGGGATTTTAATAATATTCCTAAAAAAATTACAAAACTGAAAATATCAAAATAATTTTTCCAAATTGAGAAACGTGTTTTCTATTTTTCTCGTTTTATTTCAAAAAAATAAAAAACATATTTATAAATATTAACAAACATGACCTAAGAGATTCAGATTGACTGACGTGTACTTTTTTTAGAAAGAAAATGTAACTGCCCTTTTTTTTTTTAATAGAAAATTTCTTATTTTTACGTTTAAATTAGTGCAAAATTTAAATTTATCAAATACTAAATAACTTTCTTTTGTCAACTTTAGCCACTGACTTGACCGAATTACCTCTAATTTGTGTTTGAACTTTTTCCCTCCTCCACTAAATTGCTCTCTTTTATTGTTTTTATGTCTAAGCATTATTAAGAAATAAGTGTGAGAAAACTTTTATGGGCACAAATTCAAAATCATTTGTCCCTTCAAAAGTCATTCAAAAGTATTCTACATTACATGTTGAAATTAAATAAATATTACATACCAAAATTAATGAATAATTACATGTTAAAGATTGAAAGTTAACGTGTAATGTTGTTAAATAAACCAAATCAAGTAAATTAATTAATCGAGAAAACTCGTAAATCAAATATGTTAAAAACATATTACCACATAAAATTATAATTTTAAATAAAAAAATTAAAATTAAAAGTTAACAATTAAATTAATTTTTTATTCTCTCTCTAGATTTCTGTTTCTCTATCTAAATTTTTGTGAAGTTTGTGCTACTAAAGTTTGAGGGCATTTTTGTCCAAAAATTTATTTATTTGGTTAAATAATTAAAAAAATTTGGGAGTAATTAATTTTTAATATTCCACTAATCTGAGGGCTCATTATAAATTAAAACCTTTTAGAAGGATGTTTTCACATTTATAAGTTTCTCATCGAAAGAAACACAAATTATTATTTTCTCAAAAGAACAAAATGCGTACGTAATTAATTAATCACCAACCTCGCAATTATTGGTAATCACAGCAGTAGTTGATTTTGTGATTGATAATTTAAAATAATCCCACGGGTTTTTAATGTATTTTGTTTTCCAAATTTAAAACCTCGATAACTTTTTTGTCCACATGTATCGTCTGTGCAAATTATTCCCATATATTCCATCAATACTTTATAATATTATTAATTTATTATATATTTAATATATTATCAAAGAGCATATATAGAGAATGTGCTAAAATGATCCGATCTAAAGTCGATCCAATAGTGTCGTAAAAAAGATATGAGACAAATTATTGTGTTATTATTTTTATATTATTTTTGCATGATTAAAAAGAGACAGCAGAACAATGATATAAAATTTCGAGATTGATTGATTGTCGATTATTTTATTTAACTATTCGGTTATTTTATTTTATAATTATTAAGTGATTGTGTCATGTGTAGTATGCATTTTAAATAGATATAGTAGACATTATGAGACAAAAATGATTAATATACTTGAGATATGAAATTTAAATAAATTAATATGTGACGACAAATATAATAGAGAGAAAATAATAATACATGAATCACAACTACACAACTATACAACAACACCAAATTAATTCACACCCACGTGATAAAGGATGGTAAATATTCTATAAATGTTTTATTCTGTGTATTGATCAGAAGTGACTTATATATATAAAATGCAATGAGGTAAACTCAAATATGAAGATTATCGGATTAAATGAACACTCTTTATCACTAAGTTGTGGTAAGTAGTTTATTGATCTATAATATATTGAGATTTTTTTTAATGATAAAAATAATAAAATTATCTTGAAAAATATTTTAAAAATCCATCTTGGAGGAAAATATATATTTTTTCCTTGACTTTTCATATATTAATCCTTTCTAAATTTTCAATTTTTTTTCTCAATTATATTTCTTTGAAATTCATAAATTTCCTCACATTGTGGAATATATCATGATCATGAAGGGTAGCCTATTTTGTTAAATAAATTATTGTTGTTGGAGATAGGTAAGATAAATTAAATAAATTTATAGGTAAGATAAATTATTGTTGTAAAAGATATGGTAGGAGATATAAGACAAAATGATTGATATGAGTTTTAAATAAATTTATATGTGAGGCCAAATATAACAGAGAGAAAACGATAAAACATAAATCACACCAATACAACTATACATAGTAGGAACGGCTCCAAATTAATTCACGCCCACGTGATAAGCATGTTAGATATATATGTATTAAATACAATGCGGTGACTCAAATCTGCGCACTGTCAAATTGAATGAACAACTTTTATCATTAAACTATAGTGGACGGTATATATTGGTCGATAATATGTTGAGTTTTAACAGTCAATATTACATTAATCAAGAATAAGCAATTTTTTTTTGTTTAACTGTACAATTGTTAGATTAATTATAAATTTATCGGGATTTATCAAGATTAATTAATACATACGTTGTCAGCAGGACGGATCTAGTTCCCACTGTAGGGAGAGAGATCTCCTCACAATTTGTAATTTTATAGATAAATGTGAGATTCGAATCCCTTTCATGAAAGTAAAAAGGAATTATAAAACTACTTGAGTTGTGAATATATGAGCGGATCTAGTTCTTTCGGTTGTTATTTCTAAAATTAAACAAACTACATTCTATTTTTTTATACAAAAAAAAAAGGAAAAAAAAAATAGACATCAAAGTTATCTCATAATGCATTCATGGAACAAACTTTTCAGAGGATTACTGTATGTATGATTCACACCAATACAAATACAACTCACACAGATAAATTGAAGGAGGAAATAAAACATGAATTGTAGATTAACTCTCCTTAAATTAAACGGAAATTCTATTTATAAATAGTGTGAACTAACCTGCTAATAATGAAATATTTAGTGATAAACCTAATCACTAAAATAAGTCTAATCCTAATTGATAATGTAAATATTAAACAAAGATAATTATGAGGTTTGGTTTAATTTTAATCCAACATTGCCCTTTTAAACCAAGACTCTACGAAACGAAACTGACAAACATGTCAGATATAGGGTGTTCTTGGTGTGCTTTTGATGGGTTCATGTTGCTCTTTGGGCAATGACCCTTTAGACAAACTTGCAAATCAGAAAATTCCGCACTGACTGAGGTAAGCGGTGCAATTCCACTCGTGGCGGTTGCTGGTGGCAAGTGATAGCAACGATGGCGATTTTCCTAGCTCAAATTTGGCACTTTTGGATCTAATTTTGGGATTCAAAAGGTGTGTGCGTCTTTAATGTAGGTCAGTTATTCTGTCTAATTGTTAATTTTGTTTTTTTTAGTGAGTAAATTGTAGAGAGAGATATTCTCGATTAGGATAGAGAGAAAGTCAGAAAACTAAGGAGGTTCAAACTAATTACTGAATATTTTTTGTTGATATGTCTTGAATTTGTCCAAGCCCAAGTCCATTTGCAAATTATTGGGCTGACCCAATAGAAATATTATGCGCTACAGTAAAACGTGAACAGTGTGCACCGAATACGCGTGAACAGTGACGTAAGCAGTGACGTCAACAGTATGTATACGTAAGCAGTGACGTCAACAGTACCGCGTGAACAGTACCGTATACGCGTGAACAGTACTAAATTTTTCCTATAAATACCTCCCTTCTCTTCATTTGTAAACTATCCAAGCTATTTGAGAGAATTCTCAAGAGAGAGAATTATTTGAGAGAAAGTGAGCTTGAGATCTTGTGAGAGTATTTATTGGGTGTATTGGGGTTTTGGGTTTTGAGAGAAATTCTCTTGTCTTGTAATATCTCCATTTTAGTAAAATTCCTTTGATCGTCTTCGCCCGTGGATGTAGGCTTTAAGCCGAACCACGTAAATTTTGTGTCTCCACTATTCTATTTATTTCTCTATTTTGTCGTCATAATTATTCTTCCGCTGCGAAATTCCTAACAAACTGGTATCAGAGCTTCCGGTTGTGTTCGAAGCTGCTAAGGCGTGAGATTCTCAAGGAAATTCTTAGTATGCTCTGTGGTTGCAGCATTGTCTGATCTTCCACATCAGAAAAGAATTGTTCTTGAGTGTACTGGTTTTGTGGTTGCTGGATGTAAGTGTGGTGGTGTGGAAAGTACATGTCTAGGCAAGGTTCTGGCTAAGGAAAGACTTGGTATTTAAGTGTGTCCGTTGTGACCCACCTCTCTTTCCTGGGAACTTACCTGGTGTGCTATTCACTACTACATACACTATTCCAGATTATTAACCAGAGGTGTTGACTGGCGTTGACCAGAGGTGTTGACATCATGACGACGACAAAATTTGATATTGAGAAATTTGATCGCAACATGAGTTTCACCATGTGGCAAGTCAAGATGCGTGCAATCCTGATTCATAATGGTTTGCATCAAGCACTACTAGGTAAAGATAAATTACCTAGTACTATGGATGAGGCGAAGAAGCAGGAGATGGACGATAAGGCCCTTGCTTCCATTCAGTTATGCTTGTCAAATGAAGTTTTGCGAGAAGTCATGCAAGAGAAGACCGCCAAAGATTTATGGGACAAGCTTGAATCTTTGTACGTTACAAAGAATCTCACCACCAAGTTGGTAGCAAAGCACCGTCTATACACACTCAGCATGGCCGAAGGTGCATCTATCAAATCTCACATTGATGAATTCTCCACTATCCTTATGGATTTAGGAAACATGGAGATTTCTTATGATGATGAAGATCAAGCTCTTATGTTGCTTCGCTCACTACCTCCATGCTACAAGGACTTTAGAGATACTTTAATTTACAGTCGACAAACTCTAAAGTTAGAGGATGTTAAAGCAGCTTTATTTTCAAAGGAGCTTATTGATAAGGAGCTTGGAACAAGTAGAAATGACAGCCCAGCAGAAGGTCTACTCGTTAGAGGAAGGACTCCAGATAAAAGTTCTTCTAGCAATCAAAGATCAAGGTCTAGATCAAGGTCTAGATCAAAGTCTAGACACAGAAATTTAACTTGTAATTATTGCAAGAAGAAGGGGCATACCAAGTCAGAATGCTTCAAGCTAAAGAACAAGCAACAAAACAAAGATCAGAAGAGAGATGAACCCGCTGAAGCCAGTATTGTTCAAAATCAAGAGCAATGTGATCTGCTCTTAGTATGTGCTGATGAAGCCAAAGCCAGAAATGAATGGATTCTGGATACGGCTTGCTCATTCCATATGTGCCCCAATAGAGATTATTTCTCCACATATAAATCGGTGCAAGGTGGAGTTGTATTGATGGGTAACAACCATGCTTGTAAAATTGCTGGAATGGGCACAATCAAAATCAAGATGCATGATGGAGTAGTCAGAACTTTGACAGATGTCCGACATATTCCAGACTTAAAGAGAAATCTTATCTCTTTAAGTACTCTGGATTCGAATGGCTACAAATTCACTGGCGGAGATGGAGTTTTGAAGGTTGCTAAAGGTTCTTTAATTGTGATGAAGGCTGAGAAGATAGGCAAACTGTACATTTTGAAAGGCTCTACAGTTACAGGTGCAGCAGCCGTGTCCACATCTTTCTTGTCTGACTCAGATGTCACCAGATTATGGCATATGAGGCTGGGACATATGAGTGAAAGAGGTCTATCAGAGTTAAGCAGAAGAGGCCTTCTCTGCGGTCAGAGTACATCAAAGCTAGACTTCTGTGAGCATTGCATTTTTGGCAAACAGAAAAGAGTCAGTTTCAGTACTGCAATTCACAGAACTAAAGGTACTTTGGATTACATTCATTCAGATCTTTGGGGGCCTGCACGTGTCCCATCAAAAGGTGGTGCTCGATATATGCTTACCTTCATTGATGATTATTCTAGAAAGGTATGGGTATATTTTCTGAAGCAGAAAAATGATGTGTTCACCACCTTCAAGCAATGGAAGGCCTTAGTAGAGAAACAAACTGGAAGAAAAATAAAGCGACTCAGGACTGACAATGGTCTAGAGTTCTGTCAAGGTGATTTTATTGAATTCTGCAAAAATGAAGGCATTGTGCGTCACCTTACAGTCAGAGGCACACCACAGCAGAATGGTGTAGCAGAGCGTATGAACAGAACGCTCTTGGAGAAAGTTCGTTGCATGTTATCAAATTCTGGTCTATCTAAAGACTTCTGGGCAGAAGCAGCTTCTACAGCCTGTCATTTGGTGAATCGTTCTCCATCCACAGCAATTGACATAAAGACTCCGGAGGAGTTATGGTCTGGTAAACCGGCTGAATATTCTGACCTAAAGGTATTTGGATGTCCTGCTTATGCACACGTTAATGATGGCAAATTAGAGCCACGATCTAAAAGGTGCATATTTATTGGTTATCCTTCTGGTGTGAAAGGATATAAACTATGGTGTCCTGATCTAAAGTCTCCAAAAGTGATAATTAGCAGAGATGTTGTATTTGATGAATCTGCTATGTTGCATCCGGTAAAGGAGACTTCTACCAGAAAGGAGACTTATGTTTCCTCTAATACAGATGTTGCAAGTTCTTCTAAGCAGGTGGAGTTTGAGGTGGAGAATGAACTATCTCTACAAAATCGAGTTCAGATGCCTACTTCTATTGAAGAAGAGGAAACACCACAAAGTGAAGAAGAAGACTCTATTGCTAAACATAAGCCATCAAGAAAGAAGATGAGGCCTCAGAGACTAGCAGACTATGTCTCATTTGCACTAGCTGTGGCAGAAGACACAAATGCAGTTGGTGAACCTTCAACATATTCAGAGGCTATCTCTTGTGATGATTCTGCTAAGTGGTTAGTGGCTATGCAGGAAGAGGTGGAATCTCTTCACAAGAATAGAACTTGGGATTTAGTTAAACCGCCTAAAGACAAGAAAATTGTTGGATGCAAGTGGGTTTTTAAAAGGAAAGAAGGCATTCCAGGTGTTGAAAATGCGAAGTACAAGGCACGGTTGGTTGCAAAGGGCTATAGTCAGGTACATGGAGTTGACTTTAATGATGTATTCTCACCTGTTGTTAAACATAGCTCTATTCGTGTCTTACTTGCTTTGGTTGCTATGCATAATTTGGAGTTGGAACAACTGGATGTTAAGACTGCCTTCTTGCATGGAGAGCTTGAGGAGACAATTTATATGCAACAGCCTGAGGGTTTTGAAATTGAAGGGAAGAAAGACCATGTTTGTTTGTTGAAGAAATCATTGTATGGTCTGAAACAATCTCCTCGACAGTGGTACAAGCGGTTTGATTCTTTTATGGTTGGCCACGGCTATTCTAGGAGCCAGTATGATAGCTGTGTTTATTTCAGAAAACTTAAAGATGGCTCATTTGTGTATCTGCTACTTTATGTTGATGATATGCTGATTGCAGCTAAGGATATGTTTGAGCTAAACAAATTAAAATCAGAATTGAGTAGTGAATTTGAAATGAAAGATTTAGGAGCAGCCAAGAAAATTCTTGGTATGGAGATTCGAAGAGACAAAGCTGCAGGAAAACTTTACCTTACTCAGAAGAGTTTTGTTGAAAAGGTTTTGGAGCGTTTTGGTATGAAAAACGCTAAACCTGTAAGTACTCCACTTGCTGCTCATTTTAAACTTTCTGCTGCTATGTCACCACAATCAGATAATGATATTGAATACATGTCACATGTTCCCTACTCTAGTGCTGTTGGTAGTCTCATGTATGCTATGGTTTGTACTCGTCCTGATATTGCACATGCAGTCAATGTTGTTAGTAGATATATGTCTAATCCCGGTAAAGAACACTGGCAAACAGTTAAATGAATTATGAGGTATCTACGGGGTACTACTGATTCTTGTTTGGAATTTGGAAGGAGTAAGGGACATTTGGTTGGTTATGTTGATTCAGACTATGCAGGTGATCTCGACAGACGGAGATCCATTACTGGCTATGTATTTACTCTTGGTGATACTGCTATCAGTTGGAAAGCTACGTTACAGTCTACAGTAGCATTATCCACTACAGAGGCAGAGTACATGACAGTTGTCGAGGCTATAAAAGAAGCCATTTGGATGAGAGGTTTGTTTGGTGAGCTCAGTTTGGATCATAAAGTGATTGTCGTCCATTGTGATAGCCAAAGTGCTATTCATTTAACTAAAGATCAAATGTTTCATGAAAGGACGAAACACATTGATGTGAAGTACCACTTTGTTCGTGATTTTATTTCTCAAGGTGATATTTCTGTTAAGAAAATTGGTACTGCAGACAATCCAGCTGACATGTTGACAAAGTCTCTTTCAGTAAGCAAGTTCAGGCATTGCTTGGACTTAGTTGGTATTTATCAAAAGTGATTGCCTTAGGGGCATTTTTGGAGAAGATGATTGAAGAAATTCTTTAGCTAGCAAATTCAAGCCAAGGTGGAGATTTGTTGATATGTCTTGAATTTGTCCAAGCCCAAGTCCATTTGCAAATTATTGGGCTGACCCAATAGAAATATTATGCGCTACAGTAAAACGTGAACAGTGTGCACCGAATACGCGTGAACAGTGACGTAAGCAGTGACGTCAACAGTATGTATACGTAAGCAGTGACGTGAACAGTACCGCGTGAACAGTACCGTATACGCGTGAACAGTACTAAATTTTTCCTATAAATACCTCCCTTCTCTTCATTTGTAAACTATCCAAGCTATTTGAGAGAATTCTCAAGAGAGAGAATTATTTGAGAGAAAGTGAGCTTGAGATCTTGTGAGAGTATTTATTGGGTGTATTGGGGTTTTGGGTTTTGAGAGAAATTCTCTTGTCTTGTAATATCTCCATTTTAGTAAAATTCCTTTGATCCTCTTCGCCCGTGGATGTAGGCTTTAAGCCGAACCACGTAAATTTTGTGTCTCCACTATTCTATTTATTTCTCTATTTTGTCGTCATAATTATTCTTCCGCTGCGAAATTCCTAACATTTTTAAAATATTTTTCCTCGTGCAAGGAAAAAACAAGAAAATAATCGGATATAATCAGATACAATATCCACAAACTAATGCAATAGACTTCCATATACATCAGCTCTTATTCAACTATTGCCTAGTGGCTCTACCCGCTGTCAAGTAACAACTCAACACTTGATCAGCTGGCTGATGATTAACAATACATTCAGCAGTAGTAACAATGTGTGCATCAAGTACCTTCATATATCCGCTCAAACTAAACTGGAGAGAATTAGTTAGATTTAGTTTGCTGCAAAGAAACTCAAACCTAGTGTAAGGCAATGCCTTTGTCAAGAGGTCTACAGTTTGAGATTCTGTAGGTACATATTAAACAATCAGCAGCCCACCTACAATTTTTTCTCTAATGAAGTGCACATCCACTTCAACATGCTTAGTGATGGAGTGTAAATGAGTATTATGGTCAAGGGCACTAGCACTCGTATTGTCACACGTAGTGGTGGAAAATGAATTCGAATTGTACTCTCCGATCCGGTCCGAATCAGAATCCGAGTCCTAATCCGATAAAAAAATTGGACAAAAAAAATCCGAATATGATTGTATTCGAATCCAATTTTTGGATATGAGAATCTAAAATTACTGTGCGGATTCCGATAAATTCGAATCTGAAAATTGTACTAATTCAAATTCGGTCTGAATCCGAATCCGAGCTAATTTGAAATCCGGTCCGAATCCGAATCCGAATGTTGTCCTAAACCGAATCTGTAAAAAATCCGAAATTAAAAATCATATATATATAAAAAAAAAAATCTAGATTGAATAAAAGAATAAAAAAAGTTTGAAGTGAAGTGAAGTTTTGTACAATGAAAGGTTTTTTTTTTTTTCTTTTAATTTGAAAAAAATATATTTTGTGTGTAGGGTAGACAATAGACATGAGAAAAGAATATAAATATATAATTACACATACAATTGATAGTTACAGGTCAGGCAATAGGCAGTGAAAATTATTTTTGGTTGCGTGAAGCCACCAATTATACGGAATTCGTACTGTGGTATAAGAGAATATAATTATGAGAATAATTTGAAAATTTTTTAAAAATATTAATAATCAAATATGGCCATTATTAAAGTTATAATTTCAAATTAACAAATAATATTTTTTTTTTCTTTATAAATATCAATAAACAGACCAATTTCTATCTCCTACTCTCCTAATTTCTTATAATCATTCTCATATAATTACACTCTCAATCTCAAACAGTTATACTACTCTCCATTCTCAAGTTTTTCGTTTTATCTCTTTTATTGAGCTTTTAAATGTTCATTGATATTTTTATTTTCTACTATAAGTTAAAACTTGAAAGTTTTTTTTTTTTTTTTTTTTTCGTGATCTTCAACTCTCAATATTAACAATTTTATAAAGCCTCATTTTTATTTTGGTACTTACAATAATTATGATGATGAGTTAGAAATACATATGAATATTATGGATAGCAATTATATATCTAATGATGTTAAAGATACAATGGGTGGCAATACTACCAATGTGCCCAACATCTCTCCAACCCTTTCACAGTCTCAACCGACTGCACTGCAACCACTTCTTTGAGGTCACGTTGGGTATGATGTGAACAATCTTCTTTGGTAGATAATCCCTTAAAAAAGGGAAGGTCTTCATGGTGGGCACATTTGGATAAGAACGTATAATTGACAGAAAACCAACCTCGTTAGCTATATGTATATACTGTAAAAAAAATGAATTTTCAGCTTTTTCATCTCAATGTACTGGTCATCTCAAAGCACATGCTAGCAATTGTACGGCTAAACACGGAGGGAACCCACTACAACAAACACAATTGGCAGTAAACGAAAAAGGTGAAATGATCACATTTCAGTACTCACAACCTCGCATGCGGGAGGGCGTAGCTCGATATATTGAATGTGTTGAATTACCTTTTATAACCGCTGGATGTGAGCATTTCGTAAAATTTATCCAGAGGTATGTTAATCCTTCATTTGATCCTGTGAGTATAAATTCTAACAAATATGATATTTTTAAAATATTTAAAGAGTTACAATTACAATTAATTCATAATTTTGGTCAATTTCAAGGAGTAGTTTTTATTATTTATGATTTATGAACTGCTTATAATAAAGCTGGTTATATTTGTGTAACCTCGTATTATATCAATAAAAAATGGATGATGCAAAAACGAATTATTGATTTTTGCCAAATAAAATGTCCCCACAATGGAAAAAATTTTTTTGATTACATCTCTGATATTTTTTTCTAAAATGCATATTTAAAATAAAATTTTAAGTATTACATTTGATAATGCATTTGTGAATAATGCTGTTATTAAATTGTTTTATTCTACTCTAACCCCCAAAGAGGTAAATCATTATTACATATGAGATGTGTAATTGTGTATATCATATTATAAATTTGATTGTACAAGATGGCTTAAAATTGATTTCTTTACAAATTGAAAAGATTAGAGCTGCTATTGAAAGCATTGTATGTAGTCCATCTAGAATTGAGGAATTTGAAGGGTATTGTGCACGAGCTAATAAAGCCCTAAAAATATTTGTTGGTGATATGAAAGTCCGTTGAAATTCTATATATTTTATGTTACAATCATGTGTTGGTTATGACCATGTTATAGCTCATTTTTTATGATGATTGGAAAATTGCTTTTGGAATGATGGCGTTTTTAGAAACTTTTATAAAGTTACTTTAATATTTTATGCTGTTTACAAACCAACTTCAAATGAAACTTTGAACTGTATATGATCAATTTCGAGTGTTTTCCAAATGCTTAGGGACAATCCTCTTTTACAAATATTGTATATGTCATGTTATGGAAGTAAAGTTTTAAAAATATTGGAAGAACACTCCAATGATTTTTTTTCGCTGTTGCAGTTCTTTATCCTCGGTATAATCTTACAGCGGTAAGAAATGTGATTGATAGTATTAATGCAAATTTGAATACAAATCTTGAAGTTGATATTCTTAAAGTTTGAAATTGGTTAGACAAAATGTTTTCAGAATATTGTACAAATTTTTATACAAACACTGAAGGTGAGGTAGAAAATTCTTCTAATGTTCTTGGAAATGATAGTCAGTAGGGGCGTTTTTGGAATATGATGAATAATAAAGGTAAGAGAAAAATAGGTAAAACATCCACAATAGATTGCATGGAGTTAGCAAAATATGTTGAAACTGATTATATTTATTATATGAACAAACAAAAATTGAGGAGTTTTGATGTTTTGCAATTGTGGAGAGCACATCAGAGTAGTTATCTTGTGCTCTCCATCATGGCACGTGATCTGCTAATCCCTCCGGTGTCCACAGTTGCATCTAAATTTGTTTTTAGTGCAGGTGGTAAGACTATGACCAATACAAGAAGCCAAATTGCTGCAAATAGTTTGGAAGTTTTGATGTGCATTAGAGAATGGGAGGCTACAGAGGAAATAGCATAAGATTGGTACGCACTATTGGAGGCAGAGTTCAAAATTATGGATTTGTGAAACTGTGACAACCACATTTGATATTTGAACTACGATTCATATAGTTCTTGATAAGTGATGATAAACAATATTATTTGGATAAGTATTATGGGTTGCGTGTAATGTTTGAAAAATGCAAATTATTGGTAGCTGGGTAGGTGCCAGCCTAGTTGGAAGTTACTCTAGCTGTAGTAATACAATTAAATCTCATTCAATTTTTAACTATTATTTTTTAAAATCTACAATAAATAAGTAGTTATGTTCAATTATAGTCTTTTATTTATTTGATTAATTATGTAAAGTGGATAAATTTTACTCAAACTTAATGAATAAAATAATAAAATAAATGAATAAAGTATAAGATATTTATGTAAGGTAATCTGAATTCGAATTCAGTTGAAATCTGAAGTCCGGTCCCCAAAAAAAAAAAAAAAACCTGAAACCAAGTCCAAAAAACATCCAAATTCGATCCGAAATTCAAAATCCTAAAAAATAAATTCAAATCCGATTCACAATATCTGTTCAAATTGATTTTTTTTATAAAAAAATTCGATTTGAATCCGAAAATTTAAAAAATCCAAAAAATTCGGATTCGGATAATCCAAATCCAATCCGTCTACCACTACTAGTCACATCACATCACAAGCACACCAATGAGTTTAATCTCAAGTTTTTTGAACGAAGAACTAAGCCATAACACCTCAGTAGAGGCTTGAGATAGTGCTCGATACTCAACCTTTGAGCTTAGGCGAGCAACTACCTTCTGTTTCCTAGAATACCAAATAATAAAATTTGAGCCTAGACACAACAATCACTTGTGAAACAACGATCATTAATACAAGATGCCTAATCTACATCTGTAAAAGCCTTAATATCCAACTAAGATGTAGGCTGAAAAAGAATACTAAGACCAGTATAAACCTTCAAATATTGGAGTATTCGTTACAAACTTGCCAATGAATATTAGTGGGAGCTGCAAAGAATTGGCTCGGTTTTTTCACTGCAAATGCAATATTATATATGATATAGGTAAGATATTAAAGTGCCCCAATTATGCTGCAATAAAGAGTTGGATTGGAAAAGCTTGAACCACTTAGAAGAGATGACTTGGTACTTGGACAAAGAGATGTGTTGTAGGGTTTTGAGGTCAGCATATTGGTCTTGCCAAGTAGATCAAAAATATATTTAGTTTGGGTTAAAAAATTCCTTATGAGTTTCTAAAGGCCTCAAAGCCTAGAAAGTAATTCACTTGTCCAAGTGTTTTCAAGACAAACTTGGAATTCAAGGTTGTGATGGTGCTGCGAATGAGAGCACCACTAGATTCAGTGATAAATATATCATCAACATACACAAGAACATATAACAGAGAAGAAATCTACTTTTTGATAAAGAGGGAAACATCAAAAGAGGAGTTATAGAAACCCCAAGATAGAATAGTAGTCTTTAGCTTGTGAAACAATGCTTGAGGGGCTTGCTTAAGGCCATAAAGAGCCTTATTGAGCTTGCACACATAATAAGAAAAATTGGAACTAATAAAACCAGCAGGCTGCTCCATGAATACCAACTCTTGTAAATCTTCGTTGAGAAAAATATTATTGACATTTACCTATTGAATATCCCATCCAAAAGTGGCAGCTAATGTGAAAATTATTCTAATTGTGAAGGGTTTGATAATAAGACTAATAGATGTCAAAAAAATCTATCCCAGGGGTCTGATGGAACCTCTTTGCCACCAGCCTAGCCTGATATTTAGAGACCATAGGATGAGTAAAAATAACTGTTTTAGGTGGATTAAGCTCAACAAAGATATTTGGAGAGGATGAGGAAGTGGAATGTTGCTGATTAGATGTTGATTTAGGAAGAGATAATGGAGAATGTAAATGCTGAGCAGAAGTGACAGAACCAGCAGACAAATTATTAAAAATAGATAAATGGAATGCTGGAAGAGTGAACATAACCAGATGCATCAGATTTAGATGAAAACATATTAAGATATGGGAAATCAAATTCATAAAAGATAATATTTCTAGAGAGCTAAATTCTGCCTGAAGGATGCAAGCATCTATAACCTTTGTGTTGTAGATTATAATCTATGAAGACATACTTGGGAGAATGAAAACCAAACTTTTGTTTAATGAAGGGCCTTAAGTAAGGAAAACACATACTTGAGGTAGTGATAATTTGGTTTTCTATGAAACAAAGACTCAAAAGTGGATTTATGATGCATAATAGGAGTACGTAAATTGTTTATCATTAGAGTAGCTGCTTGAAAAGCTTCAGACTAGAAAATTAAAGGCAATTTAACATGTGTAAGCAAGGTAATTCCAGTTTCTATTATATGCCTATATTTTCATTCAGGGATACCATTTTGTTGATGAGTATAAGGCCAAGAAAAATGAAGCGAAATACCATGAGTAGAAGACTTAGCATCAACTTATTAATCAAGCATCTGCTATCAATCGTTCATTAAGCTCTACTGTATGAATTGTACATAATAAAAGAGTGCAACTGGTGTGAACATGCAAGCTGTATATGTGTAACTAATTTAGATGAGCTGGTCAAATGATTGGTTGTCTATAAATTTAGGAATGTTAGTTATGAGAAGGAATTTGGTATCCTAAGTAGTATATAAGAGGTAGCTTGTTGATCAAAGTTAGTTAGTGAAAATCTGTAAATTGAGACTCCATTGTTGAATGAGAATAGGTTATTTTCACACAAGCATTTTGAAAAACATGTCTTTATTTTTGTCAAACACTTAAGCTCATTAGCTTTTACATGGTATGAGAGCCACTTTTTTTACTTATTATCAACGGCTGATAGCACCACTTCATCTTCTCAAGTAGATTAATTGACAAATACCTTCTGCTGTTCTATCAATTGAGTCACTGGTGATTGGAAAATCACTAAACTATAATTTGACAAAGCTAAACAGAGATAACTATGTCTACTGGAAAGCTTCAGTCCTGCCAGTAAAGAGAGCTCTTGAGCTTGAAGAGTTCATCAATGGAGAAAAGGTATGTCCTAGTAAGTTTGTTAGGTACTTAACTCTAGTGGTACAGATACAGAGATAGTTGTTAACAAAGAATATTCAGCTTGGAGAAGACTTGATCAATTTCTTTTGAGCTGGTTGTTATCAACTATTAGTGAGAGCTTAATAGGTCAAGTTACAAAATGTCCATCATCTCATAAAGTCTGGCTGACACTTGAGAAATTGTTTTCTCAACAATCTTTGGCCAAGATTCTACAATTGAAGCAACAACTTCAAAATTTGAAGAAAGGTTCTAGCTTTATTGTTTACTTTATTCATAAAGTCAAAGGTATTGGAGATAGCTTTAGATCAACAGGTAATCAGGTAAAACATCAATCCAACTTTCATCAGCCTCAAGCTAACTACCATCAGGCCTCATCATTTATTTCATCTCCAAAGACAGTAGCATATCTTTCTTGGTATGCTGATAGTGATGCTTCGAGTCATGTGAATTCTGATCTAGGTAATTTCTCTACTTAGTTTGCTTTTCCAGGAAAGGAGAAGCTAGCAGTAGGTAGTGGTGAGCAATTAGATATTCTTAATATTGGAAACATAGTTATTGTTTCACAAAAAAAGCTAAAGACCTCTTTGTATCTTAATAAGGTGTTACATGTCCCTTCTACAACTAAGAATTTGCTAAGCATTTCTAAATTCACTCAAGATAACAATGCTACAGCGTAATTCTTTGATGATTATTGTCTTATTAGGGACGAAGTGACAAAGAGGGTGTTGGTCCAAGAAACACTTAGAGATGGTTTATATCAACTGCAACTTAGTGGTGGTTCATCTCAGTCTAGTACTCAGTCTTATGGTGATTCTGTATTCCTCACTAAAAACTGTATCAAATAGTCTACTCTTGTTTTTCACAAGTCTAGTTGTAAATGTTGTTGTGTTAAGAATAATTCAACCTCTTGTAAATGTGTTCATATTGATACTTTTGTAAAAAACAGTGCTTCTTTATGGCATTCTAAGCTTGATTATCCAAGCAGTCATGTATTGAAACAAGTGCTAAAACTAATGAATATTCACTGCCCTTATACTGATGTTGAAAGGTGTCAGTCTTACAAATATGGTAAAATGCATCAGTTGCCATTTTCACTATCAACAACATAAACTAAAACACCTTTAGAGCTGATTTACACAGACATTTTGGGACCATCTCCTATTATCTCTACCATAGGCTATAGATATTACATAGTGTTTGTTAATAGCTATACCAGGTTTTCTTGGCTTTTTCCAGTCACGTTGAAATTAGATGCTTTGTCAACGTTTATTGCTTTCAAAATTCAAGTCAAGGTTTAGTTTAGTACCAAAATAAAAAAAATATTCAAGTTGCATTACCTTTAACTTGTGATACTATTAACCCTAGTCCTTCTAACAATGTTATTGAATTGAATGCTCCCAAACCAGTTTAATCCACCCATCCAATGTCGACTAGGTCCAACTCTGCTATGGCTAAACAAAGAGTTTATTCTGCTCTATGTTAGTCTCCTTGTACTATACTTCATACTGCTGAGCCTACATATGTTAAAGAACTCTATTGTTCCACACTGGAAATAAGTAATGGTTTTGTGAAATAAAACTTGGTATTGATACCTCCTCCAGTTGAGTGCAACATTGTTGGGCATACATAGGCGTTCAGAGTTAAGTATAAACCTGATGGTAACATCTCCAAGTATAAAGCTAGGCTTGTTTTCAAAGCCTTTCATCAAACCCCGGTATTGACTTCACAGACACCTTCAGTTATGTATCAAGCCTTACACAATTCGAGTGATGCTGACTTTAGGGGTGACTTATGTTTTGGAAATATAACAAATGGATGTTAATAATGCATTTCGAAGAGTGCAACATTATTGGGCATACATGGGCGTTCAGAGTTAAGTATAAACCTGATGGTAACATTTTCAAGTATAAAGCTAGGCTTGTTTTCAGAGCCTTTCATCAAACCCGGTATTGACTTCACAGACACCTTCAGTTATGTAATCAAGCCTTGCACAATTCGAGTGATGTTGACTTTAGGAGTGACTTATGTTTTGGAAATATAACAAATGGATGTTAATAATGCATTCCGAAATGGAGATCTACAAGAAATGGTTTATATGGAGCAGCCTGCTGGATTTGTTGTTGTTGCTACTACTCCTCATTATGTTTGTAAACTTAACAAGGCATTGTATGATCTGAAATAGGCTCCAAGAGCCTGGTTTCACAAGCTAAGAGGGGCACTTATGAGTTAGGCTTTTATAAATTCAGCCTCTGATGTATATTTGTTTATCAAGAGGACTGGTGCAAAAGTTTTGTTCATTTTGATCTATGTGAACGACATATTGGTTACTAGTAATTATTTCTCATTGATTCCTGCTACCATTGTTGCTCTTAATGCCAAGTTTGCCTTAAAAAACTAGGTCTTGTCAGTTATTTCCTTGGTTTTGAGGCACATAGACTTCTGTTGGGTTTTACCTCACACGGGCCAAGTATAGACATGATCTTTTGTCCAAGACTAGCATGATGCATTCTAAACCATGTGTTATACCCTTGTGCTATAGTACTAAATTTGTTATGCAGTCTGGTTCTCCATTCACAGATCCCACATTATACAGAAGCACTATAGAGCCTCTTTAGTACTTGACTTATACAAGGCCTGATATATCACTTGCTGTTAATAAATTAAGTCAGTTCTTAGCTGCACCACTTGAGGTCCATCGGTAGGCATACATACATGTTCTTAGATACTTAATAGGCACTTCAGGCCTAGGTTTATTCTTTTAACCTTGCTGCTTCATTGTTTATTGAAGCCTTCACATATGCAGATTGGGCTTTTTGTGTTGATGACATGAGATCCACGAGTAGGTGTTATGTATTTCTTGGTCTGAATCTTGTCACTTGGTACTCATGAAAGAAAAGGGTTGTTGCTAAATATAGTATAGAGGCCTAGTATCGCTCATTATCTCTAACATCAACTGAGATTATAAGGTTGATGTCTTTGTTTGTTCAACTTGGTTTTCCCTTGGCTGGTGTCCCTAGTTTAGCTCACTATTATCAAACAAGAATTTTCACAAAAAACTTTATTTTTATCAAACACTTTAGCTCATTAGCTTTTACAAATATCATTAACCTTGTTTTAATAGTACATTCATAACTTGAGTGGTTAGTGCATCTCCTCATCCACTTTAGTAGTAGGGGTTCAAATCTCACCATGTGCATTTATCAATATGTGTGATGAGTTTTCTTCCCGTATGGTAGGGTTAGCTGTCTCCTGGTTATGGAAGTAAATATCTGGGTTGTACGTTTAGTAATTGATCTTGACATATCCTATTAGAATTGTAATTAATTTGGTAATCATACCATTAAAAAAAGAAAAAAAAAAAGTTGTTGTTTGGTTATCGTTAAATGGAAAGAATCAAGCGAAAAGAGAATTAAAACAAATGGGTTTGTGTTTCCCATTCAAATCAAACCGGAATTTGTCTAATATTCAAATATATATTTTTTTTTTTTGTCAACGTGAGCAAAAGCACACTGAAAGTTAGGTGGGACTTCAATCATTTACACAAATAAAAATGTGAAAACTTGAGAGAGTGTGAATATTTAATTTGTGAGTGTGCTAATAATGAACGAATCATATTTAATTCAATTTTTACAAGGAGAGTTGTGTTTCAAGCACCTTATTTTATTTCTTAATTGTTGGATTGTTTTTATTTTTTCAAGCTCGTGATTATAATGCCATCTTAATAATTTGTAAATATTATTTTTTTTATTATAATGTTTTATTTTAAATTTGAAATATATTTTATTAAAACTGTTGAGAATACATTTTTTTATTTGTTTAAAATTTTTAATTTTTTTTGACAACCACTCGTGTGACTTGATTTGGAAAAATGTCAGACTGAATAAATATCCTATACAACTAAGCCATATTAAGCGGTGGTTAAAATTTTTAATTATAAGTCTGAAGGAACATGTTGGGATCAATCATTATATGTGCAGTCCGCATATCTAGTCTCATAATCGGAAGATATCTACTCCGACAATACGGAAGAAAAAAACTCTCCACACGCTGGTAAATATGCATAATAGAACTTGAATCCCCACTAGTAAAGTTAGTGGGAAAGTGCACTAATTACTTGAATTATGAGTGAATGATCAATTCTGTATTTATTTTTTGAATTAACTTGGGTAATATAAAATATACACACCTACACACTATCAACAATGTACTATAAATAGAAGCACATGGAGATATTATATGTGTTCAAAGGGCAAAAGAAAAGAGGAGGTTTACTAATGGAGAACTCCACCACTTTTGCTCCCTCTCAGACATTTTCCTCCTTCCATGGCACTCTATTTTCCTTTTTCTCCACACTTTTACTCATAGCAATTGCTTTGTATTTTCTCTTTTTCAAATCCCTATCAATAAGCGATGAAAAACCCAAGAAATGTTCACTCCCTCCTGGACCAAAACCTTGGCCCATTGTTGGGAACCTCCCTGAAATGCTGAAAAACAAGCCAACTTTTAAATGGATACATGAGCTCATGAACGAGATGGATACAAAAATTGCTTGTATTCGTCTCGGTAATGTTCATGTAATTCCTGTCACATGTCCAGAAATCAGTAGAGAATTCCTGAAAAAACAAGACACTATTTTTATTTCGAGGCCAGTTACCATGGCTACAGAGATTACTACAAAAGGGTACGTGACAACCACCCTTGTTCCCTATGGAGAACAATGGAAAAAAATGAAGAAAATTCTCTCTCAAGAAGTTGTTTCTCAGGCGAGATTTCGGTGGTTCCATTCCAAAAGAATGGAAGAGGCCGATAATTTTGTTCGTTATGTGTACAATAAGTGCAAGAATAATGACAAGTCCAGAAAATGGATTTCTACTCCCAAGTGCAGGAGTGTCGAAGTAATAAATTAACCCGGTGAGACCGGGGTCGATCCACGAGGAAGAATATTTAGATCCTGCAAAAACCAACAAAAATCTACAAGGAAAATATAATAGGAAATAAAATATTATGAAATGAGGGTAGGTATAATGGTGAAACAAATTAAATTAAAACATGCTAAGGTTAGAGGTTTCACTCTTGGTATATGGTTTAAGTTATATTTAACTCATTTTTATCACTCAATTGGAATCCACACATAAAGGAGGTTCCAATCGGAAGTTAGACCATTTAAGTTCTTTACACATCTATCAAATTATATTTCTTTTCTTTTATTTATATTACAATGGGTACTCTACACTCCTTATGTTAAATGGGTTCAAGTACTTATTGTGCCAATCAACTACCATAAATCAAGATTCCTTTGCCAGATGCAGGTATAACCATGCGGTTCTAGACGGATTCAAGTATTTATGGTGTTGTTTGTCTACAATGAATCAAGAATCCTTGGTCAGAGGTGCAGGTACAACCATGCGGTTCTAGACGGATTCAAGTATTCATTGTGCCAAGAATTGTCTACAATAAGTCAAGATCCCCACTTCTCATAAGAGTAAGAGATGAAAATTCAATTTAATAAGAAAAGTAATATAAAACATGTAGATAAATTTACACAAATGAATATAACATTTAAGATCATGTTAAGAGTTAAATAAATCTTTATTCACATACCAGGAGCTTCACCCTTCACCTTAGCAAAAAGAGAATTTAGCTACTCATGATAAAAGAAAGAAAACAAGTAGAAGAAATAAAATGAGCAAGAGAGAAATTAGATTATCACAAAAGTTCAACAATACAACAATGTAAGGTGAACTTGGCAAGGAACCCAAGCTGCCTTCAAGCTTATACAAGGCCTCTATTTATAGACACAATGAGAGGCAAACAAGTCAAAAATGGTAGGAATAAATTAATGCAAGTTGATTGAATTTGGTAAGGTAAAGTTGTCAACTTTGTTGTTTTCCACACATGCACCGACTTATCCACCGAATTAGGCACCGTTCCTTTGACAATTTGATCTCATGATAAACATCAACGTTGTAGATAATTCTCTTATCTTTCTAGAATGATAAGACTCATAATATTTGGAATTTTCTGGAGAGAGTTATGGCCCAAATAGTGAAGACTGCCCAATTGACGCGGCCAAGCAAACCAGCCCAAGATAATCCAATATTTGTCTTCAAAGGAGTCCCAATCTGATACGAGTTTACAAACCAAACTTATAGGGCTATGAGTTATCTTTCCAACACTATCAAGAACGTAGTGATTGGATATTTGAGTGCAAAGTTATGCCCATTACACTGAACCTGCATCAAAATAGAAAGTTTAACAATTAAGTGTAGTTATAAATAAGTTAGGTAATTTGATGACACTAATAGTATAAAATAATGGTTTTAACCTTTATTATTATACAAATTTAAGTGTTCATCACACCCCCCAACCAGCTTATTGCTAGTCCCTAGCAATTAAAGCGTTATCATTTCATAATGATTTTTCAAATTTATATCTAAGTCTTCATTTACCTATTCTCCGTTTGTTCTGTCCAAATAGATGAACTCTCGACAAAAATATTTAATTTGTCTTCTTCATTTTTGTGTGCAACATGTACCCTTAGACAAGATATTGACAAACCTTCTTTGTGCTCATTATAAGTTGACATAAGTTCATGGGGCTTCACCGAAAATATCAAAGTTCTATTCTAATGTTTCTTCCAAAATAACTTCCTTGGGCAGAGCAATGTATTTCTTCCTCTCTCTCTCTCTCTTTTTTTTTTTTTTTTGTTTTTTTTTAAATAAGATATATGGTACATTCCTAACCCATGTAGCAAGTTTTAGGCCAATGACTCCCAGATCACTTGACCTTAGGGCATTAGGTGTTGAGACACCCCTACGGACTTAATCACTCGGGTTGAAATGTAACCAGATTTATATAGTAATAGTGGATAGTGCAATGTCTAGTTCCCTTAAGCTTTCTTCTTAACCCATTTAGCGAGCTTTAGGTCAATGGCTCCCAAATCAGTTGACCTTAGGGCATTAGGTGTTGAGACACCGCTACGGACTTAATTACTCGAGTTAAGAAGGCTTCGAAACCAAACGTATCCATAATTTATTATTACCTTTTTTTTTCTTCTTCTTTTTTTTTTTTTTTTTTTTTTGAGCAAGAGAGGAAGAAGAGGATTCACTACCTTTGGTTGTTGATTTTGTTAACCCACAAGAATAGACTCTTAATAATCTTCAATTTGCAACCCACGATCAAATGTCAAAGTGTGTGTGTGAGAAGAGTAGTTTATGAACACTTGCTTTGGGTATATGAGCATGAAAGTCAATTTATATTTGAGAGTTCATAGATTTGAATAGTCAAACTAAGATGAATAGTGAAGTCTCTTAATAAATTTAAAAAAAAATCGAGATGAAATGATGACACTTATTATTTATTATCTTTTTTTTTTTTTTTTTTTGAGCATAAAAATAAATAATCATAAAAGTTATCACAAATATTATCAACTATCCCTCCCCCCAACCAAATAAAGACATTGTCCTCAATGTCTAAGGATAAAGAGAGAGTGTAGAAGAAATTACCTGAACCAAAGATTAATGAAAAGAAAAACCTACAACATACTAGAACAAGGTAAAAAGAACATATTTATTGAAAACAAAAATGGGAAAGAAAGAAAGGAAAAACAAAATACATAGGTCAAGCCAATCTACGCTTTTTGCTACCCTCAGCAACTGACCAATCTAACTTAGATGTGGCAATGTCATATTCGGGAACAAAAGCTTCTAATTGTTCAATCAATTGATGAACATTAGAAGCAGTGACAATGATACGTCGAGCTAGAGGTGAGATAAATTGGTTTTCCACAGCATGATCTAGGAAAGACATTAGACCATCATAAAAACCACAAATATTCAACAAGCCTATTGGTTTTTGATGGATTTTGAGTTGGGCCCATGAGGTGACTTCAAAGAGTTCCTCTAAGGTTCCAAATCCCCCTGGTAAGGCTATGAATGCATCAGCATGACTAAACATTTCAGCTTTGCGTTCATGCATGTCTGAAACAATCTGCACTTCCCCAATTGTATTTCCTGTAATACCACCCACACTCAAAGCTTTTGGGATGACACCCAAAACTTGACTGCCGCCATCATAAGCAGCTTTTGAGACACGACCCATCAACCCAAGGTTACCTCCGCCATAAACTAAATGAATCTTTTTCTCTGCTAATATCCTACCAAGCTGGTCAGCAGCTTCCTCAAATTCTCTATTCTTACCAGAACTAAACCCACAAAAGACACAAATATTAGTAAAGCGGCGTGAGATGGTGTTTGCCATTGTTATGCACGCTTTTTTTTTTTTTTTGGAAATTTGTAGAGTTGTGAGAACTGGAGAAGATAGAGAAGTGTCATTTATAGAGCTCAAAAAGAAGATGAAATCATGGAAGCTATATGACTAGGTTTGCATTGGCAGATGGGTGTCAGTCTAGAGTATAAAATGTCAAAAAGAGTGGCTGACCTGTATCTGTACAAGTAGTTGTGATTGTGGCTCACATCTTCCTTTGGTTTTACATCCAGAAACGGCTTGAACGCCCTCTATGGGTCGAGGATAGGCTTCCCATCCAATTTTCTTATAAATTGGCAAATAGGGTCTTTTAAAGTCAGATTCCCAAGACTGTATCGCTCCTGTTCTTTTTGAAATTGGTTCCGTAAAGCGAGAATTGCAATATGCACATATCCACTAGGATGCATCTCAAGAGTCAACAAAATATTGTCTAATGACTCATTACTCAGGCCATCCTTAATGAATTGTATTTTATCTTCTCGATTTACAGACACCATTCCAAGAGAACGACAGCGTGTGTTACAAGTTGTGCGAGCACACTTATAACATACACCCAATTTCTTTGCTCTTCTTTTTTTTGCATAACTGCTTTTACCCAGACCAGGCATGTAAGTAAGAAATGAATCAAAGAACTCACCTGCCAATCTTACCTTGGCTTCAATCAGCCAACGTACCTCAACAGGGATGCCCTTGCACATTAGCATTCTTAATCTTTCGGACCGTGCTTTGTAAATTTTCATCAATGCTTTTTGAGGAAATAAGGGAAAATGATTTTTCAATTTCTCGAGAATTTCTTCCATTTTTGTGAAAAAGAAAAGGGAGAGAAAGGAGAATGTACAAAGCAAGATTTTTTTTTTTTTTTTATTGTATCAGCTATTATGGGAGACTGAAAACACCGACTTGAAAAGTCACGGAGTACTGTTATCCGCCATTTAACCGGGAAAATAAAAGAAGGAAAAAGAACAACAAAAATACAAAATTAGCCTGCAATCACAAAAAAAAAAAAATTAAAGTTAGAGAGAAATATGCAAACCCAATTCAAATCATATCAATGGTTTTCATAACATGGGTTTGAAAGAGGAAGAGTCCCTTCTTCGAAAACTTGATTTTCAAGAAATGGTTTAAGTCTTTGACCGTTCACTTTAAACACGTTACCATTCCTAGGGTTTTCAATGTCAACGGCCCCATAAGGATATACATGTTTCACAACCAATGGACCGCTCCACCTAGATCTCAATTTTCCAGGGAATATGTGAAGTCGAGAATTATAAAGTAAAACTTTTTGCCCAACATCAAATGTTTTTCTTAAAATTGATCTGTCATGAAAGGCTTTAGTTCTATCTTTATAAATTCTCGAATTCTCATATGCATCATTTCTTAATTCCTCAAGTTCATTCAGTTGTAGCTTACGTAATTTGCAAGCATCATCAATGTTTGAATTAAAAGTTTTGATAGCCCAG
The DNA here is from genome assembly GCA_003430845.1 of Xanthoceras sorbifolium. NCBI lineage: Eukaryota > Viridiplantae > Streptophyta > Magnoliopsida > Sapindales > Sapindaceae > Xanthoceras > Xanthoceras sorbifolium. The sequence goes on along the minus strand of CM010622.1, from coordinate 27,027,736 downwards.
TAAGCTTTATGCTCCAGTTCCACAGGCAAGTGACAAGGTTTCCCATAAACTAACCGATAGGGTGACATACCCAAAGATGTTTTGAAAGCAGTACGGTAAGCCCAAAGTGCATCGTTTAGTCTAAGTGACCAATCTTTGCGATTTGGATTAACCGTTTTTTCTAAAATTTGTTTTATCTCTCGATTAGCTAATTCAACTTGTCCACTTGTCTGAGGGTGATAAGGGGTAGCAACTTTATGTGTAATCCCATATTTCTTCATTAGAGACTCAAAGACTTTGTTGCAAAAATGTGTTCCCCTATCACTTATAATGACTCGAGGAATTCCAAAACGACTCAAAATATTTTCTTTCAAAAATCTGACAACTGTTTTGTGGTCATTATTTCGACATGGAATTGCCTCGATCCATTTGGAGACATAGTCAACTGCGACTAAAATGTAAACAAAACCGAATGATGATGGAAATGGGCTCATGAAATCTATCCCCCAACAATCAAATATTTCAATGACAAGTATAGGGTTTAGAGGCATCATGTGCCGTTTAGAAATAGCCCCCAGTTTTTAACAATTTTCACAAGTTTTGCAGAATGTGTAGGTGTCTTTGAACAGAGTTGGCCACTAAAATCCACATTGTAAGATTTTTGCAGCCGTTTTCCTTGACGAAAAATGACCCCCACATGCTTCTGTATGACAAAATTTAATGACACTACTTACCTCATTGTCGGGTATGCATCTACGAAAAATTTGATCAGGGCAATACTTGAACAGGTATGGGTCATTCCAATAAAAATTTCTAACCTCTGTCAGAAACTTTTTCTTATCTTGTGCTGTCCATTGAGATGGCATCTCTCCTGTTACAAGAAAATTGACAATGTTAGCATACCATGGCATTTTACTAATAGAAAACAAAAACTCATCTGGAAAAGAGTCATTGATAGGTGTTATGTCCAAGGATGAGTTCGTTGTAAGTCTTGACAAATGATCTGCAACAACATTTTCGGCTCCTTTTTTATCTTTGATTATGATGTTGAATTCTTGGAGCAACAAAATCCACCGTATCAATCTAGGCTTGGCATCCTGTTTAGACATTAAGTACCTCACAGCAGCATGATCAGTGAAAACAATAGTTGAAGAGCCAATTAAATAAGATCGAAATTTGTCTAATGCAAATACTACAGCAAGTAGTTCTTTTTCTGTAGTGGTATAATTCATTTGTGCACTATTCAAAGTTCTACTTGCGTAATAAATGACATAAGGCTTACCTTCCTTCCTTTGCCTTAGCACGGCACCGACAGCAAAATCGCTAGCATCACACATCAACTCAAAAGGCAGAGACCAATCAGGGGATTGCATGATAGGTGCAGTTGTCAAAAGGCTAATCAACTTATCAAAAGATTTTTGACAATCTTGAGTCCAGTCAAATGGTGCATCTTTTATTAGGAGATTACAAAGAGGTCTAGATATTGCACTAAAATCTTTAATGAATCTCCTATAAAATCCTGCATGGCCTAGGAAAGATCGAACATCCCTAACCGTTTTTGGTGGAGGCAAATGAGCAATTAATTCAACTTTTGCTTTGTCAACTTCAATTCCCTTAGAAGAAACCATATGTCCTAGGACAATTCCAGAGGTGACCATGTAATGACATTTTTCCCAATTTAACACCAAACCTTTTTCTTCATATCTTTTTAACACATTTTCTAAATTTTCAAGGCAATTATCAAATGAATTTCCAAACACTGTTAGATCATCCATAAAGACCTCTAAAAAATGTTCAACCATGTCACTAAAAATGCTCAACATACATCTTTGAAATGTTGCAGGAGCATTACAAAGGCCAAAAGGCATCCTTCTAAATGCAAAGGTGCCAAAGGGACATGTGAATGTTGTCTTTTCTTGGTCCTCTAGTGCTATGGGGATTTGATAATAACCTGAGTAACCATCAAGAAAACAGTAGTAGGGATGTCCTGCCACTCTTTCTAGAATTTGGTCAAGAAATGGTAAGGGAAAATGGTCTTTTCTAGTGGCAGCATTTAATTTTCTATAGTCAATACACATTCGCCAACTATATGAGACTCGTGTTGGTATTAACTCTCCTTTTTCATTTTTTACCACTGTGACTCCAGATTTCTTAGGGACTACTTGTGTTGGACTTACCCACTTACTATCAGAAATAGGGTAGATAATTCCTACATCAAGTAACTTGAGAACTTCACCTCTTACTACCTCTTTCATGTGTGGATTTAATCTTCTTTGGGGCTGTTGACATGTTCTAGTATTATCTTCTAGATGTATTCTATGTGTACATATCAAAGGATTAATGCCTTTTATGTCTTTTAAAGTCCAACCAATTGCATTTTTATGCCTTTTAAGTACCTCTATCAATTTACCTTCCTGTTCGTTGGTAAGAGTTGAAGAAATTACCACCGGGTAAGTTTGTTCTTCACCAAGGAATGCATATTTCAGTCCTTCAGGTAATGGCTTCAATTCTAGTTTGGGTACTTCTTCTTGTTTACTTTCATTGATAGGTCCCAATTCTTCAAATTTCGGCTTCCAACCTTTGTTCTCCATCACCTGGGTACAATCAAGCAATGAACATATATTAGAAACAGTAGGATCTAGTTGCATGCTTGACTCAAATGAATTAACTAAACAAGTTTCCAAAGGATCAGAAAAACTCCCTGTTTGAAGATGATCTTCAACAATAGCTTCAATCATGTTTGCTTCTTCATTTTCATCACCTTCATCTTGTGGTTGTTTGCACATGTTGAAAACATTAAGCTCTAGTGACATATTTCCAAATGTCATCTTCATTACGCCATTCCTGCAATTAATCAAAGCATTAGAAGTTGCTAAAAATGGGCGGCCTAAAATAACAGGAATTGGTTTACACCCATTAGAAACAGGCTGTGTATCCAAGACAATAAAATCCACAGGATATATGAATTTATCGACTTGTACTAACACATCTTCCACTATCCCTCTTGGCACTTTAATTGATCTATCAGCAAGTAAAAGAGTTATGGAAGTTGGTTTTAACTCACCTAGATCAAGTTCTTGATAAACTGAATATGGAAGTAAATTAACACTAGCACCAAGATCAAGTAAAGCCTGTTCAATTTTATGCTCTCCAATAATGCATGAAATTGTAGGACAACCAGGGTCCTTATATTTCATAGCATTATTGTTTTGAAGAATGGAACTTACTTGTTCTGCTAAAAAGGCTCTCTTTTTCACATTCAGTTTTCTTTTCACAGTGCACAGGTCTTTCAAAAATTTTGCATAAGAAGGAACCTGTTTAATAGCATCCAACAAAGGAATATTGACCTTCACTTGTTTGAAAATTTCATAAATTTTAGGATTGTGGTTCAATTTCCTTGGATTGTTCAATGCTTGAGGAAATGGGGCTACAGGTGGGAGTTTGGTCTTTTCTTGGCTAGGTACAGGCTTATCAACCCCTTCCTTACTCTTGGAGATAGACTTATCATCTTTCTCACAAGGATCAAGAATAGGTTTTTCGACAACCTTACCATTGCGAAGAGTTATGACTGATTTAACTTGGTCCATGTGTTGACTTCCTAAACTACCCTCTTCTAGGTTGTATTGACCTTTAGGATTTGGTTGAGGTTGAGAAGGAAATTTTCCTTTTTCATGGATGGTGAGTGTTGATGCAATCTTAGCAAGAGTGTCTTTTAAATCGGACAAGGTTTGTGAAGTTTGATTGTTAATGGTCTCTTGCTTTTCAATGAATGAATGCAATGTTTCCTCAAGATTTTTCCTAAATTGTGGGACATAGGGTGCATAACCTTGAGTACCTTGAAAGTTTTGGTGACCTTGAGGAGGTGATGGTTGTGAAGATTGTGCATGATTATCATTACTCCAACTGAAGTTTGGGTGATTTCTTCAACCTGGATTGTAGGTCTGTGAGTATGGGTTAGGATTTGGCCTTTTGAAAGTGTTTAGGACATTGGCTTGTTCATGGAGACATTCTTTGAATGCAGGCAGAGTTGGGCACTCTTTAGTTGAATGATCATTGGTATCACATATGTGACACACAATTTCTTGAGCAGATTTTAAGTGACCGCTCTTTTTCAATTCTAAGGCCTCGACCTTTCTAGCTAGAGATGCAAATTTGGCTTGAATGCCATGTTCCTCCCTAAGGTTGTAAATACCTCCACTAGATGTAGAGGCTTGAGCTTTGCTCGGTGCCTCTTGGGTACCTGCAGTGTCCCAATTTTGAGCATTCTCTGCTAATAGGTCTAGGTAGTCTAGTGCCTCTTCAGGGTCTTTATCTCCAAACTCTCCATTACACATCATTTCGACCATTTGTCTACCTTGGGGTGTTAAACCCTCGTAAAAGTGTGTGACTAGTCTCCATGTTTCAAAGCCGTGGTGAGGACAATAATTAAGCAATTCTTTGTACCTCTCCCAAGATTGGTAAAGGGTCTCTCCTGGTTTCTGGCTGAAAGTGCTAATTTGTCTTTTGAAGGAATTTGTTCTATGACGAGGAAAGAACTTTTTCAAGAACTGTTCCTGCATTTCATCCCAATTACCAATAGATCTAGACCTAAGATTTTGCAGCCATGTTTTAGCTTTATCTTTCAAAGAGAAAGGGAAAAGCTTTAGTCGGATGGTGTTCATGCTACAATTTGTGTCATTGTAAGTGTTGCACACTTCCTCAAACTCTCTCAAATGCAGGTATGGGTTTTCAGCATCTAATCCATGAAATTTGGGTAAAAGTTGAATAATACCCGGCTTAAAGTTAAAATGAGATGCATCTGGAGGAAAAACTAGACATGATGGAGCACTAGTTCTTGTGGGGTTCATGTAGTCTCTAAGTGTTCTAGGTTGTGCATGATCATTGTGTTGGGAACGATTGTCCCCAAGATCAGTGACTCTTTCAACTTCGTTTTCTGCCATATTTTCAAATGCAGATGGGGAGCCCCTAACAAGTCTACCAGTTGGTGTATGTGACCAAACTCTCATGCAAGTCTTAGATGCAACAGAATAAAAGAAAACAAAAACACCAAAAAATAATATTATTTACAAGAAAAAGAAAATGAAAAAGATGAAAAGAATTTTGATGGTTTTGGACACCAAATGATACTTCTCCGGCAACGGCGCCAAAAACTTGACAAGTCCAGAAAATGGATTTCTACTCCCAAGTGCAGGAGTGTCGAAGTAATAAATTAACCCGGTGAGACCGGGGTCGATCCACGAGGAAGAATATTTAGATCCTGCAAAAACCAACAAAAATCTACAAGGAAAATATAATAGGAAATAAAATATTATGAAATGAGGGTAGGTATAATGGTGAAACAAATTAAATTAAAACATGCTAAGGTTAGAGGTTTCACTCTTGGTATATGGTTTAAGTTATATTTAACTCATTTTTATCACTCAATTGGAATCCACACATAAAGGAGGTTCCAATCGGAAGTTAGACCATTTAAGTTCTTTACACATCTATCAAGTTATATTTCTTTTCTTTTAGTTATATTACAATGGGTACTCTACACTCCTTATGTTAAATGGGTTCAAGTACTTATTGTGCCAATTAACTACCATAAATCAAGATTCCTTTGCCAGATGCAGGTATAACCATGCGGTTCTAGACGGATTCAAGTATTTATGGTGTTGTTTGTCTACAATGAATCAAGAATCCTTGGTCAGAGGTGCAGGTACAACCATGCGGTTCTAGACGGATTCAAGTATTCATTGTGCCAAGAATTGTCTACAATAAGTCAAGATCCCCACTTCTCATAAGAGTAAGAGATGAAAATTCAATTTAATAAGAAAAGTAATATAAAACATGTAGATAAATTTACACAAATGAATATAACATTTAAGATCATGTTAAGAGTTAAATAAATCTTTATTCACATACCAAGAGCTTCACCCTTCACCTTAGCAAAAAGAGAATTTAGCTACTCATGATAAAAGAAAGAAAACAAGTAGAAGAAATAAAATGAGCAAGAGAGAAATTAGATTATCACAAAAGTTCAACAATACAACAATGTAAGGTGAACTTGGCAAGGAACCCAAGCTGCCTTCAAGCTTATACAAGGCCTCTATTTATAGACACAATGAGAGGCAAACAAGTCAAAAATGGTAGGAATAAATTAATGCAAGTTGATTGAATTTGGTAAGGTAAAGTTGTCAACTTTGTTGTTTTCCACACATGCACCGACTTATCCACCGAATTAGGCACCGTTCCTTTGACAATTTGATCTCGTGATAAACATCAAAGTTGTAGATAATTCTCTTATCTTTCTAGAATGATAAGACTCATAATATTTGGAATTTTCTGGAGAGAGTTATGGCCCAAATAGTGAAGACTGCCCAATTGACGCGGCCAAGCAAACCAGCCCAAGATAATCCAATATTTGTCTTTAAAGGAGTCCAAATATGATAAGAGTTTACAAACCAAACTTATAGGGCTATGAGTTATCTTTCCAACACTATCAAGAACGTAGTGATTGGATATTTGAGTGCAAAGTTATGCCCATTACACTGAACCTGCATCAAAATAGAAAGTTTAACAATTAAGTGTAGTTATAAATAAGTTAGGTAATTTGATGACACTAATAGTATAAAATAATGGTTTTAACCTTTATTATTATACAAATTTAAGTGTTCATCAAATAATTCTGAAAATGGTGGGTTAGTGGATGTGAGAGTTGCTTCTAGGCATTACTGTGGGAATGTGATAAGGAAACTGGTGTTTAATAAGAGGTTTTTTGGGGAGGGAATGGAGGATGGAGGGCCTGGTTTGGAGGAAGAAGAGCATATTAATGCACTCTTCAAAGTTCTTACATATATTTATTCATTTTGCATTTCTGATTATGTTCCATTTTTGAGGGGAGTGGTTGATTTAGATGGTCATGAGAAGGTCATGAAGGAGAATGTTGGGATTATAGACAAGTTTCATGATCCCATTATTGAAGAAAGGATTCAACAGTGGAGAGGTGGATTGAAGAGTGAAGTTGAGGACTTGCTTGATGTTTTTGTCACTTTGAAAGATGGAGATGGCAGCCCATTGCTTTCAACAGACGAGATCAAAGCTCAACTTTTCGTAATATACCAACCCTTCTCTCTCTCTCTCTCTCTCTCTCTCTCTACCTAGCTATATGACGAGATATGAAATTTCACACATTTGTTTTATGCGGAATTCGACTTTATAACCTTATAAAGTTGATTTTATAACATTACAAAATCATTTTTTAAAAATTATAGTCGGGATCCCATACGAAAAAATATACTAGATCCCGCATCAAATAATTTATAAGTATATATTACGTACAAATATGTTATTTTCAAATTTATGACGGATTGTCATTTTATAACCACATAAACTAATAATGTAAATTAATTGTTTGCAGGATATCATATTGGCAGCAGTGGATAATCCATCAAATGCTGTAGAATGGGCCCTTGGTGAGATGATAAACCAACCTGAAATTCTACAGAAAGCCATTGAAGAACTTGATAGAGTTGTTGGAAAAGAAAGGCTTGTCCAAGAATCAGATTTCTCCCAACTCAACTACATAAAAGCCTGCGCAAGAGAAGCCTTCAGACTCCACCCAATTGCACCCTTCAATCTTCCTCATGTCTCCATCTCTGATACCACAGTTGCCAACTACTTCATCCCAAAGGGCAGCCACGTTTTGCTGAGCCGACTTGGGCTCGGTCGAAACCCTAACGTTTGGCCGGACGAGCCACTGAAGTTCAAGCCAGAGCGACACCTGAAAGATGATGGGTCTGAGGTGGTCCTGACAGAGACAGAATTGAGGTTCATATCATTCAGCACAGGAAGAAGAGGATGCATGGGAGTTACACTTGGGACTTCAATGACCGTGATGCTTTTTGCTAGGCTTCTTCAGGGCTTTACTTGGACTGTGCCACCAAATGAGTCCAAAATCAACCTTTCTGAAGAAAAAGGTAGCCTGGCTCTTGCTAAGCCCCTGGTTGCTGTTGCAAAGCCCAGATTGCCTGAAAATCTGTACCCAGCTTATTAGGCCTAAGTGGTGAAAATAAATAAGAAATAATCTATCTATTTCACCTATTTGGATTGTTTTGAGTGTGAGCGCGTGATTGTTTCATTGAAATAAATGAGATGGATATGTACCATTGGTATGAAATATTAATGGAAGTTTGCATGCGAGTAATTTTCTAGTGTAGAAATCAGCTTCTTTATTCCATTTGGATGTAAAAATAAGAAATGATATTTTACATGACCAATTATGGGTATATCAATGGTCGTCCACACCTAAAATAGATAATATGTAGCAATTTATTAATTACCATTGTAAAAAATTAGAATATAAAAAGTGAAATATTTAACATTACTAATAATTTAATGGAAAAGCCGCTGGAGCCAAAAAATTATATTTTAAAGGTCAAGATAATAAAATATAGTAATTAGGGGGTCAGAATAAACAAAAATCAAAATTATATAATAAATATATATTTTTTAAAATATTTTTTACCATGCTACTGGATGAAATTAATAGTAATTAGATGCTATCTCATAAAAAATAATACATGTGTTTAGATTATTAGCTAATTTTATATGAAGGATAAATTACTGCCAACCTACATGAGACTTGCCTTTTTACAGACGAAATTAACTTATTGAAAAATTAACAGTTAACTCCCCTACCATTAGCGTCGACGGTTGACCGTTTTAAAAGTGTACAAAGACCAAAATACCCCTAATTAAAAAAAAGGACAAATTACAACCAACCTAGCTATCTGAGTTTATCTTTTTACAGGCGGAATCAACTTATTCAAAAACTAACAGATAACTCTCTATAGTTAGCGTTTACCGTTAAAGATGATCGTTGACTGTTTCAAAAGTGTAAAAAGACCAAAATACCCATAATTAAAAAATTAAAAACAAAAGAAATAAAATAAAAAATAAAAAAAATCTAAAAAATTGAAAATTAAGTATAAATGAAAAAAATAATTTAAAAAAATACTTTGCATTTAAAAAAAAAAAAAAAGAAGTTAGAATTCAATAGATATCCATTGAGATCCTCCATGGGAGACCACGAAGGGGAGCCTAGCCTCCTATTCGTTGTGCAAAGAAAGTCGTCGCAACTTCGCCTCCCCTTCATCGCACCATGTGCGATGAATGAGAGACTCTTCTCCTTTCCTTTGTAGTGCAAAGAAGGTCGTTGCACCAGGTCAAACCAGGGGAGGCGACGCTAATCCATGGAGGTTGCCAGATTTTTTTTATTATTTTTTTTTAATCTCTACCGTCTATTTGAGATGGACGGTAGAGATCTTAAGTGTTTTATTTTTTATTTTTTTTAAAAGAAATCTCTATTGTCCATCTCAAATGAGATGAATGGTGGAGATCTTAATTTTTTTTCTTTTTTAAAATATTATAAAAATAAATTAAAATGACTAAAATACCTTTGGAATAGTTGAATTTGAATAATGTTGACTAACATTTTGTTATGATTCACTAATGTCAGTGGAGTTAGCTGTTAGTTTTTCAATAAGTTGATTCTGCCTATAAAGAGAAAAACCCTAAGTAGGTTGGCTGTAATTTGTCCTTAAATCAAAAATAATTTTTAGATACAATTCAATCTTACAATTTTATTTTCTAAACTTTTTATATCCCTTACTTTTACATTGTTTTATTGCTTGGATGCTCTGTTCTGTGAGAGAGAACAAAGTTTTTAGGCTAGATTATACTTTGAAATTGTGCTTCGTTGTTCTAGTCTATTCATAACCTGTTTTGATCATGCATGTTATTTGATTGTTCATTCATTATTGAGCACTAGATCTGATCTCAATAACTTGAGGATTGTTGTTTCTTTGACCTAACAAAACGAATAGAAGACTTATAGCACGGGGAGTCTGTGAGCAGTATCGACAAGGTTTGCTAGTAAAATGCGGGTAGGTAGTATTGGGTTATAGCATGAGTCATGTGATTGAGAGGTCAATCAACGTGTGTTGTAAAAGATATACCATCTAGTTGAAATATGTGTGTGATGTGTTAAGTGGCCTGCGAATTGGTCCTATGATTTTTGACATGTTGAGGTTTTCCACATAAAAATTGTTGCGTTGATTTTTAAAGTAGGTTTATTTTTTTAATTCTGCAATATTTGTTATTAAACCTATTCACACCCCTCCCAGGTTTGCCATAGCTACAAATCTACGTTTTTCAACTAGTATTAGAGCAGGATGAAAGCAATTATTTTGTAAGTGTCGCATCATATCAAGAAAAAGGAAGTTATACCTCAAGTGATGAATCTGATGGTGATTTTCAATAATTGAAACAACTCAAGATTGCCTACGACAAGATCTCCAAGAAAAATCTCAAGGTACAAAAATATAACTCTTCTTTACTAACAATTGTGAAATCTCTTGAAGGTGAAACGGATGATGCAATCCAACTCTCTAAAGAACTCAAAGAAACATTTTCTTAACAAGAGAAAGAGATTATTGATTGCATGGAAAGAATTAAGTTGATGAAAGAAGAAGTTAAGCAAAAAGAGAAAGCCTTGAAGATCATGAAGATTTGTGAAGAAGAAGTTGTAAAGGAATTGATTGCGGCAAAGGAGTCAATCAAGGGATTGACACTTGATGCAAAGAAGGTAGACGAGATGATAAGTCTCGGAAAGATGTACAACGACATGGATTCGTTAATGATTTAAAGGCTTCAACAAGCAAAACAATTTTTGTGAAGGTTACATCTACCGAACAGCATGATCATGTGCACAAGCCGAAGGACAAGCCAAAGGAGCTTCATTGAGACAACCACAAGCTCAAGAAAAATTCATGAAGACCACCACACCAAAGCAACCACAAGTACAAGGTAAGTTTTCTAAGTTTATCCCCACTTGTCATTATTGTGGTGTCAAATGACATATTAGACCTAAATGTTATCAATTTATTAGCATGTTCATTAATAGGCAAAAGACCAAGTTCTTTTCAAAGAATAATTATGTTAATCATGTTAAGAGTAGGTCTAAAGTTCTTCGTAATGCTTAGTCTTCTAAGTTCACACCTACTTGTCATCATTCTGGTGTGAAAGGTTACATTAGACCTTGGTGTTATCAACATACTAGCATGTGTAAACCTGTGCCAAATTCTAAATCTTTAAAAAACTTGAAGAATGCCAATATTATTGATAAAAGGTCTATTTCTTTTATTCCTTAAAAGAAAAAATTGTAAAAACCCTTGAGAAAGGTTTGGGTTAAGAAAGAGGAATTGAAGAAAAATGTAACAAATGATAATGAAACAAGTTCTACTAACCCAAAGAGTTTTGTTAGTAGATATATAAAGCATGTGACTGGTGACTAATTTTTTAGCAAAGCATCTATAAAGATTTATTGCGACGATGCAAAGTAACTAAAGAAGACCAAGGTATGAGTTTCTAACAACTTTGATTTGGTCAACAATTCTCACAATGAAAAACTGCATGATAATAAAGATGCTTTGTTTGTCCCACCTATGAATGAATCCAAGAAATTGAATGAATCCATAGATAATTCTGGATATGATTGATTTGTTTTGAAAGATCAGAACTCAATATCTATGTGCTGAAAATATTTACCATGTTTATTAAGATATATTGTTAGATGAATAACGAGTAAATATGTTGTGTTTTGATTGTATGTAATTCACGAACGATTTGCTAAAATGATTGTGTGCTATATTGTCTTTTTGATATATGTATGTCAAATGATTGGATCAATTCTTTAAATGAAATGAATATGTGATAATGCTTGAAGCTAGTATACAAAGAATGATTAATGGTAAGTATCCATGTTATTTTTGCACCCATAGATCTCTTGAGCATCTCTCTTGGAAATATCTACAGTTGAGCATCTCTCTTGGAAATATCTACAGTTGTGTAGCCACCCAATGTAGGAAAGGGCTACGCTTGTAATATTGAGTGAAAGCTGTCATGAGAGTTACATAATGAAAAAGAGCATAAAAAACAGAAAACATGCACAATGAACAAGAGAAAAAGATGTTGAGAAAAGAGCAATAGAAAAGGTATGCCAATGCATGATGCTAAAAATACACGGAGAAGTTGTGGAGAGTGAAAATAGAAAAATCTATTTTTAAGAAGTACACTTGCACACATCATTGCTTGTATGAGTCTATTTTTTATAATGACATCAAGGATGATGGTTGATTTGAATTATTGTAGAAAATTTCTAGCAAAATTGCATTGCAGTGTTGTTTATGATTGAGAAGTAAGCATTAGATATATATATATATATATATATTGTTTATATATGCAATGTGACACATACACACTTTGGCAAACGTTTAGTATCTTTAGTGCAATATTCAATTCATATACTTTTGAGAAGCATACAATTTGATTCAAACATACTTATAGCTATTTTAAAAGTTTTGAAGAAACTACTTTTAAGAGCATTATTGAACAAGTTAATTTTGAAGGAATAAGATTGAAATTTTTGAAAGAATTTTTCGATTATATTCTTTAGATGTTGATTTTCTTGGTTGTGTTTGATTGAGTTTTAGTAAGAAAAACTAATAGATATAGCATCGAGGACGAACGAGGAGCTAAAGACGCGAAGAAGTGCGAGATTCAGAGAAGCTGAAGCGGCCGGGCTGCAAGCACATGCCAAAGGCTTGTGGCTGCACCTCAGGTATGTGTACCTGGGCAGCAAGCTCATGTCAAAGGTGTGGCTGGGCACCTAAGGCGTGCGCACCCGATGCATGGTCGGGTTTTGCCTCTTCATTAAGGGCAACTTTGGTGTTTTGCTCCTATCTTTGGTTTTATTCTCTCATGTGCACTTCTCCTTCTATTTAAAGGGAACCCAACCGTAATGACTCATACTTTTCATACTTTTCTAAGAGCCACACTTTCAAGAGCCACCATTCTCTCTTGAAATTATTTTCTCTCTACACACTTGATCTTTCAATCTCTTTGATTTTCTGATTGTTTGTGTGAGATTGATATTGTGTCTTGCTACTTCTTCAACTAAAAGCAACCACAAGTTCTTAATCTAGCTTTGAAAATTACTAGCAAAGGGTAACAAGTAACTACCAAAGGAAAGAAAGCTACAAGAGGAGAATCTTCCTAACTACCCAAGTCCCTCAACTGAGTGTAAGGATAGGTATCATCATAACATATCTAGAACTATTATTTTTTAGAAAGGAGTTGATTTTAGGACTTTTAGAATCAACGATGTTTTTAATCCCATGATAGAGAGAGGTTGGGAGATGTTTGTTAAGAAACCCCATGATGTTTATGAAAACTTAATAAGAGAATTTTATGCTAATTTGGATTGTGATCAATTTAAGATAATCTATGTGTTCTAGTTAGAGGAACTAGGATTGTAATAAGTGGTGAAATTATTAACTCATTATATGGATTATCTCATGGAGATTTTTGTCTAGATTTTATCCAAGTTACTAGGAAAGAAGCTCTTACATTGACTAGGTGTAAATTTAAATGGAGTGAAAGCACAAATTTTATTCCTCATGCCAAATGTATTTCATTCTACCGCTTTTTGAATAAGTTCGTTTGTTAAAATGTTCACCCGGTGTCCAACATCTTTGAAGTCAATTTTGCAATCGGAAAATTATTTTATGTTATTGGGATAAGGAAGTCCTTTAATGTTGGAAACTATACCTTTGGACTCATTGATAAATGTGCTAATAAGAGCAAGTCCAAATTGAAATTCTTGGGTTTGATAACTAAACTTTGTTTAGATGTGAGAGTAAGGTTTAGGCGAGTCGATAAAATTGTGTAGCCAAGTCAAATATTTGACAATGATTTCTTTAAGTTCCTATCTCACAAAGGAAGAGATGAATATGGACACTCCACAACCCATTGAATCATTCCGATTGAGAGTGAGATACAACCCTGGGCAATACAACTAATGAGTATGTTCAAAGGTGGAAATGATGTCATCTTGAAAAGACTCGATGCACAAGAAGAAAAGTTGTGTAGCATAAAAGAGTATATGAATGAGTCGGCCTCACATTCATGTGCTGGCGGCATGTTTACCTCCTCTACTGGATGTGATGACAACGTTGATGGTGATAACGTTTGAGAAGATGAAGATTGATTCGAATTATTGAGTTTGAAGAATTCTTTTGCATGCTTGTGTTCTTATTTGATTTCATAAACTTTGTTTAATTTCGTGAACTTATTTATTTGGGCATGTCCTATATAATCTCATATTTTTGTTTACTTCTTTGAACATATTTATGTTTATTTAGGAGTGATTCTTGATTTTCTACATTGATAATTATCTCTCGTTTGTTGAAAATAAGAGTCATTTGATTCTTATTTGAGGTTATATGGATCTATCTTATTGGTTTGTTTATTTTATTTTTTTTACCCTTTTCATGTCTGTGTGAACGAGTATCTTTAAATTTGTGTTGACCATTAAAAAACTTTGTTCTTGGTCTTTGTCCGTCCCATGACAAAAAGGGGAAGTAATTTGGGTATTAATTTATTCAAGTTATTTCTTCTAATGGGGTATAGTTACGTGCATCGAGTCCTGGGAAAAATAACAGTAGGAATAGTCGTGCGGAGAATTTTGTAGGGGCTAGTAATAAATGAGATAGAGCTACTACTAAAGGCTCTGCTTCTGATGATGGTTGGGCTTTGTATAGTGCTAGGACCATTCCAGTGATGAATCTAATGAAATCAACATTATTGGAACTTGAAGCAAATCTAATAGATAATTCCAAACAAAAGAGTATTGTGCTAGATGCAGATATTGGCCTTGATGTACATTCTACTCGTACTTTTTTGGCGAACATGTTTGATACGAATGAGTGAGACTGCATACATATCTCAAGTATCCTTAGGGTATAGTACACATAGAGAGATTGAAGTGTCTAACGATGTTCATTCCAAGAAAGGTATACGCTGTCATGATGCTCATCTTAAGAAGGATGGTGTTGATCTTACTGGGCCCTGATCTACAACAAGAGGACGATAGCATGAATGGAAAGGTATCTTCTCTATATGGGAACGTCTTGGTCGCTAAAGATCAGGTCCTTAGCCATACACAGTCTGTTTTGCATGGACCGGAAGCTGTTTTACCTTATGCAGCTATTAGGGTTGTAGAGGATGCTCATGGGTTGAGTTTGACTTGTACTAATATTCCAAAGGATCCAGAATCTATGGGTGTTAGAAAGAAGAAAAGCATATGGAAACGGTTGATGCGAGAAGGGATGATTATCGATCCAGGGCCGATTGTTGTGTTTAAAATAGGTAAAAGACCAGGAGTTGAGGAGGGTGTAGCAATGAGATTGGAGGTTAAGCGACCTAAATCTTTGGTGCAATTTGACTCTTGTATTAATTTTACATCGGCGGGTCTGGATATGTCGGCCTACCAGACGCCATAAAAATCATGTTTTGGAATGTCTGGAGTTTGGGTAGTGATCGAGCATTCCAAGTACGACATATGTATCTGCAGGAGATCAAGCTATAAATAATGTTTCTATTGTAAACTTTTTTCGATGTGTCACGTATGGAAGTTCTTCGTATGTGTTTGGGTGTTGTTAAAATTGGTAGTTGAGAGGTCTGGTCGAAGTGAGGGGTTGTGTTTGTTCTAGAATTTTTCAGTAGATATTTCTCTCATTTCTTTTGGTCGATTACATATTGATGTACATGTTGCTTCTCATTTCAATAAGGTGTGGAGACTGACAGGTTATTATGGCCACCCTAATGCCTCACAGAGGGCGCACTCACGGACCCTCATTCGTCTGTTATGCGGTTTGTCGTCATTGTTTTGGTTCTATGGAGGTGATTATGAGAAATATGGTGGTTGCTTGTGGCCGTGTTCATTGGTCAGTAATTTTCATTCCATGCTAGATGATTCTGATTTATTTGACCTCGGGTTTAAAGGCCGGCTTTCACTTGGAGTAATAGAAGAGAGAAACCGAATATGATCCAAGAGAGAATCGACAGGTGTGTGTGCAATTTGAGGTGAAGACAGTTATTCCAAGAGTTCAGTGTTACCCATCTTGGTTTTTGGCAATCGGATCAGAGGTAAATTCTCGTGGAGGTGCTTAGGGATCCTATTGTCTCTTATTTGGCAGCGGGTTTGAAATAGCATCGTTTCCACTTTGTGTCCTGTTGGGCAGATTCGGAAGCGTGTAAAAATATCACCAAAGGTTCTTAGGTGCATTCAGGTGCTAGGTTGACTGGTATTTTGCGTAACATCTAGTCATGTATCTCTCGATTGGCAGCTTGGTACAAGCAACAACGTGGACAGCATAGCAAGGTGGATCAGTTACAACGAGAGTTGAATGTTTTAACTCTGGCTACGATTCCTTCATCATAGGTTCGTATCAAACAATAAGTAAGCGAGCTAGATCAGTTGATGAAAAAGGAAGAGATGTTTTAGAAGCAACAATCGCCAGTTAGTTGGCTGTGGTGTAGAGATCTGAATACAAAAATTTTCCAATCCAAAGCTTTTGCTTGACGATCTAGCAACATGATATCTGGACTATTTGATAATTCGGGTGTTTGGCATAGTACGAAGAATGAAGTTCAGCAAATTATTATCAGCTACTTTACTTTGATCTTTCAGACTTCAAATAGTGATAAGGCTGATCTTACAATGGTTTTGGATTGTGTTGAGAGGAGGTTGAGTGTTGCTCAAGCTCAATTATTTTACTCTCCATTTACTGTGATGGAAGTGATGGCAAAGCTTTTTGATATGTCGCTGATCAAGGCTCCAGGTGTTGATGGTTTACTAGCTAGTTTTTTCCAGCAGAACTATGATGTTATGGGTGATAGTTTGGTGGTTGCTTGCGTGGGTTGGATTCTCTTCTTTATGTTAATAAAACATTAGTCACTTTGATTCCAAAAATTTGGGGTGCCTTGAAGATGTTGGATTTTTGCCTTATCAGTTTATGTACTGTTATCTTTAAAGTGGTTTCAAAAGCTCTAGCTAATCGTCTCAAAAGTGTTATAGATAATGTAATATTTACTCCTTAAAGTGCTTTTATTTCGGGTCAAGTCATAACGGATAATGCTATTGTTGGATTTGAATGCTTGTATGCTTTGAAAGGAAGGTCAAATGGAAGCAAGGTTATTTAGCAGCGAAATTAGATATATCCAAAGTCTATTATCGAGTAGAGTGGGATTTTTTAGAAGGAATGATGGCTCTTCTTGGTTTTTCGACCTATTGGATTAGTAGAATAATGATGTGTGTTCGTTCTGTTTCGTATTCTTTTCTATTAAATGGGGAGCAGTGTGGTGATATGCGCCCTTCTCATGGCCTTCAGCAAGAAGATCCGCTTTCTCTGTATTTATTTTTTATTTGTATTGAGGGTTTGTCCACTTTGTTTAATCAGGCAAAAATTTCTGGAGCGATGTCGAGTTTTAAATACAGCCAATTGGGTCTAAAAATAACACACCTTTTATTTTTTTTACGGATGATAGTATGATCTTCACTTGTGCTTCTCTAGCTAAGTAGAGAACTTGAATAAAATTTTGGGTATGTATTCTAGAGCTTCAAGTCAACTTATTAATTTTGATAAATCTACTATGTGTTATAGTAAGCAGGTTTCGCCCAGGTGGCGATTGGTTTAGCTTCGATTTTGGGGGTTCAGTTGATAGGCTGTATGAACGTTATTTTGGTCTTTCAAGTTTTGTTGGGAATAACAAATAGGGTATTTTCCAGAGCATTAAAGATCATGTCGGGGCTAGGTTGCAAGGTTGGAGTGGGAAGATTTTCTATTGGAGGTAGAGAGATTCTGTTAGAGGCAGTGATACAGTCGATTCTAATTTATACTATGAATCTCTTCAAATTACCCAAAGCTCTAATTTTGAAGATTCATAGTCTTTTTGCTAAATATTGTTGGGGGACTGGTGAAAACAATAGAAAAATTCATTAGGGGTATTGGGAGAAACTTCGTAGGAATAAACTTGATGATGAGGGGTTGGGTTTTTGGGATTTGCATTTGTTTAATAAAGCAACGTTAGCTAAGCAGGGATGACATGTGCTGTGTAATCCAACCTCTCTGGTTGCTCGTGTGCTTAAAGGTTGCTAATTTCCCCATTCGGATTTCTTGCATGCTTCTGTTAAGTCTTCTAGATCCTTTGTGTGAAAAAGTTTGCTCTGGGGGAGAGTTGATTAATTAGGGTATCAAAAATGAGTTGGAAGTGGTGATTTTATCCTTATTTATAAGGACCGTTAGATACCATGTCCTTCTACTTTTAAATTTTTTTTCCAGACCAGTTCTTGGGGATCTTGCTTTAGTTAGTCAGCTTAAGTTGCCGTCGGGAGGGTAGAATGAACCTCTTAGTCGGTCTATCTTCTTGGAAATGGATGTAGATGCTATCTTAAGTATTCCCACCTCATCGCAATGTGTTGATGATTCGGTGTATTGGCACTTTGACAAGCTTGTTAACTTCTTAGTGAAGAGTGGGTATTGGTTAGGCAAATCACTTGAAATTGGTGGTTGTGGTTTTGGTTTTTCTAGTGTGGAATTTTGTTGAAAATTTTTTTGAAGGCTTAATCTAACCTTGAAGATTAAGCTTTTTGTTTGGTGAGCTTGTTATAACTAGATTCCTTATAAGTGCAATTTGGTTTGTAAAGGTTTCTTGTTAGAGGTTAGTTGTGGAGTGTGTGGCAGTAGCCCTGAAACATCTATGCACGCCTTGTGGGTTGTTCCTCTCTTAAATCAGTTCATTGTGGCTATGGTTTACTGAGAAGCCTCCCTTCGATTGATGACAGTTCTTTTTTTTATTATTATTCTTCTATGTAAAATCAGCTTCAAGTAAAGCAGTTTAAGTTGCTTTGTTAGCTACTTTGGCACATTTGATTTCGACGTAACAAGTTGTTGCATGGGGGCTTTCTACTAGGAATGAAAGAAGTGGTGAAGTGGTCATCTCTTTTTCTTGAAGAGTTCCAATAGACTAATTCTCCTCCTCCTTGACTTCCAGGTACTCCTTCTCTTTCTGTTAAGTGGCAGCCTCCTCCTCCTTGGATGTGGCGTAACTCGCTTATTGGTGTTAATATGGTATTTCCTGATTATTGGGGGCAGGATTTAGGGTCTTCTTACAAGACGTTTGGAGGTGGTTTCTCTCCTCAGGTGGCCGAAGCAGTAGCTATTCTGAAAGGTCCGCACTTTGCTGTGGATACTGGGATTGTCCCTTACTTCTGGGAGTCTGATGCTAGCTCCCTTGTTCATCTTATTAATGTAAAGTGGTGTCTTTTGCTGAGATTGGTTTGGTTGTGCTGGAGATCCAAAGTTTGCTGCTTCTTTTTCCTAATTGTAAAGTGATCTATGGGTCTAGAAAAACTAATTTGGTGGCTCATGAGTTGGCTAAGTTAGCTCTGGTTTCAATTGGTGATATATTTTTGGTTGATGATTTTTTTTTTTTTTTTAAAGTCGTATGTTTTGATGGATTTGCTAGAATAGTTGTATCTTTTCTCTAGTTTTTTATATATCATCTTTTATTTCAAAAAAAAAAAAGTGATATCATTTTCGGATCACTTATCTTATTGGATTATAGCCAAGGAAAAAAAATATCGTTATCGGTATCAGTATCGACCTTTTGAATTTACGGATATATCAGGATAATATTGATATCGATGGATATTCTATTAAAAGTTTTAAAAAATATGGATATTTAGACCTAAAATTAGGAATATTTTCTAAAATTTTAGGATAATCTCAAACAAGTAATTATATATCAAATGAATCATATGTTGACAATAAATTAGCATAGTTATCAGCTATGTTATAAATTGTAATATAAATAGAGTCTGTAGATAATTATTAAAATTAAGTATTTAATAGAATAATATTTTGTTTCACTTTTACAATATTATATACAATATAAAGAAATTAAATATTTAATAAACAAAATTGTCATATAATAAAATATGATTCTATGATTCTATCATACCTTGCATGTCTGAAGTTTAATACCAAAATAATTTATTTGTTACTCAAAGACATAAGGTACATTTTGATCTTGATTCGAACAATAATTTTCCCGGGAAAATGTGCTTGCATAGTTTTCGAGGTAGTTATTAATAATGTCACGTGTATGTTGCTTGATCTCTTCCAACGAATTTATGAATTGGGTAGTTTGGATTTACCCAACTTGGTAGATATTATTGATCTGCCTGTATAGGTATTTCATATGATATTTGTGGCGAAGGATAATAAAATATATTGTAGCCATAATAAGTTCCATAACTACCGGACTGTGGTACTGGGAATCTAATCCTATCTGTGGATCACCCATATAACTATTTTCTATGTCCATACTCATTGAAGAAAGCGTTATAATAAAAAAAAATTGCATTAATTTGACTCATTCCTCCTTGTCGTCTACCATAATTTTAATCAAAATATTTTCTTATTTATTCCATACCTACACCAGCATTCTAACATACTGCACCAGCATCCCAACCTTCAACACGAACATCCCAACTTGTTACACAAGCATGCCAACCTTTTGCACCACCATCCCAACCTCTTCTCTCATCGCCATCATTTTTATAATCCTTTCCTCCATTATTTCCATCAAAGATATGTTGGTTATCAAAAGAGCTACTAACTGTAACTCCACGATATACACAAACTTTTTCTCTAATCACTTGTTCAATATTTATTCTCATGTCTCGAGTGTGAGAAACAAGATGTGGATCATAATTTCCCTCATTATCATCTAAGTAGGTAGGTCTAACCCAGTAAAAAAATAGGATTCTCATTATCGTTCCCTGTTTCAGCAGCTACTTGAAGTAGATCTATGAAATTAGTTTCAATTACTATATCTTTTCTGGTGCCATGTCCCTAAGTTTCAGCTTCAAATTATAATAACAATGAAGAAGTTGGTGAAGCAAAGAATAAGCAAGACAATTCATTTTTTTTTTTGTGGATTAAAGAAAATGTGGAACATTTTACAGAGCATGCAAATAAAAAAAATAGTCTCAACCCTATTAAAAGCACAAAAAACAATTGACAACAAATTGCTTTTGGTTACAGTCCAAAATCTCCACAAAAAAACTAACAACAAATTACTTCTACTCACTTTTTAAAATCTAAATTAACAAAAATCTAACAAACTGCAAATTGTAATTTTGATAATATAATGAAACAATTACTGATAGTTGTTGCTTCTGCTTGAACTCTTGCAGTCATCGGAAAAGAGGTTGAGTACTCATGCGGCAGCTGGAACAGAGGTAGAGGACTCATGTAGTACCCGAAATAGAGGTGGAGGACTCGTGCGGCGATTGAAATAGAGTTGGAGGACTCTTGCAGTGTTTGGAATAGAGGTGGAGACTCATGCGGTGACTAGAACAAAGGTGAGAAGCTCGAAGTGGGCACCAACAGATGGAAAAAAGGCACACAACGAGAGGCAAAGATGATTGAATGATCGGTGACGACGACCAGTGACAACGGGGGATGCACGACTACAACCAGAGACCAGCGGCAAGAGGGTATATATATTTTTTGGCCGTGCGGTGGACAAGCACGAGGTCGGGAGATTTGGTTAGGAATCTAGGCGGACGTGGACCATATAAGATTCAGATAAGAGAGTACGGTTTTACTTATTTTAACTATGTATATGGTTCATTTCGCTCTATATATATTTTTTATATAGATTAGATTCGAAAATATCAAAATAACAAATAATTTAGAAAGATTCTCTACATAGAAAAAAGTAATTATTATTTTTTATTTTATTTTAAACTTTTGCCGGACAAGTTTTTTTATTTAAACTATGTAGGACATATTTTACAGATTTACTCTTCGCCTTTTTGTCCAATTTTGTACTTTAAAAATTCTACTATTGATCATCATCTTGGAAATTTTAATAAATTTGGTAATGCCTCTTCTAAAATAATTTCCAATCTATATTACTTGAACAATAATTTAAGTGTTTAATATTTATAAAAATATTTAAATAATTTACTAAATATCTATAAATTTTTAAGGCAAAATTATAAAATTTTAGGATAATCGAAATATTTCGAGAATATAGGGATATTTGTGGATATTTCGAACCCTTCTGAATATTTTGCACGATATTGGATATTTACCCCGTGGATATTTTGGTTTATCTATCAATTTTAGGTTCCTTGATTATAGCTTCTTGAGATCTTTTGACACATGATTATCAATAAAATGAATTGTTAGGATTAAAATTATCTTATTTAATTTTTGACTATACAATATCTTCAATATGTTCCTACTGAATTTCAATATGTTCCTAGTGAATTGAAAGGTGCAAATATTCTTACCAAAGCAATTCCTAAAGCCTCCTTTGAGTTTCTTACCAAATATTATATTAAAATTTTAGATTTGGCTTGAATACATTATTATGCCAAATCAGTTCAGATTTGCTTGATTTCATCTTGTCCTGCTTTCTATTATTAGCTGATTGATGCTCAATAATTTAATAATTAAAAATATTAAGACATGTTTTAGCTGATTGATTTAATAATTTAATAATTTATTGATTTTCAATAATTTAATAATGAAAAGGACAAGCAATTGAATTAGCATAAAGCCTCATGAGTCGCATTTATATTCCCAAACACAGGACCTAAGTTGGGGAATCATTATATGCTACATTACTATTTATAGATCTTATTTATAAAAAATAAGTTTTTTTATTTAAATCCTATTATAATAAGTCTTTTTTTTCCAACAATACAACTAAATTAAAAAAAATAAATCGAATCTACTTTTTTATTTTTTCTAAATAATTATTATTTTTAATTAAAATATAATATATATATATTATAAATTTTATAATAATATTAATTTTATTTTCAGTTAATTATAATTTGTTAAATTATTATTAATAGTATTGATATTTAAAATATATTTTTTTAATATTAAAATTTAAATATTATTTAAATTTATAATTATATATATATTATAAAAAGTTAAATTTATATAAAAAAAAACCAATAAATCTTGAACAGTAAGTTCCATTATGTGGTTAAATAGGCCCACTTTTAAGTGGATCCAGTTAAATGACTCTCTTTTTACTTGTATTGTGGGTGTTCTTAGAGATTTTTTTTCGTTCTTTTTTATATTTTTTCAAAAAGATAAATTAGTTTATTTGCCATTAAATCATCCTCAGGTGATTTTTCCATCTTGTCCTCCTTTCTACGATTAGCTGATGGATAAAATATTAAAACTTATTTTAACTTATTGATTTAATATTTGGTGGCTAACGGCGAGAGAAGCATGCGAATAACTAAAGTTTAGCTATGTATAACTTACTCTTTCTAAAAGGAGAAGTAATTGAATTTGCATAAAGCCTTAGGTTTTTTTTTCCTTCTTTTTTATATTTTTTCAAAAAGATAAATTAGTTGATTTTGCATTAAACCATCCTCAGGTGATTTTTAGTATTACCGTTTTTTCTTATTTCAATAAGTTTATTCTAACACAAAAAATATACTATTGTCTTTAGAGTAAATAACGTCTAACTCTCCCGAGGTTTGCTCAATTACAAGCAGTGTCAACTTTTAGATTTATTGATAAAGATCTCCCCTATCGTTAGTCAACTTTAGTTATACTTAATATTATTTATTTCTTTTCATGCATTTTTAAATTTTATTTTATCAAATAAAAATTAAAAAAAAAATCTCATCCATCCATCTTTGAGATAATGGACGGTTATGATTTATTTAAAAAAATATTTATTTTTTAAATAACAATTATAAAAAAAATCTCCAGATTGGAGTTCCATTGTCCATTAAGATGGACGGTGGACATCCAATCAGGAGATTGGATCTCCGCCAAGACCAAAAAAAAAAAATGAAGATGGGTTCCAAGAACCCAGAAGGGTTCTACAACAAACCAAGAAGTGGGTTCGTCAACGAACCTTTCTGGGTTCTTCGAAGAACTCATCTTCAATTTTTTTTGTTCTTGGTGGAGTTTTTTTTTAATTGTTATTTAAAAAAAATATTTTTTAAATAAATATTAATAATTTTAAATATTATTGTATAGGTCTTTTAATCTTTTTAATGGTTAAACCTAGTCAACCGTTAAATTTAACGGAATTTGACTAACGGTAGGAGAGGTGTTTGTAAATAAATTCAAAAATTAACTCCGTTTGTAATTAAATAAATCTTAGGAGACCTGGGTGTTATTTACTCTTACCTTTATACTACTGGCATCAAATCATTGTAATTAAAAAAAGTCTGTAATATTTAAAATTGGATCAAAATAGATCTATATACATTCGGTTAAATTATGTATTTTGCTTTTAGAAAAACTTCAGCAATAAAAAGAGGAAATTTTAATAAAAAATGGAACAATTTTGTAGTTAATGAGTTGGGTATTTACATTTTTAGATTCAAATAATTTTTTATTAAATATTTATGTAATCTCACAAGTGCTAGTCTATAATTTTTCGAACATTTTTTTAAATTATTCAAAGGCTTATTCATAATATTAGGAATCTTTATGCAATTTAAATATGTAACAAGTTATTCCTCTTTCAAATTTTTAAGGAATCCATTACATCTCCTTCAAATTTACGATATCGGCTAACCATATTTAAATATATATTATGGTTTGTTAACTTTGATTGACATATAGGTAAAACTGATGTATTTTTAAAAGTTTAGGGATTAAATGAATACAAAATAAACAGATGAGGAAAACTGTGATAAATTGTAAAATATTAGGGACTCAAATAAAATTTCTTTATAAATAAATAAATATATATATATATATATATATATATATATATATATATATATATTTCTTCCCATACTTAATAGTTTTCATTTTAGTCTAGATGAAATATTTTAATTTATTTTTTGTTAGTCCCCTCTAGAGAAAAACGTACTGTTAAATTTAGTAAAAATTGTTAAAAATATCTCATTAACACTATTAAAATATATTTTTAACTATAAATTATACTTTAATTGTTCATAATTAAAGATAAAAAAATTTATTCAAGCCAAAACCAATAATGCAATAGCAAAAATGACCCTAAAAATTGCAAAAAATCTCTCTGAAAATGCTATACCAGCTATTGCAAGCAAATAGAAATGACATGGTGGGCCGTGTATACAACTCAAACACCTTGTAGCTTGCGGTCAAAACTTAATGGTGGTTTTAACATGGGAAGATTATAAACGTGCTTTGAGCTATTACAAATTAATTACTTCACATATCTTCACATATCTTCTCATTGTTTCCAAATATAACTTAAAAAATAAAAAAAAAAATAAACTCCATCTATGGAGCAGATTGCACCATTTAATGAGATTGCTTCATCTGATGGAGCTTCAGCTGCTCCATCACATATCTGCAATGAAGCTTTAGAGCGACAAAGCTTCGCATAATTGCGATGGAGCAGAAAGCTCCATTACAGATCTATGATCCGCATAGTAGATTCGATGAAGATGATGGATTAGCTGTTCCATTTTTTCTTTTTTTTCTTATTATGTTTTTTTTTTTTAAATTAGATGAGATTTGGATTTGGATTGTGGAAGTTGGTGTGTTTTTGTTTTTGTAGAATTTTATTGACAAATATTGGATTTGGATTGTGGAAGTTAGTGTTTTTTTTTTTCGGAATTTGATTGAAGAATATGGATTATTTGTTGTGAAAGATTGAATGAGATGAATTATTTATTGTAAAATTTTATTTTTGTGAGAGAAAACTTTTGTATGGACTTTCTTTGTGGAAGATGAGAGGGGATGAATGATTTTTTAATAATTATTTTTATAAAAATCAATTTTAGTAAATAGAACATTGATTTTTTATTAAATAAATATAAAAATTAAAAAATAGTATCTGAAATTGTTTAGGGGTAAGTAGGTCTTTTACGCTTTTTGAGCTAAAACCACTGTTAAGTTAATGGTGTTTAACGTGGTGAAGGGTATTTAAGTATAATAAATGATAAATTGACAAAATATATGTAATTATGAATAAAATGAAGGTATTCTAATGCAATTCACCCAATTTATATATACATATTACACTTTCTACGAATCAAATCGCACGTGCGCAACAAAATGATTTTGCCTGTACTGTCGCCACCTAATTTGTTTTTTTAAAAAAAGTGTAAATAACGATTATCTCCCCTAAAATTTACTCAATTATAGGTGGAGTCAACTTTTAGTCAACTCTTCAGTTTTTTAACAAAGACCTCCCCTGTTCAACTATTATATTTGACCAAATTTCACTAAGGGCAGGAGAGGTGTTTCTCAATAAACAATAAAGTTGACTCCGCTTGTAGTCGACAAAACCTCATGAGAAATCTATACAATTAACTCTTTAAAAAATATTTAAATTGTACCTAATAGAGTCTGCCACCTTTTAGATAGGGTTGGCCACGGATCTGGTTCCAGAACTGGAACCAGACGGCTGGTGTTCCAAATTTTTTTAATTTTTTTATGGGTGTTGAGCCACATATATATTTTTTTAACTTTTTTGTGGCCCAACAGTTTTGGGCCACATATATATATATTTTTAATTTTTTTTATGGCCCAACACTGTTGGACCACACACACACACACACATATATATATATTAAAAAATTTTGGAACCGGAACCGCCGGTTCTTGAACGGGCAGTTTGGGTTCCAAAAATTGAAGAACCGGAACCATTGGTCTCGGTTTTGATCCTCGGTTCCCAACCGAAACCGTACTGGTGGCCCGGTCCGTTCGGTTCGAACCGAACCGGTGCCATCCATATTTCCAAAACATTTAAAACATTTTAAAAACAAAATTATACATGTCATATAAATTAAATTGTTTTATTAAAAGTTGAGTTATTAAAAATCAGGCACAAAAGTAATTTCATTAATAATAATAATAATTTACAATATTGAACTAAATGAAATAATTGATTGTTGAATAATAGAGTTGTAACAATAAATGGATAAATATAAAAATTGGTCTCCATGAGATTAATAATATGAATCAATAAAACATAAAAGTGAAAATTTAAATACGAAAAATTTGTTATTTCAATTACTTGAGGTTTCAAATCTCCTATTAATTGCACATACATTCATAGCTCAAATGATTTGTATTTAACTGAAAAGTGCTTGAGTGGAATAAGTTAGCAATAGCCTGTTTTGGGGGGTGGTGAATAGGTTATGCTCAATTTTTTGTGTTCAGTTTTAAGTTGCAGAGTAAAACATACATAAAGTAAATAAGAGATAGGGTTAGAAATATTTGAACACATAAATTTAACGTGGAAACCCCAACAAGGTAAAAACCACGGGACCAACTCTTTGGCCACTTAAGTCACAAGATCCACTTGTTGAAAGCAAGGAAGAAAATATCGGTTTTGGTATCAGTTTGGGGCTTATAAATTTATGGATATTTCGGGAATAATATCGATATTGGTAGATATTCTGTTAAAAATTAAAAAAAATATAGATATTTGCATCTTAAGTTAGAAATATTTCCTAAAATTTTAGGGCAATCTTAAACAAGTAATTATACATTGAATGAATCATAATTTAACAATAAATTAGTATAATTGTGAACTTATTATTGATAATGTCATATTTTGCATAATTTTGCGACATCAGAATTTATCATTTGTGCTCGATTCTTGAGGGAAATTGGACATTTTTATGTATTTATTTAGTGTGAATGTGATATTCGATGGTCGATGATGTTTTGGATGATGTCGAATCAATAGACCGTGAAATCGAGTTGAAAATCGAGTCTAGGGGAAATGCAACCAAATACACGCTACCTCAGGTAGCACTCTTGGGTAGCACTATTTCTTTAACAAAAAATGCGCTACCAAGAAGTGCTACCTCAGGTAGTACTATTAGGTAGCATTTTTGGTTTGAAAAATATAGTCATCAGGTGGCGCTACCAAGAAGGTAGCGTTCTTAGGTAGTGCTTTTCTTCTCCTAGCTTTTTCCATCTTGGTAGCGCTACCTTTTAGGTAGCGCTTTTTGGCACGAATTCATGTGATCGTTTCCTTCTCAAACTCTTTATTAGGGAAAGCTATAATTAGAGACTCAATCAATAAGAAGAGGAGGGAAAATTCTAGGGTTTGGAAGCAACATCTTCGTTCCGCATCGCATTCGTCATCAATTTCGCATCACCTTGGAAAGCAATCGATTGGGAATCAACGAAGCTTTTCTAAAATTTCTTCTCCCTTACTTTTCCGATGTAATTAATCATGCTAGGATTTAAGAATATTATTGCTTTACTCTTTTACTCAAGCATGAACTAATTTTTCATAGTTAGGATTGATGATAGATCTTGGTTTATTAATTATTGAATACAACTGAGGTTTTCTATTTAGATTTGTTATTGATGTGTTGAATAGATATTATTGAGTTTATTGCTTTCTATTGTGTCTGATTATCACTTAGAATCATCATAGGTGGTTGGGTTATGAACCGAGAAGAGACACCCACCACGTGCTTGTATTAATGTCTATCATATACTAGATTACATAGAGATATAGTAATTGGTTTATGTTGCTTGTTTTGTGTTTATTTATTCTTAATGTGTTATCGCGCACTTAGTAGTCATCGAGAGATAGGGTATTGGTGTGCGATGAAATAATTCTGGTAATGCTCGAGAGAGATTATTGGTTAATCTAGTTTAAGCACGCATTCAACAATCGGTAATAAAATCTAGATAGTAAGTCAGGAGTGTTTGATAATAATAACCAAGTGAAATCGGATATCCTAACGCCTCAATTCCCTTGAATTCGAATAGTAGTTTTTAATTGTTTTTAGTTAATTTGCAATTTCTAAAACATTATTAGTCCAAATAGAATTAGGTTGAGTTAATTTTGGTAATGATATTCATTGTCCTCGTGGGAACGATACTCTATTCACTCTTTATTACTTGTGTTGATCTCGTACACTTGCGAGTTCCATAAAATCTGCATCAAGTTTTTGGCGCCGTTGCGGGGGACAATTGAGTGTCAATATCAATACCGATTTAGCCTTTTACAACTTTGGAAAAAAAAAATTTTGTTGGAGAAATTTTTTTTTTTTGCTACTTCGGAATTTTTTTTTATATTTGTGTATTTGTGTATTTTTTTTATTTTTTTGTATTTTTGTATTTTTATTTATTTTTTAATATTTTTTTTTGTATAGGTTATGTACTCGTGGTATGAGGTGTTTGATCCTATTGAAGAAGTGGCAACTAATGATTATCAATGGTCATATGAAAGGGAAACATCTGACAATTCAATTGGAACACCATTGGGTTGTTTCTTATGTGGAGGGCCGCATGTGAGCATCGATTGTTAGGTGGGCAATCTGTTTGCTGATGGCAGTTATGAACAAATAAATTATGTGCAAAATTATAACTATTAACAGAACAACCCCTACTCGAGCATATACAATCCTTGGTGGAGCAACCATGCTGATTTTTCATGGAGCAACTAACAAGAAGAGAAGTCCTCTGTCGAAGACTTGATTTCTGCATTCATGTCGAAGTAAGATGCAATAATGTCAAAGATGGACACACGGATGGATGTGCAAGAAAGTTCTTTAAAGCAACTTGGCCAAGCGGTACAACAATCTCAAGTAGCCATCCAAAACTTGGAGGTTCAAATCAGCCAACTAGCAAAAGAGATCCAAGGGGAAGCACAAGAAGCATTGCAAAGCAACATAGAGAAATATCCGATAGAACAATGCAAGGAGATTACCTTGAAAATCAAAAAGCTAGTTGAACATCCGATGGCGATTGATCAAGTAGAGATGGAAGTGAGCAAAAATGTGTCAGATGGAGATAAGGCAGCCACATCTCAAGAGCCACTTAATTCATTTTTTGTCCATGCCATTGAAAATGATGATAGCCAAAAGGTTACAGATGATGCACTTTGGTTAGATTCTTTGCTTCCGCCCTCGTACAGGAGTACATTTTATTTTAAAGAGCTTGGAGAAGGAAAGCCCAAACCGCCTCCACCCTTTGAGCAACCGCCACACTTAGGCCCTAAAAAGCTATCTTCTTATTTAAGGTATGCATGGCTAGGAGAGTTATCTTCTCTTCCTGTTACTTAGTTAGGATGGTATGGTAGGTTGATGAGAAGATATCAATTATAGGGCAGGTGGGCGAACACAAGAGACAATCTGGTAAAATTTATTTTTGTTTCATTTTTTGTTAATAATGTTAGTTTTTGGATAGCTTGTTTAAACTTTGGAATTGTTAGGATTGTCGATAGTTTTTTTTAAGTTTTTTTGGTTAATTTTAGTATGTTTGCCTTTGATTGATAGTTCTGACAACTTTGTTACATTATTAGTCTGTTGTGTTCGTTGTAAATTCTCACCAGTGTATTTTATTGAGTTTCGAATTCCTTATTATCTGTTTTTTGTTCTTTTATTGACTAACATTGAAGACAATATTAGATTTAGGTTTGGGGGTAGGAATTCGAACTTTGGTACATTGTTAGTTGAATTTGTTGAAATATGATGCTTATACATATGATTGTAAGACCGTTCTGCAGGCAGTGTCAATAATCTTTTATGAAAGTAAGGTCTTAGAGAATTTTTTATCGATCGGTATCTAATTAGCCATGTTCTTGATATTATAATGGAGAAACAACATATTTGAATGACCATGATTAATAGTGGGGACTACCCTTGTCAGTTTTTAAGCGGTTATCATTTTATTTTGAGAGGGTTTTATTGTTTCTACTCCTATACACTCTCCTTGATAATTTTAAAATAGATTGATCTCTATAGGTTTTGCTTTGCATGCTAATGAACTCTATTTTAAATAAATTCACATGCATGTTATGTTTTTGAGTTGGTTTAATCTTGAGAAGTGATGTAGGCTATATGTGTTTTAAATCGAGTTAAAGGCCATATTTCCCAACCTTTGTGTGTGCTCCATTAACCCCTTTGAAGCCAAACACATTAACCATTTTCTTGCATCTCCCACAAAATTCGTGTCCAAGCTCTTGTACTTTTAGCCTTACCCTTTGAGCTTGGGATCATTTAAAAATGAATCATAGAAAAGAGAAGGGAATTTTCAAGAAAAGTTGTGAATGTGAGAAAAGAAAATAAGGAAATCAAAAGTGTTCAAGCCAATTCAAGTCGTGTTCTATTAAAAAAAAAAAACAAAGAAAATAAATTTGTGAGAAAACAAAAGTGTTAAGCTTGATGGCTTGAAGTTTAAAAAAAAAAAAAAAAAACTTTTGTGCTTGAAAAGAAATGTAGAGGTTTGTCGAAGTTCGAAGAAATCTCTATGTTTGTGATCCTAAGTTTTTTGAAATCCGATTTTCGTTCTATTTCTTAACCTCTACCCTTGGCCCCATTACAATCGAGAAAAAGACCTACTGATATTTTGATGATTCCAATTTAAGAGTATATGTGTGCATTGTGATTTATTTTGTTCTTAGTATCTGAATCGGTTCATGAGATCTTTTGCATAATCTGAGCGTCTTTCTGTTTACATACTCATATGCGAAGAAAAATTTGATTTTTATTGTGCATAAACTCCAATTCGCATATATTTGAATGAGTGTATAAGCTTAGGTTCTGAGAGCTATAATGAGAGATTCCATGCGAGAGGTAGAGTCGAGGTGAATTATATCAATGGTATTCGAATGTGTTTGTTTTGAGATTATGATAACTCGAGCATTGGTTAGTTAGATATTGTTTGATGTTTAATTCCATAGACCGAGCTTTAGTTATTGATTATTGGTATGTCATGCATGAATGAGTCTTCGATAGTATGTTTTAAGTAAGTGTTTCAATGAGTTCAACGCGTAGGGATTACGTTTGTGAGTGTCATAGCTGTAAACCCTCAGGAGACACAACTCCTCCTACTAGGGACACTTAGGGGTTTAAAGGCTTGTGGCACATGCTAAGTGCCATCGTGTTTACCTACGAAAGTGGATTAGGATAGTTTACTTTATTTGTTTATTTTTATTTTTGTTTTTATTTCGTTCCGATTTTGCTCGAAGACGAGCAAAAGGTAGGTTTGGGGGTATTGATAATGTCACATTTTGTATAATTTTGAGACTCCAAAATTTATCATTCTTGCTCGATTCTTGAGGGAAATTGGACGTTTTGATGTGTTTATTTAGTGTGCATGTGATATTCGATGATTGATGATTTTTTGGATGATGTCGAATCAATAGACCGTGAAATCGAGTTGAAGATCGAGTCTAGGGGAAATGCGACCAAATACACGCTACCAAGTACACGCTACCTCAGGTAACACTCTTGGGTAGCATTATTTCTTTAACCAAAAAACCCCTACCTCAGGTAGCACTATTAGGTAGCACTTTTGGTTCGAAAAATATGGTCATCAGGTGGCGCTACCAAGAAGCGCTACCTCATGTAGCGCTCTTAGGTAGCGCTTTTCTTCTCTTAGCTTTTTCCATCAGGTGGCGCTACCAAGAAACGCTACTTCAGGTAACGCTTTTTGGCACGAATTCATGTGACCGTTTCCTTCTTAAACTCTTCATTAGAGAAAGCTATAAATAGAGACTCAATCAATAAGAAAAGGAGGGAAAATTCTAGGGTTTGGAAGCAACATCTTCGTTCCGCATCGCATTCGTCATCAATTTCGCATCACCTTGGAAAGCAATCGATTGGGAATCAACGAAGTTTTTCTAAAATTTCTTCTCATTTACTTTTCCGTTGTAATTAGTCATGCTAGGATTTAAGAATATTATTGCTTTGTTCTTTTACTCAAGCATGAACTAATTTTTCATATTGGTTTATTAATTATTGAATACAATTGAGGTTTTCTATTTAGATTTATTATTGATATGTTGACTAGATATTATTGAGTTTATTGCTTTCTATTGTGTCTGATCATCACTTAGAATCATCATAAGTGGTTGGGTTATGAACCGAGAGGAGACGCCCGCCACGTGCTGGTAGTAATATCTATCACATACTAGATTACATAGAGATATAGTAATTGGTTTGTGTTGCTTGTTTTGTGTTTATTTATTCTTAATATGTTCTCGCGCACTCAGTAGTCATCGAGAGATAGGGTATTGGTATACAATGGAATAATTATGGTAATACTCGAGAGAGATTATTAGTTAATATAATTTAAGCACGTATTTAACCATCGGTAATAAAATCTAGATAGCAACTCAGGAGTGTTTGATTATAATAACCAAGTGAAATCGGACATCCTAACGTCTTAATTCCCTTGAATTCGAATCGTAGTTTTTAATTGTTTTTAGTTAATTTGCAATTTCTAAAACATTATTAGTCCAAATAGAATTAGGTTGAGTTAATTTTGGTAATTGATATTCATTGTCGTCATGGGAATGATACTCTATTCACTCTTTATTACTTGTGTTGATCTCGTACACTTGCGAGTTGTATAAAATCTCCATCAATTATAAATGATAACATAAATAGAGTCCGTATACAATTTTTTAGAAGTATTTAATAGAATAATATTTTATTTTATATTTACAATATTATAAACAATAGAAAATAAATTAAATATTTAATAAATAAGATTATCATAAAATAAAATATAGTTTGATGATTCTATCATTCATTATATGTCTAGAATTTAATACCGAAATGAATTTATTGGTGGTTCACAAGACATAACGTACATTTTCATCTTGATTTGAACAATAATTTTTCTAAGAAAATGTGCTTGCATAGTTTTCGATGTAGTTATTAATGTGCCATATGTATGTTACTTAATCTCTTCTAACAGATTCATGAATTGGGTAGTTTGGATTTACCCAATTTGGTAAATATTGCTGATCTATATATATAGGTATTGCATATGGCATTTGTGGCGAATGATAATCGAATACACTACAGCCACCATAAGGTCTAAAATTACCATAATTTGGTACTTGGGACGTCGACTTTGCCTGTGGATCACAAAAAGAACTATTTTTTGTGTTTATACAGATTGAGCAAAAAGTCAAAGTCAAATAATCTTCATAAATTTGACTCATTCCTCTTTATTGTCTACCACAATTTTGATCAAAATCTTTTAGATATGATTCTTTACCTGCACCAGAATCCCAACCTGGTGCACTATCATGTCAACCTGCCGCACTAGCATCCCAACCTACTGCACCAGTATCCCAATCTCTTGCATGAATATCCTAACTTGCTATATCAACATTCCAACCTTCCCTCTCTTCCCCACCATCTCCATTATATTTTCCTCCACCATTCCCATGAGAGGAATGTTGGTCATCAGAAGAGCTACTAACCATAACTCCACGATCTACAACAACTTCTTTTCTAATCAACTTCATCTTCCTCTTCTGTATAGGGCAAGTTTCCCTTTAATTTTGGTTGAATAGCTTCAACCACCCTTGCAGGTTTTTTTTTTTCATTCATATATTTGTTTTTTTAAATCTAGTGGCACACCTGGGTATACTTTTATGTTTTTGTACACCTCAGTACCTGTTAAATGATATTTTGTTATGCCCTTTTGTACCCGCGAGTATACGGGGTCGGAACAAGTAATACAATAAGAGTAAATTTATCGTTTTCATAAGGATATTTAGGTATTGAGTACTAAAATTAACTAAGCCTATTTCTATTTGGAAAACCGAAACGTTTATATGAAGCGAATTAAATAAGAAAATAACATAAACATAAAAACATGCAAACGTGGGATAACACGGGCCAATATGAGAAATTAGCTAGGGTATTTGAATTCACCTAATCCATCCAATTGAATTTCATGAAAGTACATTATTGCAATTTAATTATTAATGTTGATGATCGTGTTTATTTACTTTATTCAAAATTCTCTCTCGAGCTAAATTGGAACTATTACCACATACACTAATATCTTATCTCTCGATAAATATCCAAGTGTATTAAAATGCATTAATCACAATAAACACCTTATATGATCACAAGTTTATCTCTAGCTAATTCTACTTATGGTGGACATTATATCAAGCACGTTGTGGGCGTCACTTCTTCGTTCATAACACACAACCATAAAATTAACTAAATACAGGGCATTACATTTAGAAGCATTAAGATCAATAATATCACTCAACAATTAACAATCAATCACAATAAATTAAACTATCATTCCATTCAACTATCAAGAAAAATGATTTATCAAAACCCTAACTTACAAGTTTAAGTCATAATCAAATAATTACAACTAAACATATTTATCAATTCTAAGAGACAGATACAAGTATGAAAATCAAAGAAGGAAAGGGATAGAAGAACTCCTGGAACGTATGAACTCTACTCCTCTTCCAATTGTGACTTCTTCTAACTTCCACTTGCTCACAAATTCGTGCTTGATGTTGAGGAGATGATGAAAGGATCGAATCTGCACCCTGTTATCTTCAAGATGATCTTCTTCTCCCATTGATATCTTGTTTTCTCTCTTTTTCTCCTCTTGGTTGAGTTATTTTGGTCAGCTCTCTTCCCATCCGAATCCCCTTCTTTTTCCTCTTCTTTTTCTTTTTATAGTGCACGGGATTAGGGCACCTGATGCTTCGCCATGACTTGTGGGTCGCGCTGCAAGTTGCGGCCCCAAGTCGCGAAACTCTTTGCCAAAATCTAGATATTGCATTGCCACGACTTGTGGCGCGACATGCAAGTCGTTGCCCAAGTCGCAGAAGTCTCTGCCAGGAAACTATTTTGAATTGCTGTGACTCGTTACACGACATGGAAGTCGCACCACAAGTAGCAGGGGGCCAAAATGACGGAGTTTTTCCCTAAATTCCTGCAAACTCCCAGATCGACCCTGTTTACCTACACATTCAAGAAAAATATTAAAAACAATCGATAATTTTTCGAGAATATAACAAAAGTAGATAAAGATAGGTAAAGATAGAGGCCCATTTTTGATCAAGAAATGGAGCCAATAAATACCCCCAAACCTAGCTTTTGCTCATCCTCGAGCAAAATCGGAACAAAACAAAAATGCAAACAAAAACAAAAAGAAAACTAAAATAAGAAATAAATAAAAACAAACAATTAGCATAAACCACTTTTATAGGCAACATGATGACACTTAGTATGTGACACAAGCTTTTAAACCTCTAGTTGTCCCTAGTGGATGAGTTATAGTCTCGTAAGGGTTTATCAGCTACGATACCCACAAACGCATCTATGAACATTAAAGAACAATTAATTTGTCAAATGAAACACAATCCATTAAGATAAAAACTAGCAAAACCAATGAGTAAAATTCGAAAGCATCCACTCACAGATTTTTGTACCACTTGCCACGCACATGCCAACACTTTAAGAATCTTAAAAAGAAAACAAATGTGTTCAAATAACCGGGATAAAATTCGTATCGACTCTAAACCTCTAAGGATAATTCTCTAGAAAATCGCTCAGAATTTAGGCGACACACTCATCAAATACATGCGGAAAGAATTTATGCTAAAAAAAAAAATATATACATCGCATGTGGAAATCAATTCGAAAGACACTACTTTTTAAGCACAAAGATCTCATTGAAGGGATCAAACATTATGACTAATATATTAACATGAAAACCTCTACATTAAAAGAAGATTCCCCAAAAGATCAACAGGACTTAATATGGATTATAATGGGGCTATTGCGTGATGGGTTAAGAAAGAAATGAAAAAAAGGGAATGCAAAAAGCTTTCGATCAAGTTAAGAGATTACTTAGCATTTTTTAATATATGAAAAAATCTCTTTTA
Organism: Xanthoceras sorbifolium; assembly: GCA_003430845.1. NCBI lineage: Eukaryota > Viridiplantae > Streptophyta > Magnoliopsida > Sapindales > Sapindaceae > Xanthoceras > Xanthoceras sorbifolium. The sequence continues at coordinate 26,991,169 of CM010622.1, read as the reverse complement.
TTTTTCTTCTCTTATGCACACACAACTTTGCACAATTCCCTTCGTTTATTTTTCTGATTTTTCTTCTTTTCTTTTGTTTTGTTTTTGTTTTTTTTTTCAATAATAACATACAACCTTGGCATAGACTTGTGAAATTCATCCATGTAGTTGTTTTCTTTTCTTGTCATCTTAAAATGATCCAAGCTAAAAAGGTAAGGCTGTTTCATACACAGAGCTTGGTTTTGGATTTATGCAGGTGATGAAAGAAAAGACTTCTAAGTGTTTGACTTTAAAATGGTTATTGGAGCACACACAATGGTAGAATGAATTTTTGGATTTATAGTAGCTCAACATGCATAGCCTACATCATTTCTAAATGTGAAAATCAACTTAACATAGGGTAAACACATAATATTTTAGATGCTGTTAAAAAATATTTAATGCAAAACCTAAATGAGATTAAACTAATCAATCAAAATTGAAGATAAGTATATAAAGAGTAGAAACGAAAATACTTTCTCAAATAACAAAGTATAAGCTCAAAAACTCACTGGGTAAGTCTCCACTATTTATCCTAGTCGATCGAGCACGACATGTTTTCACAAAAAGATAAATAGAGTGTAACAAAGTGCGGTGCAAAACATGGTAAAAACAAATATGAGTGATCCCAAATAAATTAAAATTCATTGAAAAAGTTAACAATTATGTTTCAACAGAAAGCGCACACATGACAAAAATAGATGTTAAAAACAGTTCAGAGTCTAGAATAAACACACTAAACACGGACTAGACTTACGTGGCGTTATTATACCTAAGTCTTCCAAGCGCTTAATGCGTGTAAGGAAAGTCTAGGTTTCTAGCCGATATACGTCAACTAAACAACGATAAACAAAAACAGCTCCTAAGACCCAAAAAAAAAAAAAAAAATCTGAAAACACTACACTAAACACAACCAAAACACAAGAAAAATATTAAATGTAAAACAACAAAAAACCACCCCCAAACCTAAGATAAACATTGTCCCCAATGTTTTAAAACCTTATACTCGAGAAAAAGGGTGTTAAACAAAGAAATAAAAACTAAAAATCATCCAACTAAATACTAATCATTAAACACACGAACAAAAATAAAATAAAATCAACAATCAAAATAAAAAATCAAACAACGTCCATACACTTCAAAAATATTCACATCCAACCAAACTTTCCTAAACTTCGAAATTTTTCAACACAAAGCACAACACTTTAAATAAGCTAATGGGTAAGGGTTACCAAATACTAAAATTCAAAATTTTAAAAATAAACAAAAATTAAAAAGAAATAAAATAAAATAAAACATGAAAATAATTTACAATTTTACATGGTTGCTTCTGCTTTCACCCACCTGCCCCATAATTGATATTTTCTCATCAACTTACGGCATCATCCTAACCAAATGACTGGAAGAGAAGGCAACTCTCCCAGCCCTGCATACCTTAAATGAGAAGGTAGATTCTTGCGGCCCAGGTACGGCGGTTGCTCAAAGGGTGGAGGCAGTTTGGGCTTTCCTTCTCTAATATCTACAAAAACATATGTACTCTGGTGGCTATCTTTTTCTGCAGTGCCACCGTAGACTAGGCATAGCTCAAATAGCTCTAGAAAGGTAGATGCTTCAACTACAAGTGACACGCTCTTGCTCACTTCTATCTTTACTTGATCAACCCAAATCGGATGCTCAACTAGCTTTTTGATTTCCAAAGCAGTTTCATTGCATTGCTCCATCGGATATGGCTCTTGTTCCTGCCAATGGATCTCTGTTGCTAATTGACTAATTTGAACCTCCAAGCTTTGGACGGCTGCTTGAGTATGTTGAGCAACTTGATCAATCTTGGCTTTCAGCTTCTTCAGGGCATTATCTTGGAAATCCATTCTTTTCTCCACCTTAGCTATGAATTTAAAAATCATGTCTTCCAATGCTGAATCATTTTCTTGTTGGTTGCTCCAATAAGAGTCGAGATGGATGCTCTACTATGTATTGTATGCACTCGGGTAGGAGTTGTTTTGATCATAGTCGAAATATTCATCATACTGCATTTAGTCAGAACTGCCTACAACAAACAGATTGCCCAGTTGACAATCGGTACTCCAATGTGGCCGCCGACAAAAGTAACAACCCAAAAGTGTGCCATATGGACTTCCAGGTGGTGCCCTCTCAAATGACCATTAATAGTCATTAGTAGCCACTTCTTCAGTAAACTTGTGTGCCTCATATCCATACTTATACAGAAAAAGAAAAACAAACAATTAGTAAAATTAAAATATATATAAATCCAAATTAGCTATGAACCTAATCGGTATTAATATCAACACAAGCTAAAATATCTTCGGCAACGGCGCCAAAAACTTGTTATGCATTTTGTACCTACAAGTGTACTGGGTCGGAACAAGTAATACAATGAGAGTAAATTTTTAGTCTTCACAGAGATATTTAGGTATTGAGTACTAAAATTAACTAAGCCTATATCTATTTGGAAAATCGGAACGTTTATATGAAGCGAATCAAATAAGAAAATAACATAAACATAAAAACATGCAAACGTGGGATAACACAGACCAATATGAGAAATTAGCTAGGGTATTTGAGTTCACCTAATCCATCAAATTGAATTTCATGAAAGTACATTATTGTGATTTAATTATCAATGTTGATGATCGTGTTTATCTACTTTTTCCAAAATTCTCTCTTTTGCTAAATTGGACCTATTACCACATATACTAATATTCTATCTCCCGATGAATATCCAAGTGTATGAAAATGCATTAATCACAATAAGCACCTTATATGATCACACAAGTAAATTAGCATATTTCTATCTAATTCTACTTATGATCACACGAGTATGTTGTGGGCGTTACCTCTTAGTTCATAACACATAGCCATAATATCAACTAAGTACAGGCCATTACATTTAGAAGCATTAAAATCAATAATATCACTCAACAAATAATAATCAATCACAATAAATAAAACTATCAATTTATTCAACTATCAAGAAAAATGATTCATCAAAACCCTAACTTACAAGTTTAATTCATAATCAAATAATTATAACTAAACATGTTTATTAATTTTAAAAGAGAGATACAAGCATGAAAATCAAAGAAGGAAAGGGATAGAAAAACTTCTGGAACGTGTGAACTCTCGTCCTCTTCCAATTGTGACTTCTTCTAGCTTCCACTTGCTCCCAAATTCGTGCTTGATGTTGAGGAGATAATGAAAGGATTGAATTCGTACCATCTTGTCTCCAAGATGATCATTTTCTCCCCTTGACCTCTTCTTTTCTCTTTTTTTTCTCCTCTTGGTCGAGTTATTTTGGTATGCTATTTTCCCGGCCGAATCCCTTTATTTTTCCTCTTCTTTTTCTTTTTATAGTGCTTGGGATTACGACACATGACGCTCCACTGCGACTTGTGGGTCGAGCTGCAAGTCGCAACCCCAAGTTGTGAAACTCTCTGCTAAAATCTGGATATTGCATTGCTACGACTTGTCGCGCGGCATGCAAGTCGATGCCCAAGTCACAGAAATCTTTGCCAGGAAAATATTTTGAATTGCCGCGACTTGTTGCGCGACATGCAAGTAGTGCCACAAGTAGCAGAGGGCCAAAACGACGTACTTTTGCCCTGAATTCCTCCGAACTCCCAGATCGACCCTGTTTGCTTGCACACTCAAGAAAAATATTAAAAACAGCCAATAATTATCCGGGAACGGAACAAAAATAGGTAAAGATAAGTAAAGATGGAGGCCTATTTTTGATCAAGAAATAGAGCCAAAATATTTAAATTGAGTTATTCCTCCATTTTGCATTAGCTGCCCATAAAAGATGCATATAGTACTATTTTTTTTACTCGGTATTTTTTACAATACTCCCATGCTGGATCACTCTTAGTACTAGATATGTTATGCAATATAATTCCCGATCAAAATAAAATTTAATTTTGTACCAATCAATTTATAAAAATAAAAATTCAAATGAGCTTTAGAAACAATGCCACACAACATCTATAATTTTCATACAATTATAATATCATTATTTTTAAAATGAATTATCAAAGTGAACATTTACGTACCTAATTATTTGATGAAGATATGAAGAGAAAATAATATTGATTGTAAATTTGTAATGTATAGTGTTCGATGAAAATTGAAAAGAGAGAATCGATAAAAAAGAATAGTAAACTGATTTAATAGAGCAAGTGAAAACATAGAGTGAAGAGGCATGTATTCATTCAAATTTTTTGCATAAATATTTGAGAGAATAATAAATAATAGGTAATATTATCATTAAGATTCTCTGGGAAAGAACTAAAATCCAAAAGAATAGCAAATAATAATAAACATCATCATGTAGATTTTCTGGGAAAGAACTAAAATCTAAATATCTTTTGAATTTTTTTATATTGTTATTAATAAAAATATAATAAAGAATTTCATAATTGATTGAGATTTATTTATATTGATGGTAAAAAATGGGTTTGATAGTCAACAATAGTCAATTGTGTCACATAAGAGAATTTGGTGGTCAGTTGAGCAGGAAATATCCTATTTGACTCTTTGAGCTCTATGAGAAGGTTCTCAGTCGTGATGAGAACCTAGCGAACACTGATTGTAGAGTAAGTATCTGAAAAGGCAAAGAAAGATCGGTGAGGGTTGTCGGATTTTAGCCGACTACTAACCTCCGACGATCAAGTCAGTTCAGGCGTAATTAGATAATTAATGAGTTAATTCAAAGAGTTTTAGGGTTGGTGAATATAATAAATAACATACCTTCATTCTTTATCAATGACCTTATTTATAGTCAACCAGACATTCTCCTTACCTTATACTATTTTAGGAATGTCTAAGTTGACTGATAATATGGTCAGCTGTGTATTACCTTAAACATGTAAAACCTGCTTTCTTGGAGAGCCTGTCCAAGGATGAGATATTATGCGTGGTTAAACGGTAACCTGCGGCACTAGGACATTTAATACGTCTGACTTCTCTAACGACAAGGTTCTGGATTTAACCAGATTTATCATAAATGTTTGTCAGGTGCACCGCAGGTTGTCAGACTATGCTAATAAAGACCGTACTGTTTATGATTGACATCTTGCTGATAATCAATAAATGCTCGGCAAGAACATTGATTATCCCCGCGAGAAAGTATCTTCTTAGCCAACCACCTTCTCAGCGCTTTGTCCTTAAACAACGTCGGGTTTAGACGACTGAGTTTCATCGACGAAGATGACGAGGCGGTTTTTGAGCGGAAATTACCCACAACAATACCCCCTAAATTTTTTAGAAATGCTTACTTTTTAGAAGAAATTTACTTTGCAGAAAAACCTCTTGAAGGCTTTGCTCAGTTTATCATTTATGCGACGATGTGCTCCGAGAAGAAAGAGAGGCCCTTTAAGTGAAACGGTGCGCTTCGAAGGCGAAAAACTGCTTCTTAAGCGAAAGAGTATGTTTCGAAGGCGAAAGGCTGTTTCTTTTAATTATGGGCCCGTCATTCCATTTCTTGAACATGACATCACCCGTAATCATTCGTTTCTGAATTTCGAATGCCTTGGGTTAAATGTGAAATCGGTCGGTTCGTTTTGGTTTACTCTTGGCTTTACCCCCGTTGGTCTTGGTTGGCAAGTCTTCAATGCTTGAGGTGTCTAATAATTAATTCGGCCAAACAAGGCATCCTTCTGAGACGTGCAATCTTCTGTAGATCAACAGATTGTGTTCTCTTCAGCGGGGTCTATATATATATATATATATATATATATATATATATATATCTATATATATATATATATATATATATATATATATATATATATATATATATATATATATCCATCTCAAACGAACTTTTCAGGTTCTTTATTTGTGGCAACTATTCTTCTCTTCCTTAGCAACTAAATAACTGTGAAGGTTTAAGAGTGGTGGGTTTTCAAAGCTTGGCGCTGTGATCTCATTCTCCTGAACACTCTTTTCCTTAAGTCTCTCAGTGAGTTTTTCGTATCTTTTCTTTTAATTCTTTCCTTATATATATATTTTTTTCTTTTAAAAATGGATTTCATCTCATGGCTCAATGGTAAAAGTATGTTGGAGGAAATCGAAAGAGATGGTTTCCTTATTTTTGCTGCTCGCCGAGAACCCATCTCTTTAAATGTTGATTATTTGCATGTGTAGGTTTCGAACGCGCATCCTGAACTTGTTTCTGACGACTCACTAGCGAGGACTTTATTTTTGGAAGAAGCAATGGCTAAAGAATCTTTGCTATACAATGACCAGACGCCTGACTAATCCGACATTAGAGCACACAAGCCGAGGCAACTCCTTTTTTCGAGGCAGGAACCAACTTCTTGGATAATGTGGTCACCGGTTCTCGTCTACACCAGTACAAGGAGCATTACAAGACTCCCAAGTTGCTAAAGCTCATACTGCCTGATGGGAGGACTAGGTGGAATCATTTGAGCGGAACGGTCGCCGTCTACGGGCTAATGTTAAACTGCGGGGTTATGTTGCCCCTTCAGCCCTTCATCGCACGCTTCCTCAGTGACGTTAACCTTGTGCTAGCTCAGTTAGTCCCCAATGAATATAGGACTCTGATAGCTTTGCGCGCTTTGTGGCACTCACTGGGCTTCCCCGACCCTTCGCCGAACAAGATCCGACATTGCTATTAGTTGCGGCCATCCCCCAGGGGGCTGGCTCTCACTACCTCGCTTTGTTCCCCTTTGCCAAGTGGCTTCCCACTGGCGAGAACGGGGAGAGGCTAAGTGGCAAGCTGGATGTCTCAAACGAGAAAAGGAAGGGAAATATTTAGGGGTTCCCTACCTCCAACAAATTTTGAAAAGGGGCTTGGTTATTTGTCCAAGGGGACTTTGGTCACCATGTTCTCACTGACAAGGAGAAGAACCTCCAAGAGGTGTACATTACTCATCACTCCATGAAGCCAAGTATCTTCGCGAGAAGGTATCTTCTTAGCTAACCACCTTCTCAGTGCTTTGTCCTTAAACAACGTTGAAGCACCTATAACTTAGAAAGCTATTTGCTATTTCAGGCGAATGCATTTTGTCGACGAAGATGAAGTGGTGGTTCTTGAGCGAAAATTACCCACAATAATTTATAAAGAAGTAAAAAAAAATAGTTGCAGATTGCATTGCATGTTTTTCTTGTTTAAAATATATATCACATGGTTTACCCATTTATGTTTGACTCTTTGTCCAATTTTACTATTAACTATTGTTTAATGATTTTTTTAAAAATAATTTTCAATTTATATTATTTTAACAATAATTTAAGTTTTTAAGATTAAGAAAACATTTTAATGATTTACAAAATATCCTTGAATTTTTAAGGAAAAATAATAAAATTTTAGAAATATCGGGATATTTTGGGAATATCGGGAAATTTTATGGATATTTTGAACACGTCCAGATATTCTGCATGATATTGAATATTTGTCTTTTTCAATATTGGTCCCTCCAAAATACAAAAATATTAGTGGATATTTAAGTATATCTTTCGATATTTAATTCCTTAGTTGAAAGATAGTTACACTCTCAGGCAATTTACATGTCTACCACTCTTGACTCTGGACTTCAGCTTATCATTCTTGATTCCCTCAGGCTGAGTTTCAACCTATAACTATTGATTCCCTTAGGTAGGTACACATACCACGCTATTCTTGTTATCTTAGGCTCAGCTTGCTAGTCGCACCACTCTTGGTATCTTGGATTCAACTTACTAACTACACTACTCTTGGTATTTCAGGCTAAATTTTCTAATCCCACCATGTTGAGCTGTACTCTATCACTTCTACCCTGTAGACCTTTTACTAGAAGTCCTTAACTTCAAATTGCTTACTCAAATCGATACATTCGAAATAGCAAGACTTTGACGCGAACGAAAGTTTGTCTAAGTGCTTTAATGCATGAGCATAAACAAATAGAATGAACAACCAATCACTCTATGAGAACTAGATGAATTAAGCTCACACAAATTAATCTAGTTCATGAATACCTAAAATCTAGGTCAAACAAGATTCAAACAATATAATGACCTAAATAATCAACAACCCATAATCAATGCCTAACAAGGTGTAGATATGAAAGCCCACTTAAAGAGATCAAAGATTTCTAGGTCTAAGAGAAGCTACAATGAAAAGCTACTTTAAGCAAAGAAGCAAACCTTACCATGAAGGAAGCTAGTGAGCAAGGGAGAGTTAGATTCCGCTAGAAGATAACCCGAAATCTCCTTAAAACTCTCTTAGGCTAGAAATGAATAACCTCTTCCCCTCTCTAGGGTTTCTCTTTTGATTTCTTAAAAGATTTTAAAGATTTTAAAGACTGCAAAACTTGAATTAGCTTTAAGTTTGAAGCGCATAGTATCTTAAGACACAAAGCTAAGTGAATTACAAGTAAATGAGATTTTGATACGAAATACAACTAACACTAAGATATTTAACCTTATATTCACCATCGTTAATAAATAAATAATGTGTGAGACTTTTTCCTGTAGTGTGGGAGTAGCTTTCTAGCCGTGTTTATAGTAGTTGATTTCGCTAGATCCCGACATACTCCAGACTCAACCGGTGTATTTCAATGTATTGTTACTTTTTGACAGTTTTTAAAAACTGTTAAAAGTGTCAACCTGTTAACGACTCTTTAAATGGTAAAATTTTTTTTTAAATAGTAAATTTTTTGTATTACCACTTTTCACATTTAAAAATTTTGAATTCCTACCATTAATATTTTTAAATTTTTTTATTTTCCTCCATTTCACCTTTTAGTCTATAAAAATGCAATTTCTATTTTATAACTTAAACTTTTCTCATTCTATCTTGAAAATTTTAAAGTTTAAGAAAACTTTTCTTTTTTTTATATGAAATTCATTTATTAATTAGATTTTTTTTTTTGTTTTTGTTTTCTCCATGTTATCCTTTTCTTTCTAAATATGGAGATGATAAGCTCAAGTGGTAAGCAGGGCACCACCCCTTCACATCACGCAGATCATTAATTTTCAAGCCCATTTTGATGAGTTAGAAGTGGCTAGAGATTTTAAAACAAAACTCAAAAGTTGGATTGTAGGCAGCTGACTGAGACATATTTTTATTACATCTTTTGCATGTGACTTTTTAATTAATCGAAATTTGAAATTTGAAAGTGATACGCTTCCAACTCAATCGATCAACAAAGTCTTGCGAGAGATATATAATACACCCCTTGCATGTGACTTTGTTTTATTTACTATTCTTTTGTGTAAGAGGTATCATCTGATTTGTATATTACACAACCTGCCATATGCTTTTACATATTTACTATTCTTCTTCTTCTTTAACTAAAAATTTGGGAAAAAAAATTAATAAAAAATTGGAAATCTTCTTCTTCTTCTTCTTCTTTAATCAAAAAAATTAATAAAAAATTGGATATGGAAATTATTCTTCTTCTTCTTTAACTAAAAATCTGAAAAAAAAATCAACAAAAAATTGGAAATGGAAAAGAAATCTGAAAATGGAAAAAAATGGAAGAAGAAGAACTAAAAAATCTGGACAAAAAGTAAAACCAAAAAACATGGTTGAAACCAGTGCATTTGGTGAGTGATGATGATAAAGATGAATTTTGGATAAAAAAAATTAATAAAAAATTAAAAATAAAAAAAGATAATTTTACTCTTTTAATGTTAGTAACTAACTATGGTTAACGGTTGACTATCATTAATCAACAAATTAAAAGAGGTGTGCCTGTTATTATTATATTTTTTCCAATTTTTATACAATTATACCTAACTATAAGCACGGGAGTCCCCACAAACATATGATTCATTGGTTGTCGACTTTCGACAAAAAAATAAAAAAATATGCTTTATATAACAACTATGGGCATCTATTTATTTATTTATTTATTATGTGCAAAACGTGGAAAGGCCGAGTCTCTCGCTATATAAAGGGACTTGAGGAGTGTTGTTTAGTTGCAAGACAGAGTCTGATCTCTTATAATTAAGTCTCTTCAACTTCAACGGAACAAATTAAACAATGGCAGAGGCATCCCCTTTTCTTTCATCAAAGAGGTTCGTTTGAATTTTCCATCCATAGATTCATTTACAGTACTTTCATTGAAATTATATTTTCCATCGATGGATGATGTGTGTGTGTTTGTGTGATCATCAGATATGCAGTGGTTACTGGAGGAAACAAGGGGATCGGGTTCGAAATATGTAGGCAGTTGGCTTCTAAGGGAATCAAGGTGGTGGTAACAGCCAGAAATGAGAAAAGAGGTCTTCAAGCTGTTGATAATCTCATCAAAGAATTTGGTCTCTCTCCTCATCTTTTAGTGTTCCATCAACTAGATGTTACAGACTCTGCTAGTGCAGCTTCTTTGGCTGATTTTGTTAAGACACAGTTTGGCAAGCTTGATATCTTGGTATGTATTCATTTAATTATTTAACGGTGTTTGTATCTTCAAGACACAACTTATAATGGTCATGCATGCAGGTGAACAATGCTGCTACTCTTGGAGCTGATGCACACAGTGATGCTTTTCTAAGTGCTGTTCAAGAGTCTGGTGGTTGGGTACGTAATTCTATAACTATATAACTTGTTTTCTGAATATCAATTGAATTCATAATTTAGTTTTTGACGATTTGATCTCTATTGTTAATACATATTTGATTTGATATATATATATATCAGAGTGAGCTAGAGGGAAAAGGTGTAGACATGAACGAATATTTTGTCCAAACATATGAGACAGCAGAAGAATGTTTGAATACAAACTACTATGGTTATAAGAGAATGGTCGAAGCACTAGTTCCCGTCCTCCAATTATCTGATTCACCAAGGATCGTCAATGTGTCCTCTTTTCTGGGCATGTTGAAGGTAAGCAATTAAATACCATTACTATAATTATTACTCTCAATGTTCATTGTCCAACTTCTCAAGTGTTTTTTTTTTTTTATAATTATTATTGGGTCAGTATATGCCAAATGAGAAGATTAAAGCAGTGTTGAGCGATGTCGAAAGCCTAACAGAAGAGAAAATTGATGAGATATGGAAAAAGCTCCTCCAGGATGTGAAAGATGGAAAATCGCTTGAAAAAGAGGGGTGGCCTCAATATCTATCAGCATACATGCTTTCAAAAATATCAATCAATTCCTACTCGAGAATTTTGGCCAAGAAATACCCAACTATGATGGTCAACTGTGTAGATCCTGGCTTTGTCAAAACTGATATAAATTGCAATGCTGGCACCATGACTGTTAATGAAGGAGGTGGACGTCCTGTCAAGGTGGCATTGTTACCACATGGAAGCTCTACTGGTCTCTTCTATCGTGAAAATCAAGTTTCAAGCTTTTAATCTGCGATTTTGATGGATTTTTATGTACTTCCAATAACATATATGTTTGGAGAGATCCATATATATATATTTGTGTTGCCAAATAAATTAATGTATTGTGATTTTCTCTTATGAATATTTATGTTGTCAACTTCACTCTCTTTTTTATGCTACCACTAACAAAGCTTTTTCAATGTTTATTTTACTGAGTAAAGAAAACTATATAATTCGTTAAGTTGTATTATTATATAATAAAGTGATTGGGAAATGACAAAACTTGAAATGGCTTATGTTAGTCTTTTTGTTACCCACAAGTGTACGGGATCTGCACAAGTAATAAAAAGTGAGTAGCATATCGCTCCAACGAGAATATTTAAATGTACATTATATCGAGCACATTATAGGCGTTACATCTCGATCTACAACACACAACCATAGAAGAAAACTAAATGCAGACCCTTAAATTTAGAAAGCATGAAGCACAATATTATCCTCTCAACAATCAATAATCAACCTCAATAATTAGACAATCAATCCATCAAAACCCTAGTTTACAATTTTAGCTCATATTCAAGGAAATAACAATATACATAACAAACATATCCTTAAACAAAACTACAAGCATGGAAAGTAGAAGTTTAAGATTAAAGAAGAACTCTTGGGCTGAAGGATTTTCTTCTCCCTTTTGATAAGCTCATCTAGTTTGCCCTTGCTTCAAATCCTAGCTTGATTTGGAGATGATGATGTGAGAGTTGAAGAGAGACCACTTTTGTCTCCAAAATGGTGGTCTTCTCTTCTCCCCCCACCCTTCTTTCTCTTTTGGGCAAGCTCTTCTCTGGTCCGAGTTCTTCCCTTCTTCTCTTCTCTTTGATGAAAATGCAAAGCTTTCTATTTGTAGTGGCTCAAGATTAGGTAATTTTTAGGTCGGTGCGAGTTGTACAACTTGCGACGCTCTCAGGTTTTTACACTTGAACTGCTCTAGTTGCGGCGTTAGTTGTAGCTTGCTGCAACTCACACTGCAACTCGCACTTGACTACACACTGATGGAAAACGAGCATATGGCTCACAACCCAGTTCTAGAAAACTCGGAATCATGAACCGTAAATTTATTCGAAAACTATACTTCTAGATCTTTCCAGAAATATATGGCTCACAACTCAGTTCATCCTTTAAAATTTATAGCGTCCTCCAAAACATGACAACTCTGCATTAATAAATCTTCAATTCTCTGATTTTAGCCACCAAAGCTCTTCAATAAAGCTCAAAACCTTATTTTGGGATGATAATCTACAAAATACTCACAAAACACATTAAAATACAATATTATAAGAAAATCAAGCAATAAGCCTAGGAATTAAGGGTTTTAAATATGAACATTTATCGACCTAACAACTTAATAAATAAAATATATTTATTTTATATGTCATTTATTCAACTGATAAAAAAAAAGGGATATTATTAAAATCCCCTTATAGTTTGATATATTCATCAAAATTTCCCCTCTAATTTCATTAATGGCCAAAATCCCCCTGTAGTTTGGTTTATTCGTCAAAATCCCCCCTGCCGTCAGTTTTAATTACTAAAATACCATTGACCGTTAACGTTTCAGTTAGTAATATTATTAAAATACCCTTCTAATTTGAGATATTAGTCAAAAGTTTCTCATAGTTTCATTTATGATCAAAATCACCCCCATAATTTCATTTTATAGTCAATTTTTCCCTTACCTCAGTTTTAATTGTAAAAATACTTTTAACTATTAATTTTATGTTAAAAATTTTAGGGCATCAAGGATATAAAGGTAAATATCTGTATAGATTAAATTAAAATATTTTAATTTATAATATTAATGAATCTCTAAGATCCATAATATGATGATATAAGAGATCAAATATAAAATTTTAAAATTTTAAAAATTTTAAAAATGTTGGATCTTCGCAGTCCATAACACAATTTTTTTTAAAAAAATTCCAAAAAATTTAAAATAATTAAAAATAAAAAGATGAATCTCCACCGTCTATTTCTATATTATCATGGATATTAGAGATCAAATTTAAAATTTTAAAAAATTGGATCCCCACCTTGTATAGATGGACGGTGGAGATCACAAATACAATTTGTTTAAAAAAATTACCAAATTTTTTTAAAAAAATTAAAAAGTTAAAAATAAAAATATTAATCTCTACCATCCACCTCTATATTACGATAGACATTAGAGATCAAATCTAAAATATTAAAAAATTTAAAAATTTATAAAATAAAAAAGTTAGATCTCCACTGTCCATTAAAATTAAAAATTAAAAAAGTTGAATCTTCACCATCCATAGATGAGCGGTGGAGACGGTAGAGAAATTTATATTAAAAAATTACAAAAAAATTAAAAAATAATTAAAAATAAAAAGATGGATCTCCATCGTCCTCGATATTATAATGGACATTAGAGATCAAATTTTAAAAACTTTAAAATTTAAAAATTTAAAAAAAATTAAATCTTCACCGTCCATCGATGGACGGTGGATATCATAAATACAAAATTTTTAAAAAACAATTACCAAAGTTTTTAAAAAAACTTTAAAAAAACGACGGATCTCCACTGTCCATCTCCATAGATGGATAATAGAGAATATAAACACAAAATATTTTTAAACAAAAATAAAAATTATAAAAAATTTAAAATTAAAAAATAGACCTTCACGTCCATCTTCGTAGATTTTAAAATTTAAAATTATTAATATTTTATATTTAATCTCTAATGTCAACATATGATGGACCGTAGAGATTTATTAATATTATACATTAAAATATTTTAATTTAATCTATATAGATATTTACCTTTATACCCTTGGTGCTCTAAAATTTTTAACTTAAAGTTAATGGTTAAACATATTTTGGTAATTAAAATTGATGGTAGGAGAAAAATTGACTATAAAATAAAATTATTGAGTACTTTTGATCATAAATGAAACTATAGAAAACTTTTGACTAATATATTAAATTAGAAGGGTATTTTAATAATATTACTAACTAAAAAGTTAATTGTCAATGACATTTTAGTAATTAAAACCGACGGCGGGGAGATTTTGACGAATAAACTAAACTACAGGGGGATTTTGGCCATTAATAAAATTAGAGGGGGAATTTTAATGAATACATCAAACTATAGAGGGATTTTAATAATATTCCTAAAAAAATTACAAAACTGTGAAAATATCAAAATAATTTTTCCAAATTGAGAAACGTGTTTTCTATTTTTCTCGTTTTATTTCAAAAAAATAAAAAACATATTTATAAAATATTAACAAACAGGACCTAAGAGATTCAGATTGACTGACGTGTATTTTTTTTAGAAAGAAAATGTAACTGCCCTTTTTTTTAAATAGAAAATTTCTTATTTTTACGTTTAAATTAGTGCAAAATTTAAATTTATCAAATACTAAATAACTTTCTTTTGTCAACTTTAGCCACTGACTTAACCGAATTACCTCTAATTTGTGTTTGAACTTTTTCCCTCCTCCACTAAATTGCTCTCTTTTATTGTTTTTATGTCTAAGCATTATTAAGAAATAAGTGTCGAGAAAACTTTTATGGGCACAAATTCAAAATCATTTGTCCCATCAAAAGTCATTCAAAAGTATTCTACATTACATGTTGAAATTAAATAAATATTACATACCAAAATTAATGAATAATTACATGTTAAAGATTAAAAGTTAACGTGTAATGTTGTTAAATAAACTAAATCAAGCAAATTAATTAATCGAGAAAACTCGTAAATCCAATATGTTAAAAACATATTACCACATAAAATTATAATTTTAAATAAAAAAATAAAAATTAAAAGTTAACAATTAAATTAATTTTTTATTCTCTCTCTAGATTCTGTTTCTCTATCTAAATTTTTGTGAAGTTTGTGCTACTAAAGTTTGAGGGCATTTTTGTCCAAAAATTTATTTATTTGGTTAAATAATTAAAAAAATTTGGGAGTAATTATTTTTTAATATTCCACTAATCTGAGGGCTCATTATAAATTAAAACCTTTTAGAAGGATGTTTTCACATTTATAAGTTTCTCATCGAAAGAAACACAAATAATATAAAACACAAATTATTATTTTCTCAAAAGAACAAAATGCAACTATTGGAGATCGTGTACGTAATTAATTAATCACCAACCTCGCAATTATTGGTAATCACACGCCGTAGTTGATTTGCTGATTGATAATTTAAAATAATCCCACGGGTTTTTAATGTATTTTGTTTTCCAAATTTAAAACCTCGATAACTTTTTTGTCCACATGTATCGTCTGTGCAAATTATTCCCATATATTCCATCAATACTTTATAATATTATTAATTTATTATATATTTAATATATTATCAAAGAGCATATATAGAGAATGTGCTAAAATGATCCGATCTGAAGTGGATCCAATAGTGTTGTAAAAAAGATATGAGACAAATTATTGTGTTATTATTTTTATATTATTTTTGCCTGATTAAAAAGAGACAGCAGAACAATGATATAAAATTTCGAGATTGATTGATTGTCGATTATTTTATTTAACTATTCGGTTATTTTATTTTATTTTATTTTATAATTATTAAGTGATTGTGTCATGTGTAGTATGCATTTTAAATAGATATAGTAGACATTATGAGACAAAAATGATTAATATACTTGAGATATGAAATTTAAATAAATTAATATGTGAGGACAAATATAATAGAGAGAAAATAATAATACATGAATCACAACTATACAACTATACAACAACACCAAATTAATTCACACCCACGTGATAAAGGATGGTAAATATTCTATAAATGTTTTATTCTGTGTATTGATCAGAAGTGACTTATATATATAAAATGCAATGAGCTAAACTCAAATATAAAGATTATCGGATTAAATGAACACTCTTTATCACTAAGTTGTGGTAGGTAGTTTATTGGTCTATAATATATTGAGATTTTTTTTAATGATAAAAATAATAAAATTATCTTGAAAAATATTTTAAAAATCCATCTTGGAGGAAAATATATATTTTTTCCTTGACTTTTCCTATATTAATCCTTTCTAAATTTTCAAATTTTTTTCTCAATTATATTTCTTTGAAATTCATAAATTTCCTCACATTCTGGAATATATCATGATCATGAAGGGTAGCCTATTTTGTTAAATAAATTATTGTTGTTGGAGATAGGTAAGATAAATTAAATAAATTTATAGGTAAGATAAATTATTGTTGTAAAAGATATGGTAGGAGATATAAGACAAAATGATTGATATGAGTTTTAAATAAATTTATATGTGAGGCCAAATATAACAGAGAGAAAACGATAAAACATGAATCACACCAATACAACTATACATAGTAGGAACGGCTCCAAATTAATTCACGCCCACGTGATAAGCATGTTAGATATATATGTATTAAATACAATGCGGTGACTCGAATCTGCGCACTGTCAGATTGAATGAACAACTTTTATCATTAAACTATAGTGGACGGTATATATTGGTCGATAATATGTTGAGTTTTAACAGTCAATATTACATTAATCAAGAATAAGCAATTTTTTTTTATTTAACTGTACAATTGTTAGATTAATTATAAATTTATCGGGATTTATCAAGATTAATTAATACATACGTTGTCAGCAGGACGGAACCGAGAAAATTATATTTGGGGATCAAGATTTGCTGTGAGCTTGTATATTTATATCTCTCATTTTAAATCAATCAAATTCTATCACTTCAACAATTTTTTTAAAGTCAATGACTTTTTTAGTATACCTAAATTTTTTGAATTGAATGCACCTAGATATTAATACAATATTTAAAAGTCTTAATTGGAAATACAGCCAGACTTTGAAAATATTTCAGTAGAGTCCGAACTTAATAAGATCAATCGTTACAAGTATGACTCAAAAAGTAACTCCCACTGTAGGGAGAGAGATCTCCTCACAATTTGTAATTTTATAGATAAATGTGAGATTCGAATCCCTTTCATGAAAGTAAAAAGGAATTATAAAACTACTTGAGTTGTGAATATATGAGCGGATCTAGTTCTTTCGGTTGTTATTTCTAAAATTAAACAAACTACATTCTATTTTTTTATACAAAAAAAAAAGGAAAAAAAAAATAGACATCAAAGTTATCTCATAATGCATTCATGGAACAAACTTTTCAGAGGATTACTGTATGTATGATTCACACCAATACAAATACAACTCACACAGATAAATTGAAGGAGGAAATAAAACATGAATTGTAGATTAACTCTCCTTAAATTAAACGGAAATTCTATTTATAAATAGTGTGAACTAACCTGCTAATAATGAAATATTTAGTGATAAACCTAATCACTAAAATAAGTCTAATCCTAATTGATAATGTAAATATTAAACAAAGATAATTATGAGGTTTGGTTTAATTTTAATCCAACATTGCCCTTTTAAACCAAGACTCTACGAAACTGACAAACATGTCAGATATAGGGTGTTCTTGGTGTGCTTTTGATGGGTTCATGTTGCTCTTTGGGCAATGACCCTTTAGACAAACTTGCAAATCAGAAAATTCCGCACTGACTGAGGTAAGCGGTGCAATTCCACTCGTGGCGGTTGCTGGTGGCAAGTGATAGCAACGATGGCGATTTTCCTAGCTCAAATTTGGCACTTTTGGATCTAATTTTGGGATTCAAAAGGTGTGTGCGTCTTTAATGTAGGTCAGTTATTCTGTCTAATTGTTAATTTTGTTTTTTTTAGTGAGTAAATTGTAGAGAGAGAGATATTCTCGATTAGGATAGAGAGAAAGTCAGAAAACTAAGGAGGTTCAAACTAATTACTGAATATTTTTTGTTGATATGTCTTGAATTTGTCCAAGCCCAAGTCCATTTGCAAATTATTGGGCTGACCCAATAGAAATATTATGCGCTACAGTAAAACGTGAACAGTGTGCACCGAATACGCGTGAACAGTGACGTAAGCAGTGACGTCAACAGTATGTATACGTAAGCAGTGACGTCAACAGTACCGCGTGAACAGTACCGTATACGCGTGAACAGTA
Source organism: Xanthoceras sorbifolium (assembly GCA_003430845.1). Classification (NCBI taxonomy): domain Eukaryota; kingdom Viridiplantae; phylum Streptophyta; class Magnoliopsida; order Sapindales; family Sapindaceae; genus Xanthoceras; species Xanthoceras sorbifolium. The sequence goes on along the minus strand of CM010622.1, from coordinate 26,972,777 downwards.
ACTGTGAACAGTACTAAATTTTTCCTATAAATACCTTCCTTCTCTTCATTTGTAAACTATCCAAGCTATTTGAGAGAATTCTCAAGAGAGAGAATTATTTGAGAGAAAGTGAGCTTGAGATCTTGTGAGAGTATTTATTGGGTGTATTGGGGTTTTGGGTTTTGAGAGAAATTCTCTTGTCTTGTAATATCTCCATTTTAGTAAAATTCCTTTGATCGTCTTCGCCCGTGGATGTAGGCTTTAAGCCGAACCACGTAAATTTTGTGTCTCCACTATTCTATTTATTTCTCTATTTTGTCGTCATAATTATTCTTCCGCTGCGAAATTCCTAACAAACTGGTATCAGAGCTTCCGGTTGTGTTCGAAGCTGCTAAGGCGTGAGATTCTCAAGGAAATTCTTAGTATGCTCTGTGGTTGCAGCATTGTCTGATCTTCCACATCAGAAAAGAATTGTTCTTGAGTGTACTGGTTTTGTGGTTGCTGGATGTAAGTGTGGTGGTGTGGAAAGTACATGTCTAGGCAAGGTTCTGGCTAAGGAAAGACTTGGTATTTAAGTGTGTCCGTTGTGACCCACCTCTCTTTCCTGGGAACTTACCTGGTGTGCTATTCACTACTACATACACTATTCCAGATTATTAACCAGAGGTGTTGACTGGCGTTGACCAGAGGTGTTGACATCATGACGACGACAAAATTTGATATTGAGAAATTTGATCGCAACATGAGTTTCACCATGTGGCAAGTTAAGATGCGTGCAATCCTGATTCATAATGGTTTGCATCAAGCACTACTAGGTAAAGATAAATTACCTAGTACTATGGATGAGGCGAAGAAGCAGGAGATGGACGATAAGGCCCTTGCTTCCATTCAGTTATGCTTGTCAAATGAAGTTTTGCGAGAAGTCATGCAAGAGAAGACCGCCAAAGATTTATGGGACAAGCTTGAATCTTTGTACGTTACAAAGAATCTCACCACCAAGTTGGTAGCAAAGCACCGTCTATACACACTCAGCATGGCCGAAGGTGCATCTATCAAATCTCACATTGATGAATTCTCCACTATCCTTATGGATTTAGGAAACATGGAGATTTCTTATGATGATGAAGATCAAGCTCTTATGTTGCTTCGCTCACTACCTCCATCCTACAAGCACTTTAGAGATACTTTAATTTACAGTCGACAAACTCTAAAGTTAGAGGATGTTAAAGCAGCTTTATTTTCAAAGGAGCTTATTGATAAGGAGCTTGGAACAAGTAGAAATGATAGCCCAGCAGAAGGTCTACTCGTTAGAGGAAGGACTCCAGATAAAAGTTCTTCTAGCAATCAAAGATCAAGGTCTAGATCAAAGTCTAGACACAGAAATTTAACTTGTAATTATTGCAAGAAGAAGGGGCATACCAAGTCAGAATGCTTCAAGCTAAAGAACAAGCAACAAAACAAAGATCAGAAGAGAGATGAACCCGCTGAAGCCAGTATTGTTCAAAATCAAGAGCAATGTGATCTGCTCTTAGTATGTGCTGATGAAGCCAAAGCCAGAAATGAATGGATTCTGGATACGGCTTGCTCATTCCATATGTGCCCCAATAGAGATTATTTCTCCACATATAAATCGGTGCAAGGTGGAGTTGTATTGATGGGTAACAACCATGCTTGTAAAATTGCTGGAATGGGCACAATCAAAATCAAGATGCATGATGGAGTAGTCAGAACTTTGACAGATGTCCGACATATTCCAGACTTAAAGAGAAATCTTATCTCTTTAAGTACTCTGGATTCGAATGGCTACAAATTCACTGGCGGAGATGGAGTTTTGAAGGTTGCTAAAGGTTCTTTAATTGTGATGAAGGCTGAGAAGATAGGCAAACTGTACATTTTGAAAGGCTCTACAGTTACAGGTGCAGCAGCCGTGTCCACATCTTCCTTGTCTGACTCAGATGTCACCAGATTATGGCATATGAGGCTGGGACATATGAGTGAAAGAGGTCTATCAGAGTTAAGCAGAAGAGGCCTTCTCTGCGGTCAGAGTACATCAAAGCTAGACTTCTGTGAGCATTGCATTTTTGGCAAACAGAAAAGAGTCAGTTTCAGTACTGCAATTCACAGAACTAAAGGTACTTTGGATTACATTCATTCAGATCTTTGGGGGCCTGCACGTGTCCCATCAAAACGTGGTGCTCGATATATGCTTACCTTCATTGATGATTATTCTAGAAAGGTATGGGTATATTTTCTGAAGCAGAAAAATGATGTGTTCACCACCTTCAAGCAATGGAAGGCCTTAGTAGAGAAACAGACTGGAAGAAAAATAAAGCGACTCAGGACTGACAATGGTCTAGAGTTCTGTCAAGGTGATTTTATTGAATTCTGCAAAAATGAAGGCATTGTGCGTCACCTTACAGTCAGAGGCACACCACAGCAGAATGGTGTAGCAGAGTGTATGAACAGAACGCTTTTGGAGAAAGTTCGTTGCATGTTATCAAATTCTGGTCTATCTAAAGACTTCTGGGCAAAAGCAGCTTCTACAGCCTGTCATTTGGTGAATCGTTCTCCATCCACAGCAATTGACATAAAGACTCCGGAGGAGTTATGGTCTGGTAAACCGGCTGAATATTCTGACCTAAAGGTATTTGAATGTCCTGCTTATGCACACGTTAATGATGGCAAATTAGAGCCACGATCTAAAAGGTGCATATTTATTGGTTATCCTTCTGGTGCGAAAGGATATAAACTATGGTGTCCTGATCCAAAGTCTCCAAAAGTGATAATTAGCAGAGATGTTGTATTTGATGAATCTGCTATGTTGCATCCGGTAAAGGAGACTTCTACCAGAAAGGAGACTTATGTTTCCTCTAATACAGATGTTGCAAGTTCTTCTAAGCAGGTGGAGTTTGAGGTGGAGAATGAACTATCTCTACAAAATCGAGTTCAGATGCCTACTTCTATTGAAGAAGAGGAAACACCACAAAGTGAAGAAGAAGACTCTATTGCTAAACATAAGCCATCAAGAAAGAAGATGAGGCCTCAGAGACTAGCAGACTATGTCTCATTTGCACTAGCTGTGGCAGAAGACACAAATGCAGTTGGTGAACCTTCAACATATTCAGAGGCTATCTCTTGTGATGATTCTGCTAAGTGGTTAGTGGCTATGCAGGAAGAGGTGGAATCTCTTCACAAGAATAGAACTTGGGATTTAGTTAAACCGCCTAAAGACAAGAAAATTGTTGGATGCAAGTGGGTTTTTAAAAGGAAAGAAGGCATTTCAGGTGTTGAAAATGCGAAGTACAAGGCACGGTTGGTTGCAAAGGGCTATAGTCAGGTACATGGAGTTGACTTTAATGATGTATTCTCACCTGTTGTTAAACATAGCTCTATTCGTGTCTTACTTGCTTTGGTTGCTATGCATAATTTGGAGTTGGAACAACTGGATGTTAAGACTGCCTTCTTGCATGGAGAGCTTGAGGAGACAATTTATATGCAACAGCCTGAGGGTTTTGAAATTGAAGGGAAGAAAGACCATGTTTGTTTGTTGAAGAAATCATTGTATGGTCTGAAACAATCTCCTCGACAGTGGTACAAGCGGTTTGATTCTTTTATGGTTGGCCACGGCTATTCTAGGAGCCAGTATGATAGCTGTGTTTATTTCAGAAAACTTAAAGATGGCTCATTTGTGTATCTGCTACTTTATGTTGATGATATGCTGATTGCAGCTAAGGATATGTTTGAGCTAAACAAATTAAAATCAGAATTGAGTAGTGAATTTGAAATGAAAGATTTGGGAGCAGCCAAGAAAATTCTTGGTATGGAGATTCGAAGAGACAAAGCTGCAGGAAAACTTTACCTTACTCAGAAGAGTTTTGTTGAAAAGGTTTTGGAGCGTTTTGGTATGAAAAACGCTAAACCTGTAAGTACTCCACTTGCTGCTCATTTTAAACTTTCTGCTGCTATGTCACCACAATCAGATAATGATATTGAATACATGTCACATGTTCCCTACTCTAGTGCTGTTGGTAGTCTCATGTATGCTATGGTATGTACTCGTCCTGATATTGCACATGCAGTCAGTGTTGTTAGTAGATATATGTCTAATCCCGGTAAAGAACACTGGCAAGCAGTTAAATGGATTATGAGGTATCTACGGGGTACTACTGATTCTTGTTTGGAATTTGGAAGGAGTAAGGGACATTTGGTTGGTTATGTTGATTCAGACTATGCAGGTGATCTCGACAGACGGAGATCCATTACTGGCTATGTATTTACTCTTGGTGATACTGCTATCAGTTGGAAAGCTACGTTACAGTCTACAGTAGCATTATCCACTACAGAGGCAGAGTACATGGCAGTTGTCGAGGCTATAAAAGAAGCCATTTGGATGAGAGGTTTGTTTGGTGAGCTCAGTTTGGATCATAAAGTGATTGTCGTCCATTGTGATAGCCAAAGTGCTATTCATTTAACTAAAGATCAAATGTTTCATGAAAGGACGAAACACATTGATGTGAAGTACCACTTTGTTCGTGATTTTATTTCTCAAGGTGATATTTCTGTTAAGAAAATTGGTACTGCAGACAATCCAGCTGACATGTTGACAAAGTCTCTTTCAGTAAGCAAGTTCAGGCATTGCTTGGACTTAGTTGGTATTTATCAAAAGTGATTGCCTTAGGGGCATTTTTGGAGAAGATGATTGAAGAAATTCTTTAGCTAGCAAATTCAAGCCAAGGTGGAGATTTGTTGATATGTCTTGAATTTGTCCAAGCCCAAGTCCATTTGCAAATTATTGGGCTGACCCAATAGAAATATTATGCGCTACAGTAAAACGTGAACAGTGTGCACCGAATACGCGTGAACAGTGACGTAAGCAGTGACGTCAACAGTATGTATACGTAAGCAGTGACGTCAACAGTACCGCGTGAACAGTACCGTATACGCGTGAACAGTAACTGTGAACAGTACTAAATTTTTCCTATAAATACCTCCTTTCTCTTCATTTGTAAACTATTCAAGCTATTTGAGAGAATTCTCAAGAGAGAGAATTATTTGAGAGAAAGTGAGCTTGAGATCTTGTGAGAGTATTTATTGGGTGTATTGGGGTTTTGGGTTTTGAGAGAAATTCTCTTGTCTTGTAATATCTCCATTTTAGTAAAATTCCTTTGATTGTCTTCGCCCGTGGATGTAGGCTTTAAGCCGAACCACGTAAATTTTGTGTCTCCACTATTCTATTTATTTCTCTATTTTGTCGTCATAATTATTCTTCCGCTGCGAAATTCCTAACATTTTTAAAATATTTTTCCTCGTGCAAGGAAAAAACAAGAAAATAATCGGATATAATCAGATACAATATCCACAAACTAATGCAATAGACTTCCATATACATCAGCTCTTATTCAACTATTGCCTAGTGGCTCTACCCGCTGTCAAGTAACAACTCAACACTTGATCAGCTGGCTGATGATTAACAATACATTCAGCAGTAGTAACAATGTGTGCATCAAGTACCTTCATATATCCGCTCAAACTAAACTGGAGAGAATTAGTTAGATTTAGTTTGCTGCAAAGAAACTCAAACCTAGTGTAAGGCAATGCCTTTGTCAAGAGGTCTACAGTTTGAGATTCTGTAGGTACATATTAAACAATCAGCAGCCCACCTACAATTTTTTCTCTAATGAAGTGCACATCCACTTCAACATGCTTAGTTATGGAGTGTAAAAGAGTATTATGGTCAAGGGCACTAGCACTCGTATTGTCACACGTAGTGGTGGAAAATGAATTCGAATTGTACTCTCCGATCCGGTCCGAATCAGAATCCGAGTCCTAATCCGATAAAAAAATTGGACAAAAAAAATCCGAATATGATTGTATTCGAATCCAATTTTTGGATATGAGAATCTAAAATTACTGTGCGGATTCCGATAAATTCGAATCTGAAAATTGTACGAATTCAAATTCGGTCTGAATCCGAATCCGAGCTAATTTGAAATCCGGTCCGAATCCGAATCCGAATCCGAATGTTGTCCTAAACCGAATCTGTAAAAAATCCGAAATTAAAAATCATATATATAAAAAAAAAAATCTAGATTGAATAAAAGAATAAAAAAAGTTTGAAGTGAAGTGAAGTTTTGTACAATGAAAGGTTTTTTTTTTTTTTCTTTTAATTTGAAAAAAATATATTTTGTGTGTAGGGTAGACAATAGACATGAGAAAAGAATATAAATATATAATTACACATACAATTGATAGTTACAGGTCAGGCAATAGGCAGTGAAAATTATTTTTGGTTGCGTGAAGCCACCAATTATACGGAATTCGTACTGTGGTATAAGAGAATATAATTATGAGAATAATTTGAAAATTTTTTAAAAATATTAATAATCAAATATGGCCATTATTAAAGTTATAATTTCAAATTAACAAATAATATTTTTTTTCTTTATAAATATCAATAAACAGACCAATTTCTATCTCCTACTCTCCTAATTTCTTATAATCATTCTCATATAATTACACTCTCAATCTCAAACAGTTATACTACTCTCCATTCTCAAGTTTTTCGTTTTATCTCTTTTATTGAGCTTTTAAATGTTCATTGATATTTTTATTTTCTACTATAAGTTAAAACTTGAAAGTTTTTTTTTTTTTTTTTCGTGATCTTCAACTCTCAATATTAACAATTTTATAAAGCCTCATTTTTATTTTGGTACTTACAATAATTATGATGATGAGTTAGAAATACATATGAATATTATGGATAGCAATTATATATCTAATGATGTTAAAGATACAATGGGTGGCAATACTACCAATGTGCCCAACATCTCTCCAACCCTTTCACAGTCTCAACCGACTGCACTGCAACCACTTCTTTGAGGTCACGTTGGGTATGATGTGAACAATCTTCTTTGGTAGATAATCCCTTAAAAAAGGGAAGGTCTTCATGGTGGGCACATTTGGATAAGAACGTATAATTGACAGAAAACCAACCTCGTTAGCTATATGTATATACTGTAAAAAAAATGAATTTTCAGCTTTTTCATCTCAATGTACTGGTCATCTCAAAGCACATGCTAGCAATTGTACGGCTAAACAAGGAGGGAACCCACTACAACAAACACAATTGGCAGTAAACGAAAAAGGTGAAATGATCACATTTCAGTACTCACAACCTCGCATGCGGGAGGGCGTAGCTCGATATATTGAATGTGTTGAATTACCTTTTATAACCGCTGGATGTGAGCATTTCGTAAAATTTATCCAGAGGTATGTTAATCCTTCATTTGATCCTGTGAGTATAAATTCTAACAAATATGATATTTTTAAAATATTTAAAGAGTTACAATTACAATTAATTCATAATTTTGGTCAATTTCAAGGAGTAGTTTTTATTATTTCTGATTTATGAACTGCTTATAATAAAGCTGGTTATATTTGTGTAACCTCGTATTATATCAATAAAAAATGGATGATGCAAAAACGAATTATTGATTTTTGCCAAATAAAATGTCCCCACAATGGAAAAAAATTTTTTGATTACATCTCTGATATTTTTTTTCTAAAATGCATATTTAAAATAAAATTTTAAGTATTACATTTGATAATGCATTTGCGAATAATGCTGTTATTAAATTGTTTTATTCTACTCTAACCCCCAAAGAGGTAAATCATTATTACATATGAGATGTGTAATTGTGTATATCATATTATAAATTTGATTGTACAAGATGGCTTAAAATTGATTTCTTTACAAATTGAAAAGATTAGAGCTGCTATTGAAAGCATTGTATGTAGTCCATCTAGAATTGAGGAATTTGAAGGGTATTGTGCACGAGCTAATAAAGCCCTAAAAATATTTGTTGGTGATATGAAAGTCCGTTGAAATTCTATATATTTTATGTTACAATCATGTGTTGGTTATGAACATGTTATAGCTCATTTTTTATGATGATTGGAAAATTGCTTTTGGGATGATGGCGTTTTTAGAAACTTTTATAAAGTTACTTTAATATTTTATGCTGTTTACAAACCAACTTCAAATGAAACTTTGAACTGTATATGATCAATTTCGAGTGTTTTCCAAATGCTTAGGGACAATCCTCTTTTACAAATATTGTATATGTCATGTTATGGAAGTAAAGTTTTAAAAATATTGGAAGAACACTCCAATGATTTTTTTTCGCTGTTGCAGTTCTTTATCCTCGGTATAATCTTACAGCGGTAAGAAATGTGATTGATAGTATTAATGCAAATTTGAATACAAATCTTGAAGTTGATATTCTTAAAGTTTGAAATTGGTTAGACAAAATGTTTTCAGAATATTGTACAAATTTTTATACAAACACTGAAGGTGAGGTAGAAAATTCTTCTAATGTTCTTGGAAATGATAGTCAGTAGGGGCGTTTTTGGAATATGATGAATAATAAAGGTAAGAGAAAAATAGGTAAAACATCCACAATAGATTGCATGGAGTTAGCAAAATATGTTGAAACTGATTATATTTATTATATGAACAAACAAAAATTGAGGAGTTTTGATGTTTTGCAATTGTGGAGAGCACATCAGAGTAGTTATCTTGTGCTCTCCATCATGGCACGTGATCTGCTAATCCCTCCGGTGTCCACAGTTGCATCTAAATTTGCTTTTAGTGCAGGTGGTAAGACTATGACCAATACAAGAAGCCAAATTGCTGCAAATAGTTTGGAAGTTTTGATGTGCATTAGAGAATGGGAGGCTGCAGAGGAAATAGCACAAGATTGGTACGCACTATTGGAGGCAGAGTTCAAAATTATGGATTTGTGAAACTGTGACAACCACATTTGATATTTGAACTACGATTCATATAGTTCTTGATAAGTGATGATAAACAATATTATTTGGATAAGTATTATGGGTTGCGTGTAATGTTTGAAAAATGCAAATTATTGGTAGCTGGGTAGGTGCCAGCCTAGTTGGAAGTTACTCTAGCTGTAGTAATACAATTAAATCTCATTCAATTTTTAACTATTATTTTTTAAAATCTACAATAAATAAGTAGTTATGTTCAATTATAGTCTTTTATTTATTTGATTAATTATGTAAAGTGGATAAATTTTACTCAAACTTAATGAATAAAATAATAAAATAAATGAATAAAGTATAAGATATTTATGTAAGGTAATCTGAATTCGAATTCAGTTGAAATCTGAAGTCCGGTCCCCAAAAAAAAAAAAAAAACCTGAAACCAAGTCCAAAAAACATCCAAATTCGATCCGAAATTCAAAATCCTAAAAAATAAATTCAAATCCGATTCACAATATCTGTTCAAATTGATTTTTTTTATAAAAAAATTCGATTTGAATCCGAAAATTTAAAAAATCCAAAAAATTCGGATTCGGATAATCCAAATCCAATCCGTCTACCACTACTAGTCACATCACATCACAAGCACACCAATGAGTTTAATCTCAAGTTTTTTGAACAAAGAACTAAGCCATAACACCTCAGTAGAGGCTTGAGATAGTGCTCGATACTCAGCCTTTGAGCTTAGGCGAGCAACTACCTTCTGTTTCCTAGAATACCAAATAATAAAATTTGAGCCTAGACACAACAATCACTTGTGAAACAACGATCATTAATACAAGATGCCTAATCTACATCTGTAAAAGCCTTAATATCCAACTAAGATGTAGGCTGAAAAAGAATACTAAGACCAGTATAAACCTTCAAATATTGGAGTATTCGTTACAAACTTGCCAATGAATATTAGTGGGAGCTGCAAAGAATTGGCTCGGTTTTTTCACTGCAAATGCAATATTATATATGATATAGGTAAGATATTAAAGTGCCCCAATTATGCTGCAATAAAGAGTTGGATTGGAAAAGCTTGAACCACTTAGAAGAGATGACTTGGTACTTGGACAAAGAGATGTGTTGTAGGGTTTTGAGGTCAGCATATTGGTCTTGCCAAGTAGATCAAAAATATATTTAGTTTGGGTTAAAAAATTCCTTATGAGTTTCTAAAGGCCTCAAAGCCTAGAAAGTAATTCACTTGTCCAAGTGTTTTCAAGACAAACTTGGAATTCAAGGTTGTGATGGTGCTGCGAATGAGAGCACCACTAGATCCAGTGATAAATATATCATCAACATACACAAGAACATATAACAGAGAAGAAATCTACTTTTTGATAAAGAGGGAAACATCAAAAGAGGAGTTATAGAAACCCCAAGATAGAATAGTAGTCTTTAGCTTGTGAAACAATGCTTGAGGGGCTTGCTTAAGGCCATAAAGAGCCTTATTGAGCTTGCACACATAATAAGAAAAATTGGAACTAATAAAACCAGCAGGCTGCTCCATGAATACCAACTCTTGTAAATCTTCGTTGAGAAAAATATTATTGACATCTACCTATTGAATATCCCATCCAAAAGTGGCAGCTAATGTGAAAATTATTCTAATTGTGGAGGGTTTGATAATAAGACTAATAGATGTCAAAAAAATCTATCCCAGGGGTCTGATGGAACCTCTTTGCCACCAGCCTAGCCTGATATTTAGAGACCATAGGATGAGTAAAAATAACTGTTTTAGGTGGATTAAGCTCAACAAAGATATTTGGAGAGGATGAGGAAGTGGAATGTTGCTGATTAGATGTTGATTTAGGAAGAGATAATGGAGAATGTAAATGCTGAGCAGAAGTGACAGAACCAGCAGACAAATTATTAAAAATAGATAAATGGAATGCTGGAAGAGTGAACATAACCAGATGCATCAGATTTAGATGAAAACATATTAAGATATGGGAAATCAAATTCATGAAAGATAATATTTCTAGAGAGCTAAATTCTGCCTGAAGGATGCAAGCATCTATAACCTTTGTGTTGTAGATTATAATCTATGAAGACATACTTGGGAGAATGAAAACCAAACTTTTGTTTAATGAAGGGCCTTAAGTAAGGAAAACACGCACTTGAGGTAGTGATAATTTGGTTTTCTATGAAACAAAGACTCAAAAGGGGATTTATGATGCATAATAGGAGTACGTAAATTTTTTATCATTAGAGTAGCTGCTTGAAAAGCTTCAGACTAGAAAATTAAAGGCAATTTAACATGTGTAAGCAAGGTAATTCCAGTTTCTATTATATGCCTATATTTTCATTCAGGGATACCATTTTGTTGATGAGTATAAGGCCAAGAAAAATGAAGCGAAATACCATGAGTAGAAGACTTAGCATCAACTTATTAATCAAGCATCTGCTATCAATCGTTCATTAAGCTCTACTGTATGAATTGTACATAATAAAAGAGTGCAACTGGTGTGAACATGCAAGCTGTATATGTGTAACTAATTTAGATGAGCTGGTCAAATGATTGGTTGTCTATAAATTTAGGAATGTTAGTTATGAGAAGGAATTTGGTATCCTAAGTAGTATATAAGAGGTAGCTTGTTGATCAAAGTTAGTTAGTGAAAATCTGTAAATTGAGACTCCATTGTTGAATGAGAATAGGTTATTTTCACACAAGCATTTTGAAAAACATGTCTTTATTTTTGTCAAACACTTAAGCTCATTAGCTTTTACATGGTATGAGAGCCACTTTTTTGACTTATTATCAACGGCTGATAGCACCACTTCATCTTCTCAAGTAGATTAATTGACAAATACCTTCTGCTGTTCTATCAATTGAGTCACTGGTGATTGGAAAATCACTAAACTATAATTTGACAAAGCTAAACAGAGATAACTATGTCTACTGGAAAGCTTCAGTCCTGCCAGTAAAGAGAGCTCTTGAGCTTGAAGAGTTCATCAATGGAGAAAAGGTATGTCCTAGTAAGTTTGTTAGGTACTTAACTCTAGTGGTACAGATACAGAGATAGTTGTTAACAAAGAATATTCAGCTTGGAGAAGACTTGATCAATTTCTTTTGAGCTGGTTGTTATCAACTATTAGTGAGAGCTTAATAGGTCAAGTTACAAAATGTCCATCATCTCATAAAGTCTGGCTGACACTTGAGAAATTGTTTTCTCAACAATCTTTGGCCAAGATTCTACAATTGAAGCAACAACTTCAAAATTTGAAGAAAGGTTCTAGCTTTATTGTTTACTTTATTCATAAAGTCAAAGGTATTGGAGATAGCTTTAGATCAACAGGTAATCAGGTAAAACATCAATCCAACTTTCATCAGCCTCAAGCTAACTACCATCAGGCCTCATCATTTATTTCATCTCCAAAGACAGTAGCATATCTTTCTTGGTATGCTGATAGTGATGCTTCGAGTCATGTGAATTCTGATCTAGGTAATTTCTCTACTTAGTTTGCTTTTCCAGGAAAGGAGAAGCTAGCAGTAGGTAGTGGTGAGCAATTAGATATTCTTAATATTGGAAACATAGTTATTGTTTCACAAAAAAAGCTAAAGACCTCTTTGTATCTTAATAAGGTGTTACATGTCCCTTCTACAACTAAGAATTTGCTAAGCATTTCTAAATTCACTCAAGATAACAATGCTACAGCGTAATTCTTTGATGATTATTGTCTTATTAGGGATGAAGTGACAAAGAGGGTGTTGGTCCAAGAAACACTTAGAGATGGTTTATATCAACTACAACTTAGTGGTGGTTCATCTCAGTCTAGTACTCAGTCTTATGGTGATTCTGTATTCCTCACTAAAAACTGTATCAAATAGTCTACTCTTGTTTTTCACAAGTCTAGTTGTAAATGTTGTTGTGTTAAGAATAATTCAACCTCTTGTAAATGTGTTCATATTGATACTTTTGTAAAAAACAGTGCTTCTTTATGGCATTCTAAGCTTGATTATCCAAGCAGTCATGTATTGAAACAAGTGCTAAAACTAATGAATATTCACTGCCCTTATACTGATGTTGAAAGGTGTCAGTCTTACAAATATGGTAAAATGCATCAGTTGCCATTTTCACTATCAACAACATAAACTAAAACACCTTTAGAGCTGATTTACACAGACATTTTGGGACCATCTCCTATTATCTCTACCATAGGCTATAGATATTACATAGTGTTTGTTAATAGCTATACCAGGTTTTCTTGGCTTTTTCCAGTCACGTTGAAATTAGATGCTTTGTCAACGTTTATTGCTTTCAAAATTCAAGTCGAGGTTTAGTTTAGTACCAAAATAAAAAAAATATTCAAGTTGCATTACCTTTAACTTGTGATACTATTAACCCTAGTCCTTCTAACAATGTTATTGAATTGAATGCTCCCAAACCAGTTTAATCCACCCATCCAATGTCGACTAGGTCCAACTCTGCTATGGCTAAACAAAGAGTTTATTCTGCTCTATGTTAGTCTCCTTGTACTATACTTCATACTGCTGAGCCTACATATGTTAAAGAACTCTATTGTTCCACACTGGAAATAAGTAATGGTTTTGTGAAATAAAACTTGGTATTGATACCTCCTCCAGTTGAGTGCAACATTGTTGGGCATACATAGGCGTTCAGAGTTAAGTATAAACCTGATGGTAACATCTCCAAGTATAAAGCTAGGCTTGTTTTCAAAGCCTTTCATCAAACCCCAGTATTGACTTCACAGACACCTTCAGTTATGTATCAAGCCTTACACAATTCGAGTGATGCTGACTTTAGGGGTGACTTATGTTTTGGAAATATAACAAATGGATGTTAATAATGCATTTCGAAGAGTGCAACATTATTGGGCATACATGGGCGTTCAGAGTTAAGTATAAACCTGATGGTAACATTTTCAAGTATAAAGCTAGGCTTGTTTTCAGAGCCTTTCATCAAACCCGGAATTGACTTCACAGACACCTTCAGTTATGTAATCAAGCCTTGCACAATTCGAGTGATGTTGACTTTAGGAGTGACTTATGTTTTGGAAATATAACAAATGGATGTTAATAATGCATTCCGAAATGGAGATCTACAAGAAATGGTTTATATGGAGCAGCCTGCTGGATTTGTTGTTGTTGCTACTACTCCTCATTATGTTTGTAAACTTAACAAGGCATTGTATGATCTGAAATAGGCTCCAAGAGCCTGGTTTCACAAGCTAAGAGGGGCACTTATGAGTTAGGCTTTTATAAATTCAGCCTCTGATGTATATTTGTTTATCAAGAGGACTGGTGCAAAAGTTTTGTTCATTTTGATCTATGTGAACGACATATTGGTTACTAGTAATTATTTCTCATTGATTCCTGCTACCATTGTTGCTCTTAATGCCAAGTTTGCCTTAAAAAACTAGGTCTTGTCAGTTATTTCCTTAGTTTTGAGGCACATAGACTTCTGTTGGGTTTTACCTCACACGGGCCAAGTATAGACATGATCTTTTGTCCAAGACTAGCATGATGCATTCTAAACCATGTGTTATACCCTTGTGCTATAGTACTAAATTTGTTATGCAGTCTGGTTCTCCATTCACAGATCCCACATTATACAGAAGCACTATAGAGCCTCTTTAGTACTTGACTTATACAAGGCCTGATATATCACTTGCTGTTAATAAATTAAGTCAGTTCTTAGCTGCACCACTTGAGGTCCATTGGTAGGCATACAGACATGTTCTTAGATACTTAATAGGCACTTCTGGCCTAGGTTTATTCTTTTAACCTTGCTGCTTCATTGTTTATTGAAGCCTTCACATATGCAGATTGGGCTTTTTGTGTTGATGACATGAGATCCACGAGTAGGTGTTATGTATTTCTTGGTCTGAATCTTGTCACTTGGTACTCATGAAAGAAAAGGGTTGTTGCTAAATATAGTATAGAGGCCTAGTATCGCTCATTATCTCTAACATCAACTGAGATTATAAGGTTGATGTCTTTGTTTGTTCAACTTGGTTTTCCCTTGGCTGGTGTCCCTAGTTTAGCTCACTATTATCAAACAAGAATTTTCACAAAAAACTTTATTTTTATCAAACACTTTAGCTCATTAGCTTTTACAAATATCATTAACCTTGTTTTAATAGTACATTCATAACTTGAGTGGTTAGTGCATCTCCTCATCCACTTTAGTAGTAGGGGTTCAAGTCTCACCATGTGCATTTATCAATATGTGTGATGAGTTTTCTTCCCGTATGGTAGGGTTAGCTGTCTCCTGGTTATGGAAGTAAATATCTGGGTTGTACGTTTAGTAATTGATCTTGACATATCCTATTAGAATTGTAATTAATTTGGTAATCATACCATTAAAAAAAGAAAAAAAAAATGTTGTTGTTTGGTTATCGTTAAATGGAAAGAATCAAGCGAAAAGAGAATTAAAACAAATGGGTTTGTGTTTCCCATTCAAATCAAACCGGAATTTGTCTAATATTCAAATATATATTTTTTTTTTGTCAACGTGAGCAAAAGCACACTGAAAGTTAGGTGGGACTTCAATCATTTACACAAATAAAAATGTGAAAACTTGAGAGAGTGTGAATATTTAATTTGTGAGTGTGCTAATAATGAACGAATCATATTTAATTCAATTTTTACAAGGAGAGTTGTGTTTCAAGCACCTTATTTTATTTCTTAATTGTTGGATTGTTTTTATTTTTTCAAGCTCGTGATTATAATGCCATCTTAATAATTTGTAAATATTATTTTTTTTATTATAATGTTTTATTTTAAATTTGAAATATATTTTATTAAAACTGTTGAGAATACATTTTTTTATTTGTTTAAAATTTTTAATTTTTTTTGACAACCACTCGTGTGACTTGATTTGGAAAAATGTCAGACTGAATAAATATCCTATACAACTAAGCCATATTAAGCGGTGGTTAAAATTTTTAATTATAAGTCTGAAGGAACATGTTGGGATCAATCATTATATGTGCAGTCCGCATATCTAGTCTTATAATCGGAAGATATCTACTCCGACAATACGGAAGAAAAAAACTCTCCACACGCTGGTAAATATGCATAATAGAACTTGAATCCCCACTAGTAAAGTTAATGGAAAAGTGCACTAATTACTTGAATTATGAGTGAATGTTTAATTCTGTATTTATTTTTTGAATTAACTTGGGTAATATAAAATATACACACCTACACACTATCAACAATGTACTATAAATAGAAGCACATGGAGATATTATATGTGTTCAAAGGGCAAAAGAAAAGAGGAGGTTTACTAATGGAGAACTCCACCACTTTTGCTCCCTCTCAGACATTTTCCTCCTTCCATGGCACTCTATTTTCCTTTTTCTCCACACTTTTATTCATAGCAATTGCTTTGTATTTTCTCTTTTTCAAATCCCTATCAATAAGCAATGAAAAACCCAAGAAATGTTCACTCCCTCCTGGACCAAAACCTTGGCCCATTGTTGGGAACCTCCCTGAAATGCTGAAAAACAAGCCAACTTTTAAATGGATACATGAGCTCATGAACGAGATGGATACAAAAATTGCTTGTATTCGTCTCGGTAATGTTCATGTAATTCCTGTCACATGTCCAGAAATCAGTAGAGAATTCCTGAAAAAACAAGACACTATTTTTATTTCGAGGCCAGTTACCATGGCTACAGAGATTACTACAAAAGGGTACGTGACAACCACCCTTGTTCCCTATGGAGAACAATGGAAAAAAATGAAGAAAATTCTCTCTCAAGAAGTTGTTTCTCAGGCGAGATTTCGGTGGTTCCATTCCAAAAGAATGGAAGAGGCCGATAATCTTGTTCGTTATGTGTACAATAAGTGCAAGAATAATTCTGAAAATGGTGGGTTAGTGGATGTGAGAGTTGCTTCTAGGCATTACTGTGGGAATGTGATAAGGAAACTGGTGTTTAATAAGAGGTTTTTTGGGGAGGGAATGGAGGATGGAGGGCCTGGTTTGGAGGAAGAAGAGCATATTAATGCACTCTTCAAAGTTCTTACATATATTTATTCATTTTGCATTTCTGATTATGTTCCATTTTTGAGGGGAGTGGTTGATTTAGATGGTCATGAGAAGGTCATGAAGGAGAATGTTGGGATTATAGACAAGTTTCATGATCCCATTATTGAAGAAAGGATTCAACAGTGGAGAGGTGGATTGAAGAGTGAAGTTGAGGACTTGCTTGATGTTTTTGTCACTTTGAAAGATGGAGATGGCAGCCCATTGCTTTCAACAGACGAGATCAAAGCTCAACTTTTCGTAATATACCAACCCTTCTCTCTCTCTCTCTCTCTCTCTCTCTACCTAGCTATATGACGAGATATGAAATTTCACACATTTGTTTTATGCGGAATTCGACTTTATAACCTTATAAAGTTGATTTTATAACATTACAAAATCATTTTTTAAAAATTATAGTCGGGATCCCACACGAAAAAATATACTAGATCCCGCATCAAATAATTTATAAGTATATATTACGTACAAATATGTTATTTTCAAATTTATGACGGATTGTCATTTTATAACCACATAAACTAATAATGTAAATTAATTGTTTGCAGGATATCATATTGGCAGCAGTGGATAATCCATCAAATGCTGTAGAATGGGCACTTGCTGAGATGATAAACCAACCTGAAATTCTACAGAAAGCCATTGAAGAACTAGACAGAGTTGTTGGAAAAGAAAGGCTTGTCCAAGAATCAGATTTCTCCCAACTCAATTACATAAAAGCCTGTGCAAGAGAAGCCTTCAGACTCCACCCAATTGCACCCTTCAATCTTCCTCATGTCTCCATCTCTGATACCACAGTTGCCAACTACTTCATCCCAAAGGGCAGCCACGTTTTGCTGAGCCGACTTGGGCTCGGTCGAAACCCTAACGTTTGGCCGGACGAGCCACTGAAGTTCAAGCCAGAGCGACACCTGAAAGATGATGGGTCTGAGGTGGTCCTGACAGAGACAGAATTGAGGTTCATATCATTCAGCACAGGAAGAAGAGGATGCATGGGAGTTACACTTGGGACTTCAATGACCGTGATGCTTTTTGCTAGGCTTCTTCAGGGCTTTACTTGGACTGTGCCACCAAATGAGTCCAAAATCAACCTTTGTGAAGAAGAAGGTAGCCTGGCTCCTGCTAAGCCCCTGGTTGCTGTTGCAAAGCCCAGATTGCCTGAAAATCTGTACCCAGCTTATTAGGCCCAAGTGGTAAAAATAAATAAGAAATAGTCTATCTATTTCACCTATTTAGTTAGTTTTGAGTGGTGAAAATAATCGCGAGTGTGAATGTGTGATTGATATGTACCTGCTTAGTTTGTTTTGAAAATATTAATGACAGTTTGCATGCGCATAAGAAATAACATATTACATGACCAATTGACTGGAGAGTAATGATAGATATCTCACCATTTGTATCATAACTTATTTCAACCGCTGTAAAAAGATATATTAATGGTAAATGAATAATATATAGCAAGTGAATTAAATTATCATTAATTTATTTCCATTTACCAATTACCCTTACAAAAAGTTAGAATATAAAAAATTGAGATATTTAACATTACTAATAATCTAATGAATAAGGACGGAGCCACGAAATTAATTTTTAGAGGATGAAGATAATAAAATATAATAATTAGGGGGACGGAGTAAAAAAAAAAGTTTAAAATTATATAATAAATATATATATATATATATTTTTTTTTTTTGAGGTCCCTCCACGCTAATGGATGAAAATAATAGTAATTAAATACTATCTCATAAAAAATAATAACATTTATTTCATGTGTTTAGTTAATTAACTAACTATAAATAAAAAATAATTCAATCATACAATTTTATACAATTTTATTTTCCTTTTATATTTTTGAAAGCTCCACATGTTCCATGCACCCCGAAGGAGTCACCCACATGCCCAATAGTCACACGCGCCATTATTAATGGAATATTTCATTGTGAGCCTTGTTGAAGCAGATGATCGGTTAGGTCCTTGAATTTAAGGCATCAGATCAACAAAGGTTTTTTTTTTTTTTTCTTTTAATATATTAAGGGTGGTGGTGACTCAAATCTCGGATATTAATATGTTGAATGAGCGCCCTTATTACTAAGCCACATTGACAGTGATAATCAACAAAGGTTAAAATGAGTATAATTTTGTTTCTATCCATTCACAAACTATGTATAGGAGGGGCATTTGATTTGTGATGCAAATAAATTTCATACTTGTTTTAGATTATATTATATAGTATAAATATATACATTATATATATTATAAAAATTAAATATAATAATAAAATTACAATATATATACATTTATTATTATTATTATATTATACTAATAAAATTACAATGTATATTATATATATTGCAATTTTTTATAATATTTTTATTTTATAAGTATTTAATCTTAAATTTTATTTTATTTTTTAATAAAGATATTACTTTTCAGATTTTTTTAATTTTTTTAATATGTTTATAATAATTTTTTATTTTTAATAAATTTTATCATATTTATTTTATTATTTAATATTTTTTAAGTCTTTTTAAAAAAATTAAATTTTTATAACATATGTCAATTTCTTATTGGACTATTCAAATAGATAAATTTATTAAAAAGTTAAAGGGTAAAAACGTCATTTTAATTTAATAATTTAATAAAAAATGGTAAAATGAAAATTTTATATTTTATATCATGTTTGACCATGAAAAGTTGTCATAAGAACTAAATTGATGTATTTTGAAAAAATAAGGGATTATATGGGCTAAAAAAAGAAAAATAGGTCAAAAAATAATATTTCTAAATACGTTAGGGATCAAATTAATAATTGTGCGAGATACTTAGCTATAATTTAAGTAAAAGTATAATTTCGTTACAATATAGTTAAATGTTACGGTATTCCATTGCAATTTACCTTTTATGTTATAAACTACCATTTGTTGTTGGGACTTAAGAGAAGGCAATTTTGAATAAGTAAAATTAATTATAATCTCATCTTAATTATATTAAAATTTTTAGATTTGGTTAGGTACTAGATTGGACCGATTTGATTTATTTATGAAACATCAGGGACCATGCGAACCGAAAAAGAAAATATAAGTAAAAATGTGATATTTCATTAAAAAGTAGAGACTAAATTGAAATGTTTCCTTTTATTTATTTAATAGGTTTATATATTGGTAATTATCAATTTAGTCCCTAAATTTTGATAAATTATGAATTTTTTAATACAGTTTACTTTATTGGTACCCGTGGATTCTATGTTTTCGTAAATATATCAATTTGGTGTATTTGACCAATTTTTTAATAGTTAAAATCACATAAAATTTTTAAAAGATAATTTTACCCTTAACTCTATTTAAATGAGTTAAAATTATAATTTTACCCTAAAATATTTTAAAAAATAATACTAAAAACATTTTATTGTTAAAGGAGACACCTACTACTCAATTATTTTATTTTAGAGATCGACATTTGTGTGCCTAGAATGTCGGTCCATTTAAAATCTTGTTTATTCTATTATTGTTCCATTATAGGTTGTTGATATTCTTTTAAAATTGGCGTCACATCACATGTGTTCTCATAATTTAATACATAATTTAATCTTCAGTCATTTTTAGATTGGATTTTTTTTTTTCCATTTTTTTAGGGCAATTATTCAAGGGTTTATTCATAATATTTGGAATATTATGCAAATTAAATATGTAACACGTTCTTCCTCTTTTGAGTATTTAAGGAATCCATTACATATGCTTCAAATTTAGGATATCGGCTGACCAAATTTAAATATGTAATATGATTTGTTAACTAACTTTAATTATCATATACACGAAAATGATGTACATTTTTAAAATTTTAAGGACTAAATAAATACAAAATAAAAAGATGAGGAAAAATATAATAAATTATAAATTATATATATATATAAATATTATTTATTTATTTATTTCTCTCCATATTTTTTAGTTATCATTTTAGTCCTGAAGAAGTATTATAATTTATTTTTTGTTGGTCCCCCCTCTAGTGAAAAATGTATACTTTTTATTTTATTGAAAATTATTAATAACAGCCCATTAAGACTATTAAAATATATTTTTGACCATAAATAATACTTTAACTGTTCATAATTAAAGATAATTTTTTTTTAATTCAACCCAAAGCTAATAATGAAATAGCAAAAACGACCCTTAAAATTGCCAAAAAAAAAAAAATCAGTAAAAATTAAAAAAAAAAATTCCTACAAATTATTTTTTAAAAAAGGCTATGGATTGAATGGAAATTTCATTTTTACTTTATAAAATCATCAGGATATTGGTTGTTGAAGAAAACTTGAGAATCAACCTAATTGAATGTCAATTAGGGGCTAGCTATGATCAACCGAATTGCTCTTGTTATCTGCCATTAATAAAGCCTAAAAGCTTCACTGATTTTCACTAAAATAAGCTAAAGGACTTTTGTCAAACAACTATTATGGAGATAAAATTATATATACATACTGGTAAATGCACTAACCACTTGATTATCATCTGATTTATTGATTATATGACAAATACAAATATTATCTTCTTATGCATAAAATATGATAAATGTGGACACTATGGATGAAAGAGAAAGCATAATAATAATAATAATACTAATAATAAAAAATTAAATGCCTAACTAATTAATGACTTGAGGTTGGTGCAGTAATTTGTGACTCGCACTTATAACCTTATTGTGAGTTTGAGTCGTGTTATTTTTTCCGAATTCCGAATTAATTGTAATTGTTTCGAAAAAAACTAATTAATGCCTAGGACTTGCAGAATTAAAAATTAATTAAAAAAATTTATTTTGTTTTTCAAAATATATTATAATTATATATAAATAGATATATAATATTGATTTAAATGTTTATTGTTCATTAGGATCTCGATAATAACGATTACTCGTGAACCATTGACAGATAATTTAAATGTTTATTTTTGTTCTTTTCCAATTTATATAGGGTGAATTACACTTAAGTACCTCGATTTTATCCATAATTACACACATAATTCTAATTTACTGTTAATTAAACTAAAGTACCCTCAATTACGTTGATTACTGTTAACTTAACAGTAGTCTTAACATGGGAAGGGTATAAACATCCTTTGAGCTATTAAAAATTAATTACTTAATTAATTCTTTTAAAAAAAAAAAATGGATGAAGGAGATCAAATCTCCCTCATCCATTAATTACTTAATTAATCATTGTTTAGGAGAAAAAAAAAAGATGGAAGGCAAGGAAGACACGGCATCCATTGGTTTGAAGGTCGATCATCATAACATGAGGCCTAATTTGCATAATTAAGTTCCTCAATATACAGCTGAAAAGCAGGCTGAACCAACAATCCCACACTAGCAGTCCTTTCAAATACCTGAGAATCTATTTACGAGCTTGCTAGTGAACTTTTGTGGTAGCAGTCAAGTATTGACTAAGTTTATTGACAGAGAAAGTAATGTCTTGTCTTATATAGGTGAGGTATTGGAAAGCACCAATGGTGCTCCTATACAAGGTTGAATCAGAAAAGGGTTTTCCACTGTCAGTATATAACATGACACTTGAACATAGAGGAGTGTTATAAGGCTTTGAATTCATCAAGTTAGTCTTGGCTAATAAATCAAGAATATATTATGTTTGAGTGAGATAGACCCCATGTGAATTTATTTAAGCCTCAAAGCCTCAAAAGTAGTTGACTTGGCCCACATACTTCAATACAAACTTAGAGTTTAAGACTACAATAGTCTTATGAATGAGCAGATTGTCAGTTCCAGTTATTAGAATATTATCCATATACACCAACACATAGAGTAGAGACTGCCCTTTCCTTTTGATGAACAATGAGATGTTAGAACTGGAGTTGTGAAATACCCAAGATAAGAGTGTGGTCCTAAGCTTGAGAAACCAAGCTCTTGGAGCCTACTTCAGGCCATAGAGTGCCTTGTTCAACTTGCATATATAATGAGGAAACTTGGAGCTAAAAAAACCAAGCTGATTGCTCCATAAAGATAAGCTCTTGCAAATCACCATTTACAAATGTATTGTTTACATCTAATTGTTGTATATCCCATCTAAAGGTGGTTGCCAAGGCAAAATTAACTCTAATAGTGGATGGTTTTATGATTGGACCATAAGTTTCAGCAAAATCCACTCCTGAAGTTTGATGGAATCCTTTAGTAACTAGCTTAGCTTTATACTTAGTCAGCAATTGTAGACTTAACATTAGTTGGTGCACTCTCTAGAGATGATGAGCATATTGATTGACACAAGATAGAGTAGACTCAAGGCTTATAGTGACCAATTTTTGATCTAATCTACATTGGATGTGTTTGTAGTGGATGTGTTTTTGGGGGTGCATTTAATTTAATAAAGATTTAAGGTAAAGATGAAGTAACTGGAACAACTAACTGAGAAGAATCAGATGATAAAGGTATGACATGAGGCAAACTTTAAAAAAATTGATAAAGGAAGACATCACTTGAAGTTTCTAAAGTAGGTTTAAAAGCAAACAAAGAGGTATAGCTAAAATCAAATGCAAGAAACAACACATTCCTAGACAAATACACTTTGCCTGAAGGATTTAGACACTTATAACCTTATGTTGCAAATTGTATTCAATGAAGACACATTTGGTAGAGTGAAAACCAAATTTATAAGAGGCAAAAGGTCTAAGGTAAGAGAAACATCCACACCCAAATGACTTAAATAAATGGTAATTGCTTTTCTATGATACAGTTTTTCAGAGGATGAGACGTTGTGGAGAACTAAGGTAGGAAAATTATTGATAAGAATCGTAGCAACTTGGAAAGCTTCAACCCAAATGAATAAGGGAAGCTTAACATGAGTCAGTGTTGTGAGTCCAATCTCAACTATATGTCTATGCCTCGTCTCGAGTACACTATTTTGTTGGTGTGTATAGGGACAAGAAAATTGAAGTAAGATTCTTTGTTGTTTAAGGTAAAAGGAAAAAACTTGGAACTCTTTTCCCATACTAGTTTGAAGAACTTTTATAGGCTTGGAAAATTGTGTTTCAACTTGAGTTTTGACGGTAATAGATATGGACAAAGCTTCAAATTTCAGTTTTAATAGAAATAACCAAGAATATCTTACCAAGCAATCCACAAAGATAATATAGTTCCTAGATCAATCATTAGACTTAACGAGAGAAAGTCCCTAAATATCATAATAGACAAGCTCAAGAGGAAGTAGATGCATTGATGGTGGATTTAGAAAAAGGAAGTTGATGAATTGTATCCATTTTGCAAGAATCACACCATTCAAGTTGAGATTTATTGAACACAATATGAAGTGCTCGAAGCACCTGCTTTAGAGTATCTACAGATGGATGACCAAGTTTGGAATGCCAAAGAGATACAACATTTTGAGCAGAAGCAGAATAACAAGCAGAATGATTGATATTAGCATGCATAAAAGGTTGACAATTAGACACAGCAGCAACATTACAAGAGTTATACTCAGTTTTTACATCCTTATTATAATGATCAAATTAAAAGTCTGCAAGATACACGGAGGCACTACCAGATTGGAGATTAGGTAGCTTGACATTGGTTTCATGCAATTGAAGTTGGTATAACCCATCCTTAAGTGTTCCTTGAAGCAATATTCTCTTGGAAGGTTTATCCTTGAAAACACAAGAATTATCAAAGAACTCAGCCATACCATTGTTATCTTTAATAAACTGAGATATGCTAAGAAGATTCTAAGTGATTCAGGGAACATGTAAAACATTATTCATGTGTAAGGCTTGTATGGGATTTATATGTAAACCAACTAAAGAGTTACCAATGTTGCATATAGCTAATTGCTGATCACTACCTACCAGCAATTTACTAGATCCTTTATAATGAGAATTGCTTGAGAGATTACCAATATTTGAGGTCACATGGCTTGTAGCTCCATTGTCAACACGCCAGGCAGGGTCATTAGTTGTTTCAGGTGTTGCAAAAGGTGCATAAATTTGATTAAAGTGAGCTTGATAATTGCCTTGGTAGTTAGATTGATTTCCTCCTTGATTAAAGTTGCTTTGCATGTTATTTACTTGATACTATTATCCTTGTGCATCAATATCTGCATTGTTAGAGGATTGCTTCAAATATTACTGTAATGATTCTGAGTTTGAACATTCATATAATACGTGTTGTAACACTGGATTGCTGAATGACCAGATCTACTACAAATTTGACAAGGAGGTCTGTTATTATTTCACCTACCACTTCTTCCTCTTCTGCTACGATTATTACCACTATTATTTCCTCTGCATCCAGAATTAAATCCACCTTTATCGCTGTTCCCTGTGCCATTGTTGTTGCTAGCAAAGTTAGCTGAAGTGCAAACACATCAACATAAGCTACTGAATTTAGGTGTTCTATCATCTTCTAATGAGTTATAGGCATATATTGAGTTTCATGAAGTGAGATTATAGACTGATGTTGAGAGAGTAAGACTACTGCTGGATCATATTCATAACCTAAGCCATTTAACACACTAAGTAACAGATCTTGATCTATTACACTTTGTCCAGCAGATTTAATCCATTTCCATAAGATTTTACTTTTAGAACAAACTCACTTATAGAACTTGAGCCTTTCTTTTCATTTTGAAGATGTAGTTTCAATTGTAGCCTTAGTTAGGGTAGGGATTCACGAGAGAATAGAGTTTCTAAAACTCTCTAAAACTCAAGAGATGACTGACAGTCAGTGACCTCTCCAATCAGACCTTCAATCACACTGCTAAAAAGGCAACACAAGACCAACTGATCTACTCTTCTCCACTCAATGAACTTCTCATTTATAACAGTTTCTTTATCAACTCCATTAGCAGAAGTAATCTCTACAAACTTATTTAGACACAACTTTCCTCCATTTATGTATTCTTCAAGTTCAAGAGCTCTTATGGCTGGTAGAATCTAAGCTCTCCAATGACTAAAATTGTCTCTTGTTAACTTGCCCAAGATATTGAAGTTGAGTGCCTTTGAGATCGAGGCACACTCTACTTGTTTTGAGGTTGATGACATGTTGAGATCAGTTGACGAACTAGTATAGCTTAAAGCAAAGGTCATCAATAGCTCTGATGCCATGTAAAATTTGTAACTAACAAGTGTTTGATGCAAATGAAACAGTGTTTGATGAAAAGCTTGAAAGAGCAAGCTTGTGATGTCAGAGAAATCATATGAATACATCTGCTATGCAAATGAGTTTGGAGTGTATTTTTCATTAACCAAAAAAGGTTACAAGAAACTCTATATATATGCTATCAGATTCTAGCAAACTTTCCTAAAAACATGGTCAACCAATCATTTGTACATGTCATCAAAATCAGCTATATAAATAACTAACTTGGCTCAACTACACTAACAACTGGTGATTGTTATTTACTAGAGCTGCTTTGCTTAGTCTGAGCTGGTTCATCATGCATTGTATGATTAGTTGTATGATCGGCATTACCATTTATATGATCAGCATTACTTGTACTGCACACCAGTGCTGACTGAGGAGGTATACCAGTATCTCACACAGAGTTACCGTACCGTATTTAGTATATTAAAAAAATAACCAATATATATATATATGAAATACATAGAATACAATATTTATAGAACATTTAGCATGCTTATCACGTGGGTGTGAATAATTTGGATATGTTCCTACTCTATATTGTAGTATTGTTGTGATTCATATTTTATCTCTCTATTACATCTCCTACCATATATGTTTACAACACATAGTACACGTGATGCAATCAGTCACTAATTGAAAAATAAAATAAAATAACCGAGTAGTTAAATAAAATAACGTAAAGCTCTCGAAATTTTATATCATGGTTTTGCTCTCTCTTTTTAATCATGTAAAAATACTATAAAAATATTTCAAAAAAAAAAAAATACAAAAATAATAATAATAATAATTTTTGTCTCAATATCTCTTACTATATCTTTTTACAACACATTTTACATTTATTTTAGATCAAGTTTAGATTGGATCATTCTCTATATATGCTGTTTATAACATATTATAATTTGTCAATCACGTGTGAGCACATTTTTTTAAATAAATAATAAGATTAATTATATTATAAAGTATTGATGGAATATATGGGAATTAGAGTAATACCTTTTCTTCCCACTTTTGTAATTTGGACAAAAAAGTATGTGCATTATTGCATGTCTAAGAGCTTCTCCAACTCACACCATTTACACCATAATAGTGCAAATTTTCCTCCAACTACACACCATAATACAACTTCCAAGGTGAATTTTTGGTTTAGGTGAATAGAATTGCATCAAAAATAGTGCAATACTATTTGTTACACCAAATTACTATTTAATAATTTTAATTCCACTTTTACCTTTTATATTATAACTATAACAAATTTTATTCTTTATATGTCCTTTAACCAATTTAATTTATTTATACATTTTGATAAATATATAAATTAATTTATTTTAAAAAATATACCGTTGGAATTATTTCGTCGACAGCTTTAAAATGAAAATAATATTGATATACATTATTAAGTTATTTAATTAACTTATTAATTATATAATTAACTAATTTATACCTTTTAATTTCACTTAAATTTTTAATGTATAAAAAACTTATTTTATTAATTACTATTTGAAAAAGATAATAATCAGTAATTTAATAAAAACTAATAACATTAAAATAACTTAAATAAAATGTATGGATAAAAAAAGTAAATTACAACATAGTTTAAAATTACGACATAGATTAAAATAAAACAGTTGATAACAATAATTCTAAAAATACTATTAATAATCCGGAATGTTATCTCCATTTCCTCCATAACCACCAAAATATTGGTTGCATGTGTTGGATGATTCGATTCCACTTTGAGATTGTCAATCTCGAGCCCTTCTTTCATAAATACTCATTTGCTTTTTTCCGAAGAGCTTCACGTAACATTGGATATTCTATGGAATTTACATCTTTCAGTAAAAATTTATCCTCCTGACATCGTTCCCGTAACTCTATGTTTTTGACCTCATTTTGAGAAAAATAAGTGGGTGAAAAAAACAGTCGCTCGAAAAATACGTGAATAAAAAATTAGATACAAAATTAATTAGTTGGATAAAAAAATTAGTTGAGAAAAATAATTAAAATAATATTATATTAAAAATGATAAAAAATTAATTTGAGTATTCAATTTTTTTCATATAATATGTATAATTATTTAATAATAATATTATAGTACTAAACAAATAAATAAATATTATTTAAAAAATTTTATGTAAAATTTTATTTAAAAATAGTGTTTGCACCAATTTGGTGCAAATTAGATTAGAGTTGAAAAAAATTTAGTATAAGAATATTCTAAAATAATGTTATTTTTACACTATTTTTACATAAAATTTAGTGTGGTGAGTTGAAGATGGCTTACATGGCAAATTTGGAAACGAAATGTTTGTCATTCGGCAAATCAACCACTGCATGTGATGTGATGCCAATCAACCAATAATTGCGAGGTTGGTAGATTAATTAATTGGCTACACGATCTCAAACATTCGCATTTTGTTTTATTAAATAATAATAATAATAATAATAATAATAATAATAAGAAATTATCAGATGAGAACACACCAACTTTTAGGATAAATTATAATTAATCTATATGAGATTTGTTATTTTACAGATAAAAATAATTTTATAGAAAATTGACTGGGAACCCTCTAATATTACCGTTGACCGTCAAGTACAAACAGTTGACCCTGATTAAAAGAGTAGAATGATCATTGTGCTATTTAAATTAGAACAAATTACAGCTAATTTATCTAAGATTTACCTTTTTACAGGCGGATTCAACTTATTGAACAACTAACAGTTAACTCCCTTATTGTTAGTCAACCGTAATAAAATGTTAGTCAACATGGGTCAAAGTCAACTATTCTAATGGCATTTTAGTCATTTTAATTTCTTTTAAAAATATTTTAAAATAGAAAAAATTTTAAGACCTCCATCGATGGACGGTAGAGATTTATTTTAAAAAATATAAAAATAAAACACTTAAGATCTCCACCGTCCATCCAAAAATAAAAAAATAAAAAATCTGCCAGTCTCCATGAAGATCAGCGAATTAGGGGAAGCGAAGAGCCTAGCCTCTCATTCGTTGCAAGAGGAAGCTCTTTGCTTTGTAGACACTAGAATCTACGGTTGATGACCTGGTGGTCTACGGTGGTTGATTAGGGGACGACGATCTATAAAACAACAAGAAGAGTGTCGTGCACTTAGGACACCAAGCTGGTGCCAGCCAAATAGCCTCCGACGCCCAAGTTAGATAGTGAATCTATATGGGAAAAGACAAACAAAACAAATGATACCTGAATCGTGTGATTGTCGTGGGGTACGTGATGTATATCGAGTGCTATACGATATTACGTCTAGCATGATAGTTGATATCGGAGGAGGCTATGTCATGCGTAGCTGGTCTTATGGTATCGTCGTGCGCAAGTATGAATGCTTAATCTCAGAGTGGTGGCCATTGAGTAAAAATGCTTAACCTCTGAAAATGAAACCATAAGGCTGTATTTATAGGGGTTTTGGGGGGTGTCCGTTGTATCCGTATCGTGGCGGATGTCGTGCTCCATGATATCCAGAATTCTATTTATCTCAGAGCTTATTTGACTGGGCAAATTAGACTAAGTCAACTGACTTAGTCAAGGGTTGACTGAGTCAGTTACCTGGTGGTTGCTGGGTCGAGTCGACCGCATGGGCCTGTCTCTGTCGGCCGTTGGCTTGTGCGTTAACCTTGTAAAGCTTATAGTTGAGCCTGTCAAGTGTAGGGTTTGTCGAGCTCTAGGCTTAGTTTTTTAGGTCATTTTTAGTGGTTTTGGGCTGCCATTTAGGTCTAAGCCTTTTGAGTTATTTTTGACCACTACAGTTTGCCCCCTACTCTCTTAGTTTTTTCTAAAACTTTGAGAGTAGTGCAGAGAGCTCGAAAAATAGATTATGTGTCGAGCTGATTTCAAGGCCTAAGTTTGTTGAAGTCGTGCGAGTACTATTGTTGACCGTAGCTCATGTACTTATAGGCAAAGTGAAGTTTTGTCTGAGAGGGGTTGACATGGTCGAGCCTTTCAGTTTTTGAGGACGACTATCATCATGTGACGGTGTTCGAGTTTGGCATTCGTGGACAATGTGTCGTGTGGAGAATAAATGTTTCATATGACATGAAAGTTGAAGCGTTAGATGTCGACCACGAGGGTCTTCATTGATGTCTTTTCAGTTGTCTACGGTGACAGTTAGAGATGACACGTAGCGTTGATGGCTCGCGTGGTTTCGAGGATAGGAGACCTCCATAATGATGAGGCGTCTCATAAGTTGTCACCTGGGGTAGAGTGCGGGCAACCGCTGGACGCCACGTGTCATTCATGGGGTAATCGTTTGGGGGCCTATTTAAACCAGGTTTCCCCCATTTTCTCCATTTTTTCACTTTTGCAAAACTTCTCATATATGTAGAGTGGAGCGGTTACTTTTTCGGTAGTTGATTTCTTTATTTCCAGACGATCTTAGTGCGATTTCGGTCCTTTTTTCTTCGAAAATCTTCAAGGTATGTGTTTTAAAACACTTTTGTTGAAAGTTTTTTTAATTTTTGCTTTTTTTAATGTGTTTTTCTACATTTTTTGTGCACTGCCATGCCCTGTTCTTTGTGTTCTTGATTTCTTGCACTAGTAACTTCTTTCGTTCATGTAGGAAACTGCCTCTAGATCTTTATTTAGGTTAGTTTTTGTATGAAAAACGGTTTGTAGATGCTTCTAGGGCTTTTAGTACTAGATGTCATGCGTTACTTTTAATAGTGTCGAGCGTAGAGCCCTCTAGGTTTAGATTCTACCTCATCGCTAAGTGTTTTTATTTTAGCTCGACAATGGTTGGAGCCATGTCGAGGCCAATCGAGGAGGTGATGAAAGAGGTTGGGTTAAGCGAGCCGAGCGAGTTGAGTGTGTCGAGCAAAGAGTCGACTGCTAGTGAGCCGCGTCCTGTGGCTCAGGTTACATCTACGGGGATAATTGACCTTGATTCTAAGGGCGGGCCTTCGACGGTTGTAGTGGATGACATCCTAGAGGGGGATGTCAGGAGTGAAAGGTCAAAGGACTTGGGAAAAGAGGCGGAGGCCTCGATATTTGGTGGTGAAATCCTGCTTGCGGGTCTGAGCCCAGCTAGCAGGCTTATTGAGTTTGATATGTTAAGGATTAGATTCCAATATGGGATCCCATAATTTGTCGAGCTGCAGCTGCCCCGGTTGACAGAGCGGGCTGATTTCGTGGATGGGGATTGGACTTGTTTCTACGAGTTATCCTTTTGACAAGGTCTGAGGGTATTACGGTTTTTTAAAATCGCTCCAGGCCAGCTGATGCCAAACTGGTTGGAGATTGCTACTGTCAGTTGAGGTCTTCCACGAGAAGAGGAGTCTCCTTTTCTCATTGGGAAACTTCCTCCACACTTATTATATGAAGAGCCACGAAGACGAGTTAGGATGCTACCTGATTTCGGCTCGACCTTACTGGCCACACCTGATAATCGACCTCACGACCAACGATCGCGAGTGAAAGGATAGGTACTTTTTTGCATGAGGCGAATTAGTCACAGGCCCCTTAGGGAAGACATCCATATCCGCTCGGCATGGAATATCACTGGTAGGATCTCGTATGATGTCGATCGCTTTTTTGATTTTTATTGGATGGTTGCTTTTTCTAAGTCGTGTTCTCTTTTTTGCAGAGACTGTCGCGGGCTCCAAAGTTTTCCCCAACAGCAACAACGACGCGCGTACGTCACTTGTCCAATGGAGAGGAGTTGGAAGAAGCTGTTAAGTGAAGAAAGCTTAAGGCCGAGCCGACTGTGGGCACACGTCGACCTCAACACCGAAGGTACTCCATTCCTTTTGTTAAAGCATTTAGTCACGTACGTTTGGGTTTGACACTACTTTGAACTGTTTTGTGGAACCCGTTTTCTTACATCTATTTTTGAGGTTGAGCGTAAATTCGCTTCAGATTCAATGACGAACTTCTCTCCCAAAGTGCTAAGCTCTGACGATGCTTTGGCTCGTCGTCGTGAGCGGGCGAAGGCGTCTACTCAAAAGTACAAACAGTCGAGTGGTCAGTAGAAGGTGTCAAAGATGTTGAAGACTGGACAACCCTCGACACCTGCCCCTGCCTCGCTTCTGAGCTATTTTGCAGCGAAGGATGCTTCCAAGCATACTAAGAAGAAGTAAAAGGTGGTGGAAGGAGTCGAGCTATAGTGTCGAGATTTCTCTTCCTGCTGATGCCATGGCCTTTGATGATTATAAGGCCTTGATCCAAGGCACTGATCAGTTAGTCCTCTCCCGCGATGCTCGACATTTGAGGGACTCCGGTGTACTAAACACCATTGACTAGGGAATTGCTAGCACATTCCAAGTACGTTGTGCAAATTTTATCTTTTATCGTTTTGAGCTCGACATTATGTGTTCTGACGATATTTTTTGTTACAGGCTCTCAAGATTCAGGTTTTCCTAAAGAACGAGCTCTCCAACTCTGCTCAACGCTTGAAAGATTGCAACAAGCAGGTTACAGCTCTGAAGAAGGAGCTCGACAACAAGAAGCTGGAGGAGCTGGAAAAGTAAGTGGTCGTGCTCTTGGCAAACGAAGACATGCTAAGAATAGAGCACAAGGCGGAGGTCGACAACCTCTTGTGCCAAGTTAGCACTCTCATGGAGAAGTGCGAGAACATAGCGGACGACTCAGTGCTTTAGACGAAGGCCTTGATCATGCAAGAATACAAGGATGGAAAAGTCGACAGTTGGGGCGTCGAGGGGGCGATCGCTACCTGGGATGACATTAAGGCTGCTATCGGCAGAGGAGGAGGAAACGACGACGGTGGTCAATAACACACTAGATGAACAAGTAGAGATTAATTGTGTGCCGGGTGTCGAGCAGGGGGAGGAACAGCAGCAATAGCAGGAATAACAACAACAAAACCTAGAGGGGGACGACGTCAGTGACGTCTAACTCTGTATTTTCTTTTCTTTTAATGTCGAACGCGGCCTTAGTGGCCTTAGTGCCTTTAATTTTCTTTGGAGCTGAAAATTACTCCTGTTAAACTGGGTCCCCATGCTCTTTTATTTTCTTTTGTCGGGCCTTAGAATTGCCCTTTTGCATACTTTGTCATATTTTTGTCGTACAGTAAATGAAATTGCTTTCTCTTCTTCGTATGTCATATGCAGATTGTTTTATGCTTTGCTTGTTTAAATAAATACCAAGGAATGTTTTACATAAGCAATAAAGTCTTGCATAATATAAGAGTGAAAATGTAAAGTAGAATGCTTGCTCTGTGTTATGGGCAAGTGTAAGTCGTGTGATAGAGTTGAGCGCAAAAGCAAAAAATGCAACTCGTGTGATTGGATCATAGGGGTAAGTCGAGCGGTAGCCGTCGACTTCAAAACCTTTCGACTTAGTGTTTCAACACTTAGTCGTAAGAGAGCTCGTGTGTAGAGCATTTTATAATGAAGGGCACAACATAATAACAAGTTGAGCAATTCAAAATAACTTAAAAACAAGAAGAGAGAGAAAGAGCCGAGAAAAGAGAGAAAAGAGAAGAAAAAAAAGAAGAAGAAGAAGAGAGAAGAAGAAGAAAGAAAAGAAAAGAAAAAGAGGAAGAAGAAGAAGAGAAGAGGAAAGGAAAGGAAAGGAGAACGAAAAACACGGATTCCATGTAGGTGTACGTTTGTTTTCGCAATCGTTATGAAAAGTATTTAGTTATCGTTTTCATTTCCGTTTTCGTTTGTGTTTTCGTTTTCGATTTCGTTTCGTTTTGTTTTCGTTTACGTTTTCGATTCTTCGTTTTCGATTTTCGTATGAAAATGGTTTATGTTATATGAAGAAAAATTGATGATTTGCATAGCTATTGTTGATTTGTAATACGTTTACGATAGACAGCATTTGGATCGTGTTTTCGAATATTTTGATTGTTACGATTTGTGAAAAATACTTGATTTAGTGACTTGAATGACTATTGTTTATGATTGTAATTTATTTCGAAGACTGGAACATCGCTTATTGTAACGGCCCTAGGATACTTAGACATAGAGATGGATATAGGAGGTTGGTATACCAGCTGGGTTTTACTGAGCAGTACTGCGCCGTTATTATTGTGTGATTGTTGTTGCGGGGCAATCTCGGACAATCACACCGATTTTAGTGATCGTTGTTGCGGGGCAATCTCGGACGATCACAATGATACTAGTGATTGTTGTTGCGGGGCAATCTCGGACAATCACGTTGATATCAGTGACTGTTGTTGCGGGGCAACCCCGGACGTCACGTTGACCCATATTCCAGTCCTTGTATGTTTAGTATTCTAGCGGGCCAGTATTGATTTGAATTGAGAAGGAAACCGAATGATTATATTGACTGAATTCATATGATAATCTCATTTTTTGAAATTAAAGTGATCGAATTTGTTTAATGCTCTGATTTTGACATTTATTTGTTTTGAAATTGATTCGGAATAAATTATATATATTGTGGTGTATTTAGTCTTAAAGGTGATTTATATTGTGGTTTACTTAATTGAGTTTATAGTACACCCACTAAGCTTTATGCTTAGCGCGTTAGTTTGTTTCTAACGCGTAGGTACCAGGAATCCAGAGGAGTCTAGAGACTGAAGGAAGAGCAAGTTGCAGACCGAGTCACAGAGATTGTACAGTTGGGTAGCTATACTTTTGTTATGTGTATATATATTCTGAAAGCATGCATATACAGGGCATTTGTAAATACGTTTTGTAAAATGTTTTGTAATGAATTAGTTTATGATTTATGTCCTTTATTATTAAAAATGTTTGTAAATAGTAAAGTCTGATTTGTTTTCTTTATAAATTGTGATAAACTGTTTTGATAAGTCGCACTAAACGGCAGAGTGCGCAACTGTTTGAAATTCTATAGAAGTGTTGTTGGAAATTGTATTGGAATGTTATGTGTAAAAACAGGTTTGGAAAGTCCGAAAAACAAACGGTACTCTGCCGAATTTTTGTAAAAAGTTTGTATTGAATGGGCTCACTCGAGCAATTCAGAATTATACTTTAAAATGCTCGTATGTAGAGCATGTCATAATAAAAGGCACGACATGATTAAAAACAAGATATAAGCAATTTAAAATTGATTATTCCTAAAAATGCTCATGTGTAGAGCGCAATACATATAGGATACAACATAAGTAACATAAAATTAATTACATCATAAAATGCTCGCGTGTAGAGTAGAATATAATGTTAATAACTTCGATGAAGGGCACGACATAAACGACAATATAATTGATCATATCATAAAATTGACTTAAAGTGATTTAACGCTCGTGTGTAGAGCTGTTTTGAAGGTCGTTCACTGTATGTAGCATTGTTGTCCCCTAGTCGTCAAGTCTCATGTATGGACTTGGAGACTATCTGTAGAGTGAGTGGGCTCATGTGTAGAGCAGTTGTGATGTAGTATTTGTGTGTAGAGCTATTAAGCGTTGGTCAAGCCCTCTTAGCTTGTCGTGAGAGCAGGGTCACTGTTTTAAGGCTTCAACTTTGTCGAGGAGAGTTAGGTCCCGCCGTTGGCTATTGTGGTCAATGGCCCTCCGACACTCAAGTTAGTAAAATATTACAAATAAAATAATAAGGAAAATAGTTGAGTTTAGAAGTGATACTGTTTTAAGTGTATGGCATTATAGCTGTTGTTGATCTCACGACCGTCGGTGTCGCATAGTTTGTATGCGCCTTATTCGACTATCTTCCTGATTTGGTAGGGGCCTTTTCATGTTGGGCCTAGCTTGCCAGTCTCTGGTTCCTTTGTGTTTTGGAACACGTGATGAAGTACCCAATCTTCTTCCTTTGAAAGCTCGAATGCATACATTCTTGTTGTAATGTCGAGCGATCATTTGTTGAAGCTTGCTAGTCGGATAAATGTTTGGTCTCAATGTTCATCAAGTCTGTCGAGCTCACATGAAAGTGTTTGTGAGTTTGCTTCCTCTATGGCGTGCTGGAACTTTACAGTGAGAATTTTGGACTCGACTGGTAAGACGGCTTCAGCCTCATAGATTAGGGAGAAAGGTGTTTGTCCAGTCGACAATCGAAGAGCCCCATAGATTAGGGAGAAAGGTGTTTGTCCAGTCGACAATCGAAGAGCGGTTCTGTATGATCATAGGACTTGGAGGAGTATGTCGACCCATAGTCCTTTTGCTGCGTCGAGTTTCTTCTTCAAGGTGCTTACGATTGTCTTGTAGGTCGATTCTGCTTGTTCGTTCGACTGTGGTTGTCTTGATGTCGTGAAGCTTAACTTGATTCGATACTCTTTGCAGAAATCTTGAAATTTAAAGGGGATAAATTAAGAGCCATCGTCGGTGACTATTTTCTTTGGGATACCGAATTGACACATGATGTCCTTCCAAACGAATCCCTTGACTTCGAAGTCTCGGATACTTTGATAGGCTTCGGCCTCGACCTATTTGCTTTGATAGGCTTCGGCCTCGACCCATTTGCTGAAGTAGTCGGTGAGGACTAACATGTAGACCTTTCCTCCTGTTGCGGTTGGCATTTTTCCAACAATGTCCATGACCCATTTCATAAAGGGTCATGGGGATGTTACATTGTGTAGTTGTCCAGGGGGTCAGTGCGGGACCTGTGCGTATCTCTGACATTTGTTGCACTTTTTGACGTAGATTGCTGAATTCAACCTCATTGTTGGCCAGTAGTATCCTGATGTGAGGGCTCGACTTGCCAAGCTTCTGGCTTCTGAGTGACTTCCGCAGTCACCCTCGTGGATCTCTTTGAGAAAGAAGTTGGCTTCAGTCGTGTTGACACAATGAAGGTAAGGTCCAGAGAATAACCTCTTGTATAACTTGCCTCCTACGACACTGAAGAGAGAAGCTTTAATCCTAAGTCTGCGTGCTTCATTGCGGTCGATCGGTAGTTTATTGTTAAGGAGATAATCGAGTAGTGGAGTCATCCAGTTGTCTTCAATGTCGATAGGGATGACTTCTTCTTTGTTGGCCCAAACTGCTGGCCATTGCAAGTAGACAAGCAGTATGCTCTTAGGCTCGACGGTCTGAATGGAAGAGCCTAAATTAACCAAGGCGTCAGTATGCGCATTCTCCGTTCTGGGTACTTGCTCGAGTTCGAAGTGTTCGAATGTCGAGCATAATTCTGTGGCTATAGCCAAGTTGGTGATCAGTTTTGGATCTTTCGCTTGGTAGGTTCCATCAAGCTGTCGTGCGATCAGTTGTGAGTCATAGCAGACTTTGATCCGTTTTATGTTCATGCTCTTAGCGAGCGCTAGTCCAGCGATAAGGGCCTCGTATTCGGCTTTGTTGTTTATCGCCTTAAAACCACATCTGATCGACTGCTCGATGATGTCGTTTTTAGGCAACTGTAGTACCAGACCTAATCTGCTACCTTTGGAATTGCTGGACCCATCGATAGATAGTGTCCAGGTAGGGCTTGATGTCTCCATGAGGGTAAATATTTCCTGTTTCGCTAAAGGGAGTGTGCCTGGAGTAAAGTCGGTGACGAAATCTGCTAAGATTTGGGACTTGATTGTCGTCTGTGGTCGATAGAAAATGTAGTGCTCGCTTAGTTCCACTGCCTATTTGGTGAGTCATCTGGAGAGCTCTGGTTTGTGCAGAACATTCTTTAGTGGGAATGTCATGAGCACCGCTATTGGATGGCATTGGAAATACAGTCATAGATTTCTAGCAACTGACGTCAATGTCAAGGCAAGTTTCTCCATTTGACTGTATCTCTTTTCGGCGTCCAGCAGAGTTTTGCTGGTGTAGTAAATAGGGAACTATTTCTACTTAATGTCGCGCACTAAGACGGCGCTAATAGTTATCTCTGAAACTGCTAAGTACATGTAGAGTGTTTCTCCGTTAGCGGGCTTCGTGAGCAGTAGAGGGCTTGACATATAAGTCTTTAGTTATTATAGTGCGACTTCGTATTTTTCTGTCCACTCGAAGCTTTTATTTTTCCTTTAAGTGTCGAAGAAAGGTTGGCATCTTTCTGAAGACTTGAAGATGAAGCAGTTGAATACTGCTATGCGACCGGTGAGTTTCTGAACTTCTTTCACCGATCGTGGAAAAGGAATTCCCATGATCAACTGAGATTGATTTGGATTAGCTTTGATTCCTCAATGTGTGACTAAGTAGCCGAGGAATTTTTCGGATGACACTCCAAACGAACATTTGGTAGGATTTAGCTTTATACCGTATCTTCGAAGTGTGTCGAAGGCTTGCTATTGGTAATCCAGATGTCGTTCTGCCTAGAGAGATTTGATGAGCATGTCATCGATGAATACTTCTATCTCCGTGCCGAGCATTTCCCTGGACATCTTATTGACCAGTCGTTGGTAGGTTGCCCCCGCGTTCTTGAGCCCAAAGGGCATGACATTATAGCAGACGATTCCACGCTCGGTCACGAATGCTGTCTTCTCTTGGTCGTCAGGATGCATTACGATTTGATTGTATCCTAAGAAAGCATCCATGAAGTTGAGCAGTTCATGCCCTGCTGTCGCGTCTACCATCATGTCGATATGAGGTAGGAAGAAGGAGTCTTTAAGGCACACCTTATTTAGGTCCATGAATTCAATGCAGACTCTCCACTTCCCATTTTTCTTTTGCACGACCACTATGTTTGCCAACCAATCAGGATAGTGGACTTCTCTTATTAAGCAGATGTCGATCAGTTTTTAAATTTCCTCGGGAGCGAATTTCCTCCTCTTTTGTCTGACTGGTTTCATGTCGAGGTCGACTCGAAGTTCATAGATCATGACATTAGGTTCTATCCCTGTCATATCCGCGTGTGATCATGCAAAGTAGTCGTAGTGTTGTGCAAGGAAGTTGATCGTTCGAGCTCTAATGTCTGCTGTGAGGAGCGATCCAATCTGGACTTTGTGCTTGGGAAAATCCAGGTGTATTTGGACTTCGTCGAGCTTTTCTATTTTTGGACTGTGTTGATCGAGCCCAGGGGTCGTCTGTTGTAATTGCTATAATGGAATTAGTTTACACTTCAAAGTGTTGGTATAGCATTCTCTAGAAACTCGTTGCTCTCCACGAATTTCGCGCACTCCTCACTTCGTTGGAAATCAGAGTGTTTGATGATAAGTCGAGGGGGCAGCACGCATGTCGTGTATCCATGGACGACCCATGATAATGTTGTACGCTGAAAGGGAGTCGAGCACCATGAATTACGTGTTGATGTTAACACCTTCCGCGTACACGGGGATAGTTATTTCCCCAATAGT
The DNA here is from genome assembly GCA_003430845.1 of Xanthoceras sorbifolium. NCBI lineage: Eukaryota > Viridiplantae > Streptophyta > Magnoliopsida > Sapindales > Sapindaceae > Xanthoceras > Xanthoceras sorbifolium. The sequence continues at coordinate 26,933,677 of CM010622.1, read as the reverse complement.
ATTTTTGTGCATGCCACTGAAACCGACTAACACTGTAGATCATCGTACAATAGTTGACTTATCGATTTGCATCTCTCGTAGAGCTTCGAGAAATAGAACGTTCATCGACCTCCTATTGTCGATGAGGATGCGCTTTATCAGGCAGTTGGCTACATGAAATGATATCACGAGTGCGTCGTGGTGTAGATTAAGTAGCTCTGTGAGCTCATTGTTATTAAAACTGATAGTGTGGTCATACACAGGGTCGACTGTCTTCTTGGGTTAACCTCGAGGTTACCCGCTTGTATTGTGTACCGCTTCGCTGTTGAGTACGACACTCTGTTGATTTTCGATCCACCTATGATAACATTCACGACTCTTTCATGTTGTGGGGGATCAGGAAGGGAAGTACTGTGCTCGACTTGGCGTTTGTCTCGACGAGCCAAGGTGTTTTTGCTCTTGTCGGTGAGATGCTCCTTAAGATGCCCCCTTTTTAGGAGCTCGGCCACCTCAAATTTGAGCGCTATACAATCCTCTGTTATGTGTCCGTGATCTCCGAGAAAGTCCTACTATTTGGTGGAGTTCCTCTTAGCTGCGGGGCTCGACATCCTTCTGGGTCATTTCACTAAGTTGCCTAGGTTTTTCATGACTGCGACAACTTTCACTGGAGTGATGCTGAGGTTGTACTCAGGCACTCTAGCTCTGGTTGTCTCTAGCTAGCGAGGTGGCCTGTTACGCAGGGTGAGGTTATCGCGTGATCTGTCATTCCAGCGACTTGTTGTGTAGGGCTCTGGCTTAGGTTCACTGATGCGATGACTGTGTCGTTCTTTATTCCTCTTATGACTCGAAGGAGTGTAGTTAACTCCGTCTTCCTCCCATTTGATCTAAGCCCAAGCCTTAGCGAAGACGTCCTCCATAGTTTTACAAGGGTATTTTGTGAGTTCCTTATAAAAGTCGTCGTGGAGGAGTCCTTTCCTGGTTGCAGCAAGGGATCGACACTTTCTTTTTGTTGAATCAACCCACGTAGTTGCGTAAAAGCTCACCGTGACGTTGACTGATCATGTAAAGATCATCCGACTACTTTTCGAGCTTTCAGCTGCTGACGAATTGCTCAAAAAACATGTCGTTCAATTAAGCGAACGACACTATCGAATTGTTGGGTAGATTGGTGTACTACTGCAATGCGAGGCCTACCAAACTGGATCCGAACCCTTTGCACATGCATGATTCTTGTTGGTCTCTAGGGATTATTGTCATGAACATGTGTTACTCCTTTTTATACCCGCAAGTATACGGGGTCGGCACAAATAATAAAGAATGAGTAAATTATTATCTCCACAGGGATATTTAGGTATTGAGTATTAAAATTGAATAAACCTATATCTATTTGGACAATCGAAAGTTTATATGAAGAAAATTAAAGATGTAAATATCATAAACATAAAAACAAGGCAAAAGTGAGAAACATGGACCAATATGAGAGATTAACTAGGGTATTTAAATTCACCTAATCCATCCAATTGAATTTCATGAAAGTACATTATTGCAATTTAATTATTGATGTTGATGATCGCGTTCATCTAGATTATCCAAAATTATCTCTCCACATAAATCGGACATATTACCATACACTAATATCCTATCTCTCGATGGATATCTAAGTACATGAAAATATATTATTCACAATAAACACATTATATGATCACACAAGTAAATTAGCCTATCTCTATCTAATTCTACCTGTGGTGGACATTACATCGAGCACGTTGTGGGCATCACCTCTCGATTCATAACACACAACCATAAAATCAACTAAATGCAGGCCATTACATTTAGAAGCATTAAAAATAATAATACCACTCAATAAAATAATAATCAATCGCAATCAATCAAACTATCAATTCATTCTACTATTAAAGAAAAGGATTCATCAAAACCTTAACTTACAAGTTTAAGTCATAATCAAGAAATTACAATTATATATGTTTAACAATGGTAAAAGAGAGATACAAGAATTAAAATCAAAGAAGAAAAGGGATAGAAGAACTCCTAGAATGTATGAACTCTCGTTCTCTTCCAATTGTGACTTCTTCTAGCTTTCACTTTCTCCTAAATCCAAGCTTGGTGTTGAGAAGCTGGCTAAAGGATCGAATCCACACCCTCTGTCTCCAAGATGATCTTCCTCTCCCCCTTGGCCTCTCCTTTTCTCTTTTTTTCTCCTCTTGGTCGTGCTCTCTAAGTTCCCGCCGAACTCCCTTTTGTTTTTCACGTTTTTCCTTTTATACTCGAGCTAATTAGGGTAATGTTTAGTCCGCCCGCTACTTGAGCAAGTCGCGGGCCAAGTTGCTAGTCAAGTCGCGAGTGCTTCAGTTTGTTTCTGGAATTATAATGCCGCGACTTGCAATTGGGCGCGTGTTAAGTCGCGAGACTGTGCAAGTCGGTCACGGGTCAAGTTGCGGGACTACGCACTGATGCGAAACTGTACATAACTACCTCTAGAAAACTCAAAATCGTGAACCGTGAAATTTTCCGGAATGTAGACATCTAGACCTTTCCAAAAATGTAAGGCTCATAACCCAGTTCATTCTATGGAATTTATGACGGCCTCCAAAACATGATAGTTGTGCACTAACAATTCTTTAAATCTTCTATTTAATCCATCAATGGTCTTCAATTAAGCACAAAACCTTTTTACCTGCACACTAGAGTAAAACATTAAAAATAACCGATAATTAACCGGGAATGGAATAAAAGTAGGTAAAGATGGAGGCCCATTTTTGATCAAGAAATTGAGTCAACAAATACCCTCAAACCTAACTTTTGCTCGTCCTCGAGCAAAATCGGAATAAAATAAAAATGCAAACAAAAACAATAACAAAACTATATATATATATATATATATATATATATATATATATATATATATATATATATATAAACAAACCACTAGCCAAAACTACTTTCGTAGGAAACACGATGGTACTTAGCATGTGCCACAAGCTTTTAAACCCCTAGGTGTCCCTAGTGGACGAGTTATAGTCTCGTGAGAGTTTACTAGCCACGATACCCACAAACGCAATTCTGAACATCAAAGAACAAGTAATTTGCCGAGTAAAACACAATTCATTAAGATAAAAATTAGCAAAAACAATAAGTAAAATTCGAAAGCATCCACTCTCAGATTTTTACACCACTTGTCACGCACATGCCAACACTCTAAAAATCTTAAAAAGAAAACAATTGTGTTCAAATAACCGAGATAAAATTCGCTTCGACTCTAAACCTCTCAGGATAATTCTCTAGAAAATCGCTTAGAACCTAGGAACCACACTCATCAAACACATGCGGAAGGAATTTATGCTCAAAGAAATACGAATATACATCGCATGTGAAAATCAATTTGAAAAACGCTATTTTGTCGCAAATACATGTCATTGAAGGAATCAAACATTATGAACAAGATATCAACATGAAAACCTCTACATTAAAGCTAGATTCCTTATAAGATCAGCAGGTCTTAATAAAGGTTTCAATAGGGCTATTAGGTGATGGTTTAAGAAAGAAAAGGAAAAAGGAATGTAAAAGGCTTGATCACATTAAGAGATCACTTATCATTTTCAATACATTGACCATTCTCTTTTATTGACATTTCTTATGCCACAATATTTGCATGATTTCTTTCGTTTATTCTTTTCTTTTTCATTTTTTACCCTTTTTTTTCTTTTTCTTTTTTAACAATCACAATAATAGCAACATTTACCTTGGCATATTTATTGTGAAATTCACTTATGTAATTCATTTCTTTTCTTATTATCTTAAATTAATCCAAGCTAATAAGGGAAGGTTATTTCATACACAGAACTTGGTTCTGGATTTATGTAGGTGATAAAAGAAAAGGCTTCTAAGTGTTTGGCTTTAAAATGGTTATTGAAGCACACACAAGGATAGAATGAATTTTTGGATTTTTAGTAGCTCAATATGTATAGTTTACATCACTTCTAAAGGGGAAAACCAACTCAATATAGGGTAAACACATAATATCTTTGATGTTGTTCAAAAATATTCAATGCAAAACCTAATTGAGATCAAACTAATCAATTAAAATTGAAGATAAATATATAAAGAGTAAAACGAAAATACCCTCTCAAATAACAAAGTATAAGCTCAAAAACTCACTGGGTAAGTGTCTACTATTTATCCTAGTCGATCGAACATGGCATGTTTTCATAAAACGATAAACAAAGTATAACACAATACGGTGCAAAACATGACACAAAAAAAAAAAATTTGAGTGGTCCTAAACAAATTAAAACTCATTGAAAAAGCTAACGATTATGATTAAACAGAAAGCACAAACATGACAAAAATAAAGGTTAAAAAATGTTAAGAGTCTAAACTAAACACACTAGACACTGACTAAACATACTAAACACGGACTAAACGTACGTAGCGTTATGATACCTAAGTCTTCTAAACGCTTAATATGTAGAAGAAAAGTCTAGGTTTTCAGTCGATATATGCCAACTAAACACAACAAAAGCAGTACACACTAAACACAATCAAAACACAAGACAAAAAATTAAATGAAACCAACAAAAAAACACCCCCAAACCTAAGATAAGCATTGTCTCCAATTTTTAAAACCTTATGCTCGAGAAAAATGGTGCTAAACAAAAAAACAAAAACTAAAAACTATCCAACTAAAAAAACTAATAATCAAACACAAACAAAAACAAAATAAAATCAACTATCAAACTCAAAAAAAAAAAAAAATTATATCAAACAAAGTCCAACACTTCAAAATTATTCATATCCAACCAAACTTTCCCCAAACTTCAAAATTTTCAACGCACGACACAACGCTTCAAATAAGCTCATGGGCAATGGTTACCAAATACTAAAAAACAAAATTTAAACAAAGAAACAAAAAAATAAATAAAATAAATAAATAAATAAAAATATACAATTTTACCTGGTTGCTCATACTTTCGCCCACCTGTCCCATAATTGATTTCTCCTCATCAGCTTACCGTACCATTCTAACCAAGTAACTGGAAGAGAAGATAACTCTCCTAGCCTTGCATACCTCGAATGAGAAGGTAGCCTTTTGCGGCCCAAGCACGGCGGCTGTTTAAAAGGTGGAGGTGGTTTAGGCTTTCCTTCTCTAACATCTATAAAAACATATGTATTCTGGTGGCTATCTTCTTCTGTGGACTAAACATAGCTCAAGTGGCTTTGAAAAGGTGGCTGCCTCATCTCCATGCGACAAGCTCTTACTTCCTTCCATCTCTACTTGAACAATCTCATTCGGATGCCCAACTAGTTTTTCGACTTCCAAGGCAGTCTCATTGCATTGCTTCATCCGAGTATCTATTATTATCATGAATTCGACAAGCATAGCTTCCAGAGTTGACTCATTTTCTTGTTGATTGCTCAATGAAAAGTCAGCATGATTGCTCCACTCAAGATTGTATGTGCTCGGGTAGGGGTTGTTCTGATCATAGTCGACATAATCCTCAAACTGCATTTATTTAGAATTGCTCGCAACAAATGGATTGCCCTCCTGACAATCTGTACTCACATGTGGTCCCCCACATAAGAAACAACCTGAAGGTGCTCTATAGTCATCAGTCGCCACTTCTTCAGTAAGTTGTGTGTCTTAAACTAAGAATACATTTCTTGTACAGAAAAAGAAAAACAAAAAATTAATAAAAATAGAATATATACAAATAGATCTAATCGGTATTAATATCAACACAACTAAAATATCCCAGGCAATGGCACCAAAAACTTGTTATGGCTTTTTGTACCCCCAAATATACGAGGTCGGCACAAGTAATAAAGAATGAATAAATTATCGTCTCCACAGGGATATTTAGGTGTTGAGTATCAAAATTAACTAAGCCTATATCTATTTGGACAATCGGAAGGTTTATATGAAGAAAATTAAAGATGTAAATATCATAAACATAAAAACAAGCAAAAGTGAGAAAACACGGACCAATATGAGAGACTAGCTAGAGTATTTAAATTCACCTAATCTATCCAATTGAATGTCATGAAAGCACATTATTGCAATTTAATTATCAATGTTGATGATCGTGTTCATCTAGATTATCCAAAATTCTCTCTCGAGATAAATCGGACCTATTGCCTCATACACTAATATCCTATCTCTCGATGGATATCTAAGTGCATGAAAATGCATTAATCACAATAAACACATTATATGATTACAAAAGTAAATTAGCATATCTTTATCTAATTTTACCTATGGTGGACATTACATCGAGCACGATATGGGCGTTACCTCTCGGTTCATAACACACAACCATAAAATCAACTAAATATAGGCCATTACATTTAGAAGTATTAAAAGCAATAATACCACTCAACCACAAAATAATCAATCACAATAAATCAAACTATCAATTCATTCAACTATTAAGGAAAAGAATTCATCAAAACCCTAACTTACAAGTTTAAGTCATAATCAAGAAATTACAATTAAACATGTTTAACAATGGTAAAAGAGAGATACAAGAATGAAAATCAATGAAGGAAAGGAATAGAAGAACTCCTGGAACGTATGAACTCCTGTCCTATTCCAATTGTGACTTCTTCTAGCTTTCACTTTCTCCCAAATCCAAGCTTGGTGTTGAGAAGATGGCTGAAGGATCGAATCTGCACCCTCTTGTCTCCAAGATGATCTTCCTCTCCCCCTTGTCCTCTCCTTTTCTCTCTTTTTCTCCTCTTGGTCGTGCTCTCTAAGTCCTACCGAACTCCCTTTTGGTTTTTACGTTCTTCTTTTTATACTCAAGCTGATTAGGGTAATTTTTAGTCCGCCCGCTACTTGCACAAGTCGCGGGTCAAGTCGCGAGTACCTCGACCTGTTTCTGGAATTATAATATCGTGACTTTAGTTGCGGGTCAAGTCGCGAGACTGTGCACGTCACGACCCAAGTCGCGGGTCAAGTCGCGGGACTGCGCACTGATGCAAAAATGAGTATAACGTCCTCTAGAAAACTCAGAATCACGAACCGTAAAATGTTCTGGAAAGTAGACATCTAGCCCTTTCCATAAATGTAAGGCTCATAATCCAGTTCATTCTTTGGAATATATGACGGCCTTTGAAACATGACAACTGTTTCACTAATAATTCTTCAAATCTTCGATTTAATCCACCAAAGCTCTTCAATTAAGTACAAACCTTTTTACCTGCACATGCACTAGAGTAAAACATAAAAAACAACCGATAATTACTCGGGAATGGAACAAAAGTAGGTAAAGATAGGTAAAGATGGAGGCCCATTTTTTATCAAGAAATGGAGCCAATAACATGCACTGAAGGTACTGGGCGATGTGGTCGTCCGGATATGTCGTGCCGTCATACTGCTTCATGTTAGAGAAGCTGAACTTTCTCGACATTTCAACGATAGTGATGGCATTGACAAAGGGTGAGTCGACAAAGCTATTGATTGAGCTTATCTTGATGGGATCCGGCATTCCAAGAATGCGTTGGATCAAAGCTTCCATTTATAGGAACCTACGTGCAAGTTAAATGTCAGATAAAGTGGAGGTCGAGCCTACCATACTTGTTGCATGCAAGCCTATTGCTGTTTGCGCGTTGATTGTAGGCATTGTTGATGGGACGATAGCTTCCGTATTGTTTGGGGGAGTTTGTTGGTTCATCTATCCTTAGGCAGCAATCATCACAGTAGATACGTTAGGCGCAACTGGCTCTGATGTCTAGTCGCCTTCGGAATGGAAGAGTCGATTGCGCTCGACCATAGTTCAAAGATCGGGTGGCATGCGTTGGAGGTAAGCGTCGTGGGTGTTATCTGTCTTGGAGCAGTTGCGGGGTTGTTGACTTCGTAGCGCACATGGCCAAACCTTGGTGGCGGAGTGGTTAACGTTGCTAAGGTGTTGACCTTGATCTGCAAGTCTTTGTTCTCAGTACAAACAACTTTGTTTTTCACTTCCAACGCCCGAAGTCGTTCCAAGTTTTCGTTCATATGTTCCATTAGCACCCCGAGCTGGGCTTCCAATGTGATAGGGTTTGGTTCTTCCGCCATGATTTGAATATTGATGATTGATGATTTACTGATCGAATAATGTCGTGCCCCACAGTGGGTGCCAAATTATATATGATAGAATCTATGCTTGATGACCTGACGGTCTACGGTGGTTGATTGAGGGGACGACGCTCTGTAAAATAACAAGAAATGTGTCATGCACTTGGGAAACCGGTGTGGTGCCAGCGAAATAGCTTTCGACGCCCAAGTTAGATAGTGAATCTAGATGGGAAAAGACAAACAAAACAAATGCTACCTGAATCGTATGATTGTCGTGGGGTACGTGATGTATATCGAGCGCTAAACGATGTTGCGTCTAGCGTGATAGCTGATATCGAGGGAAACTATATCGCGCGTAGCTGGTCTTATGGTATCATCGTGTGCAAGTATGATTGCTTGATGTCAAAGTGGCAGCCTTTGAGTAAAAATGCTTGACCCCTGAAAATGAAGCCATAAAGCTATATTTATAGGGGTTTTGGGGGTGTCCGTTGTATCTGTATCGTGGCGGATGTTTGTGCTCCGTGATATCCGAGATTCCATTTATCTCGGAGCTTATTTGACTGGGCAAATTAGACTAAGTCAACTGACTTAGTCAAGGGTTGACTGAGTCAGTTGCCTCGTGGCTACTGGGTTGAGTCGACCGCATGGGCTTGTCTTTGTCGAGCTCTAAGTCGTGCGTTAACCTTGTAAAACTTATAGTTGAGACTGCAGAGTGCAGGGTTTGTCAAGCTCTAAGCTTGGTTTTTTGGGCCGTTTTTAGTGATTTTGGGCTGCCTTTTGGGTCTAAACCTTTAGGGCTATTTTTTACCACTACACGCCTCCTCAAGTGCTACGACCTTCGTCGCACGACGAAACGAAGGCTAGCCTCCCCTTCATGGTCTCCCATGGAGAACGTCCATGTAATTAATTAATTTATAATTTTTTTTATTTTGAATAAACCTCCACCATCCACATGGATGGTGGAGATATAGATTTATTTTTTTCAATTTTTCTAATTAGGGGTATTTTGGTCCTTTTACACTTGTGAAACGATCAACGGTCATTTTTAACTGTCAACGTTAATCGCAAGGGAGTTAAATGTTAGTTTTTCAATAAGTTTATTTCGCCTGTAAAAAGCTAAAGTTTAGGTAGGTTGATATAATTTGTCCTTCTTAATTTTGGTTTTTTAAATTTTAAATTTTTTAATTAGGGGTATTTTGGTCTTTTTATACTTTTAAAATGGTCAACGATTATCTTTAACAGTCAATGATCATCTTTAACAGTCATTGGTAACGGATAACAGTTCGCTATCAATTTTCTATAAAGTTGTTTTCGTCTGTAAAAGGATAAACCTCAAATAGGTTAACTATAATTTGTCCCAACTTTTATATTATTTGCCCCTCTTTTGATGTGAAAATTATAAATGTGAAAATTTCCTTCTTTAGTAGGGACAATAAAAGGTTTTAATTTATAATGAACCCTCAAATTAGTGGAATTTTAAAAAACAATTACTCCCAAATTTTTTTATTATTTAATCAAAAGAAATTTTTGGACAAAAATGCCCTCAAACTTTTGTAACACAAACTTCACAAAAATTTAGACAGAAAACACGAAATCTACAGAAAAAATTAAAAAAATAATTTAATTGTTAACTTTTTTTTAAAAAAAGGTATAATTACAAGATTAACAACCACCGGAACCTACCAAGATTAATCACTAAACGCGCAGCTTGTATATCTATTTCCATAACGGGAGACATCTACACTCATAATAAGGAGAGAAAACTACCCACACATGCTAGTAAATACGTATAGTGAGACTTGAACCCTTACCATTGAGGTGAAAGGGAGGTGCTGTAACCACTTGAGCTATAAGTGGTTGTGCTAATTGTTAACTTTTAACATTTATATTTTTACTTAAACTTATGATTTTGTGTGATAATAGGTTTCTAATTTATTGGATTCACAAGTTTTCTCGATTAATTATGTAACACCCCCCGACCCGACCCGGCCGAACCGACCCAGGGAGCGCTACACGGACTTTCAAAACTTTCTAAATTCTTTTTATAACTGTAATCCGTTGTGAGCCCATCTAAAATTTTTTTTCAAACCATTGGAAAACCATATAATTTCAAATTTTAAAACCATTTTCGAGTGAGCCCAAATCAATATAAACTTTTTACAAAATTTCGGCAGAGTTCCGTTTGTTTTTTCGAACTTTCCAAAACCTGTTTGTCCACAAAGCAATTCAAATACAATTCTCAATAACACTTCAATATCCCATTTCCAAACACTTGCGCACTCTGCCGTTTAGTGCGACTTTTCATCACATTTTATAAAAATAAAACAAATCAAACTTTAATATTTACAAACATAATACTAATATAAGACATAAATCATAAATATTTAATTACAAAACATATTTACAGACTCACTGTATATGCATGCTTACAAAATATATATATATATAACAATAGAACTACCCAACTGTAGTAATCCTGTAACTCGGTCTGCAACTCTTTCTTCCTTCAATCTTTAGCTTCTTCCGGATCCCTGGTCCCTACGCGTTAGAAACAAAACTAACGCGCTAAGCATATAGCTTAGTGGGTGTACTATAAACTCAATTATGAAAATCATAAATAACTTTTAAATGGAAAGCATATCACAATATAGATATATTTCAACTCTATAATTTATAAATCCATTAAACTTTAAAAATCAAATCGTAAAACAGTTTCCAAACACTTTAAAATTCCACGATATAAGCAACATATAAATCGATTCATAAATTCATTCAGTTCACTTTCCAATTCACTTAAAATCTGGCCCGCTAGAATGCTAAACATACTAGGACTGGAATATGGGTCAAACTCCCACCCGAGGACGAATCCTACGAGTGGTACGTATCTCCCAACTCTAGAACCGTGAGTACGGAACCTAGAGATGTACATAACTCCCTATCCTAGGAACGAATCCTTAGGAAGGTACGTGGCTCCCAACCCCCAGGACGAATCCTGAGGAGGTACGTGTCTCCCAGCCTCTGGACGAATCCAAGAGGAGGTACATGAATATCATCAATAGCAATCAATAGCGGCGCAGTACTGCTCAGTAAAACCCTAGCTGGTATACCAACCTCCTATATCCATTTCTATGTTTACGTATCCTAGGGTCGTTTCGATAAACTATGTTCACAATCAGTACTCAATAGATATACACTTCGCACAATACGTTTCAAGAAAATCAACAATAATCATACAAAGTATAAATCAAGTATTGTTAATGAAATCGACATAATCGAAATACAATCAAAATGCGATCTAACATAAAAGTGTTCCAAAATCAACCATAGCGATAACAAACATCGATTTTACATATAAAAAATCGAAAACGAGAACTTTTCACGAAATCGAAAATGAAAACTAAAACGGAAACGAAAACGAAAACGTAAACGAAATACTTCTCGTAACAGTTCGGAAAACGAAAGTACACCTACCTGGAATCCGTTTTTTGTTCGAGAAATCACGGTTCTACGATTTCGTTTTCCTTCCCTTTCCTTTTCTCTTCTCTTTCCTCTTCACTTTCTTCTTCTTCTTCTTCTTCTTCTTCTTCTTCTTCTTCTTCTTCTTCTTCTTCTTCTTCTTCTTCTTCTTCTTCTTTCTCTTCTTTCTCTCTTCTTCTTTCTCTCTTCTTCTTTCTTTTCTTTTCTTTCTTTTCTCGGTCTTTCCTTTCTCTTCTTGCTGTTCTGTTTTCTGGCTTCTGCGAGAAGCTTCTCTCTCTTTTTTTTTTTTATATTTTTTTCGCTACCGCGACCGTCGTCGCGACCTGTGGTCGCGCCACCAGGTCGCGGTGCTCACTGGAGCATTCGCACCGCCTTCGTCGCGAGCACCCCTCGCGGTCCCTTGGTCGCGCTGGTGGTCGCGTTGCTCACTGCCAGATTTTGACATTTTCATCGCGAGCAGCTCATCGCGACCTGTGGTCGCGATGCTCACTGCCAGAAATCTAGTTTTTCACCACGAGCAAGCCATCGCGACCTGTGGTCGCGGTGACCAGGTCGCAATGCTCTCTGTCTCCATTTTTTATTTTTCATACATCAATTTTAATTACATTTACACCCCCCTCTAATAACAAAATTTATTTTCACATATATATAAAATTAATTATCCGAAATCCGGGATGTTACAAATTAATTTGCTTATTTTCTTCATGTGTTCAACAAAATTTTCATGTTTTCAAATTACAGAAGATGATGGAGCTTCTCATGCAAGATCCTCTGGAGGGTAAGCTTCATTAGCATAAGCTTCAGTTAGTTAGAGCATCCCTTGTGCCAAGTCAGCAGAGTTTATTAAAAATGATGTTGTGCATAAATATGATGTTGTTGGTGTAAATTTAATAGAGAATTTCGTTATAAAATGAGAGGTTTCTTTGCAGCTTCAAGTGTTCATCAATAGCTTTTTCATTATCACAAACGCCAGGTGACTTTTATCAAACACTTTCAGTTTTCTTGCTTTGTTCATTGGTCAGTGATCACATTATTTTTGTACATATTTTAGGCCCTTATTTCCTATTATTTATGCGATGTTTTCGAGTAAAATTGGTTGTTAATGTTTTTTTTAAGTATTTTGTAAATTATTATCCCTAATTAAGGAACTAAGCTTAATGGAAGAGTTTTGGAGCTATAAGTATCAAAATTAGAGAATTGAAAGATTTATGGTACAGAGCTGTCATGTTTCGAGAGCTGCCAAATATTCCACAAGATGTACTGGATTACGAGAAGCAAATTTCAGGAAAGTTCAAGATGTCTACTTTCCAATGAATTTTACGGTTTGTGATTTGGAGTTTTCTAGAATAAGTTATGTTAATTTTCGTCAGTTTGTAGTTAGCCCGCGAACCGCGACCGAGATCCGCGGTCGCAGCATCCGGTAGCAGTTAAGACGATTGCTTTATCAAAAATGTGACCAAGAGCTACGACCAAGCCTGGTCGTAGATTCTGGTAGTAGATTTCAGGCACAGATTTCGTCAGAGTTCGACACAAATTCATATTCAACTCGTTTTTAAACTATAAATCTATCTCTTTTCATTGTTGGTGGGATAGGAAGGTTTGAGGTGACTTGTGGTGCATCTCTGATAGAGATTTTCGAACACACAAAAGAAAGGAGAAGCTTTTATTTCTCTCTTGATTATCTTACACCATTCCACACAATTTCAATACAATCTTCATCCCTTTATATAGAGAAATGAAATGAGCTAAAAACAAAACAATACAAATCAAATGGTTGATGACAGCTGGGCGATGATGATGGTTGGACCCAATTAGTGGAATGTGATGGTTGGAAAAAATTAGTGGAATGTGGTGGCTGGAGTCAAGGCTTCTAACAAATTACTGGAATATGGTGGCTATAGTCAAGGCTTCTAGAGTGTGAGAGTCAAGTTTAATACCGAGCATTGACTTTAGTCTTGAAAACACATTATGTTTGAGCGGCTTGGTAAAAATATCGGCAACCTGATCATATGTCCTGCAAGAGACTAGTTCCACCTTCTTATTCTTCACATGCTCTCCGATGAAATGATACCGCGTATCAATATGTTTGCTTATTTCATGGAATACTGGATTCTTTGCTAGCGCAATCGTTGACTGATTATCGATGTAAACCTCTATAGGATTAACTTGTGAAAATCCCAAGTACTGCAACACATTCCTGATCCATATATCATGACAAACAGCTGAGCAGGCAGCAACATACTCAGCTTCACATGATGATAATGTCACAATGGCTTGCTTTTTGGATGACCATGTGAATGTTGTATCTCCCATAAAAAATGTAAAACCTGTCATGCTTTTACGTTCATTCAGATCTCTTCCCCAATCAATATCTGAATAGCCAATCAACCTGCAATCCTCACATTTTGTATATAATATACCATCATTAATAGTACCTTTTTTGTAACGGAGTATCCTCTTTGCTGCATTTAGGTGAGACTGGTCAGGAGTCTCCATATATCTGCTGACTAGTCTAACTCCACAGAATATATCTGGCCTGGCACACGTCAAGTATCTCAGGCTTCCAACCGAGCTCTTAAAATAGGTTGAATCAACATCTCCTTTTTCATTCTTTCTTAACTCTAATCCTGTTTCTATTAGAATTGTAATAGGATTGCATTTTTCCATACCAAATCTTCAGAATTTCTTTAGCATAGATATTCTGGGAGATAAAATACCTTTTTCGCTTTGGATAACTTCAATGCCGAGAAAATGATCCATTAGACCAATGTCAATCATCTCAAATTCTTTCACCATTCTCCGCTTGAAATCTTCAAACATGGCTGGATTGTTGTCGGTGAAGATCAATTCATCAACATATAGGCATGCATATAACATATAGGCATGCATATAACAAATCTTCAAATACAGTTCATGCTCATACGGACATTTCTCAAATCTGTTTTATTGGAAGTAATCATCAATCCTCATGTTCCATGCACGAGGTGCTTGCTTCAAACCATATATAGTTTTCTTCAGTCTACATATTTTATCTTCTTTGCCTTTTTTCACATATCTAGGTGGATGTTCCACATAAATTTCTTCTTCAAGAAAGCCATTAAGGAATGATGACTTTACGTCAAGTCGGTAAATTTTTCAACTTTTCTGGGCTGCCAATGATATTAGCAATCTGATGGTCTTTAGTCTGGCAACTGAGGCAAAAACTTCTCTATAATTAACTCATTCCTTTTGTTTATAGCCTTTTGCTACAAGTCTTGCCTTATATTTTTGGACTTCTCCTTTGGCATTTCTTTTGGTCTTGTAGACCCATTTCACTCCGATGATTTTTTGACCTTTTGGGAGATTAGTCAACTCCCATGTCTTGTTCTTTTCAATAGATTGAATCTCTTCATTCATTGCACTTCTCCATTTTTCTTTTTGGTTAGCCTCTTCAAAACTAACTGGATCACTTGTCATCAGCAGACAATATAGAGTAATATCTTCTTCCACTTGTTCTATATTTTTATACAGCTCTTCTAGGCTACGTGTTCCTTCAGGCCTCATATTTTTGAGAGTTCACGTTCAATTGGTAATGGAGCATCATACCTTTGTGGTGAAGGGGAACCACGTTGAGGAGTCTGCTGATCTCTGGGTATTTGTGGCTTTGTAGCCACTTCTCTTGTCTCTTCTTCATGTATTAACTCTACACTTCTTGAAGTTTTGGTCTGATCCCAATTTCAGGATTCATTTTCTTCAAAATGACAACCCTACTGAAGATTACTTTCTTGGTGACGAGGTTGTATAGCCGGTAACCCATAGTTCTGTCACCGTATCCAACCAGGATACACTTTTCTCCTTTATCTTCAAGTTTGGTTCTTCTTGTTTCTGGGACCTTGATGTAGGCAATGGAGCCAAAAACTCTAAGGTGGCTCACATTTGGTTTGTGAGTGCTTCATACTTCTTGCAATGTCTTTGTATCAAGTCTCTTCGTAGGACATCTGTTTAGTAGATATATCGCACACAACACTGCTTCAACCCAAAAACTTTTAAGCATATTTTTATCCTTTAACATGCTTCTGACCATGTTAAGGATTGTTCGATTCTTCCTTTCAGCTACACCGTTTAACTAAGGAGTATAAGCTAGTGTAAACTGATATCTAATTCCTTGTTGCTTAAGAAATTCCTAGAAAGCACCTGCAGTGTATTCTCCACCTTGATCTGATCTTAGTGTTTTGATGTAGTAGCCACTTTGCTTCTCCATAAGATTTTTAAACTCTTTGAAGTAACTAAATACTTTAGACTTCCTTTTTAGGAGATAAACTCAAGTCTTCCTACCGTAGTCGTCAATGAAGGTAAGGAAGTATTGATTCTGTCCATTTGATACCGGTGTCAATGGACCACACACATCTGTGTGAACGAGCTCAAGTGGCATGGTTGCTTTCCAATTTGCCTCCTTTCTGAAGCTATTTCTGTGTTGTTTGCTGAGAACACATCTCATTAGGGTGATGAATGTTTGGCAATCCTTTCATCATCTTCTGACTTCCTAATTGCCTTAAACTTTCAAAATTGGGATGTCCATACCTAAGACTCCATAACCAGTCTTTGTCATTGATGATGGCTGTCAAACACCTTGGCGCATCATGATGAATTGCAAGGGGAAACATCCTGTTTTTCGTCATCTGGACTCGAGTAACCACCTTTTCTCGAGCATTTGTAATGGTGAGTTGCATATTTTAGAGGCTAATGTGATAGCCTTTCTCCAAGAGTTGTCCGAGACTTAGGATGTTTGTCTTCATGTCTTGAGCATAATAAACATTGGAGATGAAAACATGATCTCCCTTCTTTTGCTTGATCATGACATCTCCCCTTCCTTGGACATGGATTTTAGAGAGGTCGCCAAATGAGATTTCTCCATGAACTTTCTCATCAAACTTAGTGAATAAGTCTTTTCTACCAATCATATGGTTGCTGGCTCCAGAATCAAGAAATCAAACATTTTGGTTTTGATGGGTTGAGTTGTGTGCCATTAACATCAACGATTCTCCTTCAGCTTACTCTTTCTCTGCAAAGTTAGAATTTTCATTTACCTCATTTGGGTTGCCTCTGCACTCGTTGCTATAGTGGCCATATTTATAGCAGTTATAGCATTGGAAATTTCTTTTGTCAATGTTCGGACGGTTGTTGTCCGCCTCTTCTTCCTCGTCCTCTACCTCATGAGACATAGTTTTGTTGTCCACGTCTTACTCTATTTGCATCTCTTCCTCCTCTGCCTCTACTCCTAGTTTCGGCATTTTTTGACCCTATTCCACGAGATTCTCTGCCTCGTTCTCTTCCTTGTTGTGAGGTTCCCCCTTACTTGTATCTTTTTTCATTGAAGGAGAGCTTTGACTGGAGAGCTTGCTCCAATACTCTGTTGTCACTTCTTCTTGTAACTTTCTGCTTATTGGCTTGCAATGAACCTACTAGTTCTTCAACAGATATCGTTTCTAGGTCTTTTATTTCTTTCAAGGCCACAACTATAAAGTCAAACTTTGGATCTAATGATCGCAAGATTTTCTCCAAAATTCTCATGTCTGTGAGAGTTTCTCCATTTTTTCTTAGCTGATTCGCAACGACCATAACTCGTGTATAGAATTTAGCAATGGATGCATTTGATTTCATTCGTAGGGATTCGAACTCACCTCGTAGTGTTTGAAGACGAATCCTTTTTACTTTGTCCGCACCTTTATAGGTCTTGAGAAGGGCGTCCCAGACTTCTTTCGACACGGATGCTATGATCTCAAATGTTGCTTCGTCCAGTCCTTGATAGATTATGGACTTTGCTTTACAATCTCTCTTTCGATCGGCTTTGAGAATTGTTATTTGAGCTTCTGTCAGGGTTCCTTCAGATTCTTTGGATGCAGGTTCTGTATGTCCATCTTCTACAATGTCCATAACATCTTAAGAGCCTAGTATAGCTCTCATTTGTATGCACCAATTGTCATAGTTGTCTTTAGTGAGTTTCAAAATGACAACATGCACGTTACCGTTGGCCATCAAGACTTGAAGTGCTTAGAACACTAATCTGGAGTCTGAATTTACAAAAATGGAGTGCACGGTTGCGTCTAGAATGGTCCAAGACCTTAGAAACTAGTCTGAGTTTGTCAAAAAATGAGTTTAGAAACGTCTAAAACAGGCGGTCAAACTTTTGGAAAAGTTAATAGAAGATAACAAAATATTCCAGCCGTTATAACTGCGTTAGTGACATCAGTAATAGTGAATAGTAACGGGTACCGGGTCGGGTTAGGTGATCGGGTTGGTGGATCGAACTGCGGGTCGTATCCAACAAACAGGCGAGGAAGACGACCGACGCGTGGTGGTGACAGGCCAAGGCTGTGGCTGCGCGTGGAAGGCGTGTGAAGTTACTCTCCACCTTCAGGCGGTGCGTGCGGCCTCCCTGTAACTCCGATTTGGGTGAGGTTTTCACCGTTGAACTTCTGAGGACCAGGAGAACAAACTGGTATTTGATTTTTAGCACTTTTATTTCTGAGCCAATTCATCTTTGGCCTATGTTCTTCGTATTTCTGGTTCTTCTACGCTCTTATACCATTGTTGGTGGGATAGGAAGGTTTGAGGTCACTTGTGGTGTACCTCTAAGAAAGATTTTCAAACACACAAAAGAAAGGATAAGCTTTTATTTCTCTCTTGATTATCTTACACCACTCCACACAATTTCAATACAATCTTCATCCCTTTAAATAGGGAAATGAGATGAGCTAAAAACAAAACAATACAAATCAAATGGTTGATGACAGCTGGGAGATGATGGTGGTTGGACCCAATTAGCGGAACGTGGTGGTTGGAACCAATTAGTGGAATGTGGTGGTTAGAGTCAAGGCTTCTAGAGAGTGATGGTCAAGTTTAATTTTCAACATTCATCACAGTTGGGAGGAACAAAAAGAGGGGCTCCCAAGCCACCAGAGGGGACCATTCCCCACCAAATCTCCTTCCCTACCATACACAAATTCTTCCATACATCATTGAAGCCATCTTCCATCCATTATAGATCAAGAAACAATCAAGGAGAAGAAGAACAAAAAGATTAATAAGCTTTTGGATGATCACCATGAGTTCTTTCTTTCTTAATTCTCTTTTTATTGTTTATTTTTTTATAATGTATAACTAATCCATAGTTAAGGAATCGATGTGAAGGGTATTAATTTACTCATGTAAACAACTATCAATTCTTTTTTTATCTAGAGATACAAGTATTATTCATTATTTAATTGTTTATTGTTTATATTTCTATTGTTGATGAACTAGAATAATCGTTGTTACGTGCTAGTTCTGAGTTTCATTAGATTATAAATAATAATTATTTAAGATTCCAAGAATTGGCATAATCGTTGTTACGGCCAATTTAAGGTTATATAACTGTTAAGTGGAATAATCGTTGTTACGTGCTATTTATAAGTTATATATCTCTAATGAATAATTAATGCATGATTTGTATGTTTATTTTCAAATTGTGTGTTGATTCTTAAAGTTCTTAGATCTTAATGGGTTTCTTGTGTTAATTGCTGAATTTATGACCTAATGGTAGCGGTGATTAATAACGTAGGACTACTTAGTTAAATAATCTGAAAGGTAATAATCATATTTATAAATTGAGAACGAATCATGAACCTAAATAGATACTTTCTTAATATAGTTGAATACTTGAGTGGATATACTTGAAGCATCAATAACGTAATTTTTATCTCTATTCTTTCACAATTCAAATTCTTTTCTCAGTATTTTAATTTAGTTTAAATTACTTTTAAGAATTCAAACCCATCTCAAAAGACCTTTTAATTTTCAGTTTTAATTAAAAAAGAGAGAGAAGCCATTTAATTGGCAAACAACAAAAATATAGCGAGTCAACATAAAAAGAAAGTGAAGTTGACAACATAAATATATGATTCATTAAAAAGACCAGGAGTTGGTACATTAATTTATTGGATAATGCAAATATATATATCTGGATACCTATCCAAATATATATGTTATTGAAAGCACATAAAAAAACCACTGAATCATGAGGGAACGTGCAAATAAGGAGGTGCACACCATTAATGCGGATTAATTAGGAGGTGCACACCACCTGAATCATGAGGGAACGTGCAAATAAGCATTTTGTACTTGTTTAAAGTAAAAAAACTTAAATAAGCTAATTTTAATCCTAAAAGTTCATTTTATTGATTGTCATGTGTCACAAGAGCTTCATAGTTCAACAAAGAATCCTAATCCAATGTGACATATTTTACCATTTTAATTTCCTTAACCAATTATCATTATTATTATTATGCTTGCTATCTTTTTAACGAAAATCATCTCGATAATATTTTTATAAATCAGATACCTCTCACACAAAATTAAATAAGGTAATATTTTCTACTGTTTTGAGATCTCTATTAGGAGGATTCAATGAATATAACATCTGCTAGTAAGGATATAAAATCCAAGATATGCTATTTTAAATCAAAATATTTTAAAATATTAATGGTTGGAATTCAAAATTTTTAAATGTGAAAAGGGGTAATACAAAAATTTTATAAGTTTCAAAAACCATCAAAATTAACAATAAGTTGAAATACACCAGTTGAGATAAGAGTCTGGCAAGACCTAGCGAGATCAACTACTATAAACACGGCCAGAAAGCAACTTCCACACTATAGGAAAAAGTCTCTCTACACATTATTTATTTGTTACTAATAGTGAGTGTGAGGTTTAATGTCTTAGTGTTGACTGTATTTCGTATCAAAATCTCATTTACATGTAATTCGCTTAGTTTTAGTGTCTTAATAAACAAGGCTTCAAACTTCAAGCTGATTCAAGTTTTGTTGTGCTCTCTGTTAGGTCATGATATTGGTGATCAAAGGAGCCTGTGATATATGATTCAAAATATACATACATATATATATATATATATATATTTATACCTTTTAACGACGTTAAAATTAATGAACTTAAATTTTAAATAAAAACAAAAATAATATCATCTTAATTATATTAAAATTTTTAAGTTTTGATTGGTTCTCCATAGGTTTGAATAAATTCTATTAAATTATGTTTGTCAATAAAAATGTGTTCACACATCTTTGGCAAAGTATGATATGTTATCAAATAGCATGTATAGAGAATATAACTCGATGGAAGAGAAATAAATGAAAGAAAAGGACCTCGATCTAAAATTATTATTATTTTTTATTGTATTTAAATATAAAAAATATAAAATTTCAGAAAAATAAATGTCTTTTTGTATAGTCACCAAAAATTTAGAAAGATTAATATTTTTTTTATCGATATTTTTTTAAAATTTAATAATTTTAAAAGTATTTTAGTCTGTCTATAACCATTAATAAAATTAAAAAAAAGGTTGAAAATAAGAATTCATACACGTGCATATCGTTTTGCATAAAATTTCAGAAAGATTAATACACGCGCGTGCTGCAAATAATTGATGCCAATCACGTAATGATAAAATCTTATTGCTGCAGGAAAATCTTATTTCACGTGTAGTATGTGTTGTAAAAAGACAAATAATATAAAAGTTGTGTCGTTCTACTTTTTTTTTTTTTTTTTTTGTTGGAAGCAGTTCTTCTTTCATTTACTTGTTTTTATTACGGAGAGACGGCTTTTATCCAACAACATTTAATATCAACCTAGTTTTATCCCACGGGTTTTCAAAAATTTAATGCATATATATTATATACCTAACAAGACAAATGGGAACAGCTCCAAATTAATTCACACCCAGCTCCAAATTAATTATGAGTGTAGACGCGAGAGTCAAGTATATGTGCATTGGATGATATTTAAACATGCAAATTTGACATTTATATAGAGTTTTTTTGGACTTCTTTTATAGAGTTATATGAAATTAGATAAATTTTTTATAATTTATCTTAAAAAAATAATATTTAATTGTGTATGGAAATCCATAAATTTCTAGTGGGTATGACAAGATATGCTATCAGCTTTTATATTTATATCTCTCATTTCAAAATCCATTAAATTCTATCACTTTAAAAATTTAAATTGAAATACACCAAGATTTTAATGAATTCTTTAAAAGTCTTGATTGAATACATTCAGACTTTTAAAATCTTTTAAATTACAATCAACTCTACACTAAATACACACTCCTTAGATTTTACCAAGGGCTCCGGTTGTTGTTATTTATTTATTTTTTATTTTTTATGTCCAACACCATTAAGATGCGAACCTAGTAAGATCAATCGCTATAAGTACGACTCGAAAAGTTACTCCCATTGTGGGGAGAGGGTTGTCCCTATAATTTGTGATTTTATAGATTAATGTGGGACTCAAGTCTCTATCATGCAAGTGAAAAGGAGTTATAGAACCGCTTGAGCTGTAACTGGATGTACGGATCTAGTTGTTTTGGTTATTATATCTACAATTAAAATAAACTACATTCCAGTTTTTTATATAGAAAAAGGAAAAAAAAAATAGACATCAAAGTTGTCTCATAATGCATTCATGGAACAAACTTTTCAGAGGATTACTGTGGAGGAATAAAAAAATTAACACCAACACAAACACTCTCACACAATTAAATAACCTGATAATAATAAAATACTTATTGAACTGAATATGAATTGTAATATTAACTCTTTATAAATTAAACTGAAAAAATATAATTCTATTTATAGCTACTGTGAACTAACATGATAATAATGAAATACTTAGTGATAAATCTAATTACTAAAATAAGTCTAATCATAACAGGTAATGATAAATATTAAACACAAATAATTATAAGGTTTGGTTTACTTTTAATTCAACATTGCCCCCTTTAAATTAAGACTCTAAAAATTGACAAACATGTCAGATATAGGGTATACTCGGTGTGCTCTTGATGGGTTGGTGTTGTTGAGAAATAGAATTCTTTTAATATGAGTAGTTGTTGTAACCATGCCACCTTAGCATTAGTTAGCCTTGAGTTGTGTTAGTCTTGTATATACATCGAAATATTGTATCTGGTTACGATTGCAATACAGATTCATTTTCTCTATCATACTTTACTCTTCCATTTTCTCTCTCGATTTACATGGTATCAGAACCGTGGTTGCTCATCCATGGCGTCATCAAGTTTACAATCTACAGGAATCTCTTCTGCAAGTACAATCCAAGCTTCTTCGTTTCCTACTCACCTCAATGTTAATCTTCCTTTAAAGCTTGATGAGAACAATTTTGTTCTCTGAAAATCGCAAGTTCTACCTGCAATTAGGGCTTTCGATCTAGAAGAGTTTATTCTTGGAGAGAAGCTTTGTCCAATGAAATTTCTTGTTGTTGCTACTTCTACTGATTCTGTCGCCACTAGAAATCAGGTGAATCCCGAGTTTCTTTAATGGAGAAAAACTGACCAGCTTCTCGTTTGTTGGCTTCGATCAACACTCAGTCCTTCTGTTCTTGGACAAGTTACTCACTGTGTAACCTCATGTGAGGTATGGCATACACTTGAAAGTCATTACTCACAGCAATCTCTTGCCAAAATTATGCAACTTAGGTCTCAATTGCATCAAACTAAGAAAGGAAGCCTGTCAATATCAGAGTATGTTCTCAAAATCAAAACAATAGCTGATTGTTTTATTGCAGCTGTTCAACCAATTTCAGATCGAGATCTTCTCATGAATATTTTAGAAGGTCTTGGTAATGAATTTGATGCTGTCGTTGTCAATATCACCTCAACGCAAAGTACTATCTCTGTTCAAGAAGCTCAGTTTCTATTGATGAGCTATGAGGCCAGGCTGAATCAACAAGCTTCATCCGCTTCCATGAATATTTCAGGTGCTTCAGCTAATTACTCTCATAGTAATTTTCAAAGAGGTGGCAATCAACAAGTTATGAGAGGCAGAAGAGGTAGAGGAGGCCGTGGCCGAGATGGAGGAAGGTTTGGTGGTAAATCTGTTTGTCAACTATGTGGTAGGTCTGGACATTACTCTGCAATCTGCTTCCATCACTCTCATTAGTCTTTTCAAGGGAATAGGCCTCCATATGGTCAGCAACAGTAAGGAAATTCTGCTCAGTATCAGAATCAATATTCTAATTTTCAAGGCAACAACTCTGGTGGCTTTAATGGCAGTTAAGGTGGAAATTATCAAGCTCATCAAGCACAGATGCAGCTTCATTCAAGAGGTTATAGTGCAGGAGGATATAATTCGGGAGCTTCGCATACTGATTCCAATTGGTATATAGACAGCGGAGCAACAAATCATGTTACACTTGATATTGGAAATCTCTCTCTCAAGTCTGATTATAAAGGAAAAGATCACTTGGCTGTTGGTAATGGTACCAAACTCCCTATTTCTCATATTGGCTTTACTGTTATTCCCTCTCACACACCTTTACATTCACTTTACTTGAAAAACATATTACATGTCCCTTCCATAACTAAAAACCTATTAAGCATCTCACAATTCACCAAAGATAACAATGCCATTGTGGAGTTTAATTCTGATTTTTGTGTGATAAAGGACCGGAATTCGAAGAAAACTCTTCTTCAAGGAGCTCAGAAAGATGGTTTGTACCATCTTCTAATGCCAGCTATTGAGTCTCATAAGTTTCATGGTCTGTCTTCACAACCTAAATCTGTAGTTTACTTTTCAAATTTTCAGTGTACTGCTCCTAATCAGTCTTCTGTTAGTGTTAAATCTGCATGTTTGTCTTCTTCGCAATATAGTGTGGATGCTGAGAAATCTGCTATTATGTCACAAGTTGAAAACCGTATACATGCAAATTGTAATAATGGTTTTACTAATAATAAAACTGCAGCAGTTTATGTTTCTCAATCTGATTTTAATGCTTCTCCTAGTACTGTTTTGTCTGTCTTTAATGGTTCCCCTGCACACTTGTGGCATTTCAAGTTAAGTCATCCATCTCACAAAGTCCTTCACCAAATACTTCATTCTTTAAAAATCACAACTAGAACTCCCTTCTTTTGTGACTCTTGTCAATGTGGAAAGGCTCATCAATTGCCTTTTCCATCTTCATTTACTCGAACTTGAGCTCCTCTAGAAATTGTGCATTCCGATGTTTGGGGTCCAACCCCTGTGCTTTCCTCTCATGGTTTTCGATACTATGTTCATTTCATTGATCAACACACTAGATATACTTGGATCTATCCTCTTAAGACCAAATCTCAAGTAAAGGATGCATTTCTTCTATTAAAAAACAATGCTGAATTGATGTTTAATTCCAAAATTAAAGTGTTTCAGAGTGATCAAGGAGGAGAGTTTAAAATTCTTCACACTCTTTTTCATCCTTTAGGCATCCAATTTAGGTACTCTTGTCCACACACTCACCAACAAAATGGTCTTGTCGAAAGAAAACATCGTCATATTGTGGAAACCGGTCTAACCTTTCTTTCCCAAGCTCATATACCTCTTTCTTTTTGGTGGGAGGCCTTCACTACGGCTGTCCATCTTATAAATCGCTTACCTAAATAATAAATCTCCTTATGAGCTTGTTCATCATAAAATACCTAACTATCATGCTCTCAAGCCTTTTGGTTGTGCTTGTTTTCCTTTACTTCGTCCTTACAATAATGCTAAGTTTGATTTTCATTCCACCAAGTGTCTATTCATCAGTTATTGTTTTCAACAAAAAGGTTATCAATGCCTACACCCTTCAGGTCGTGTGTATGTGTCAAGGAATGTTACTTTTAATGAATGTGAATTTCCTTACACATCTTTGTTTCCTTAAACACATTCTAAGGCTGATAGTACTGCTGCAGCCCCTAGTCTTCCCATTTCATTTTTGTCAGCTCCTATTTTGTCTAAGAATTCTGGTTCTTTAGCTCACAATATTAATTCTCTTCCTTTGGCTTCTCCTACATAAATCCAAGCACTGTCCAGCCTACTGCTGCACCACAAACAGCCCAGCATCCTACCTCTCCAAACACTGTCCAGCATTCTGTTTCATTTTTTCCTGCTCAGAATTCTGCAGCTCAAAGATCAGCTGGTTCAGTTTTACCTGTCCAGCATACTGCTGCGTTACAAACAGCCCAATCCTTTCACCATATGCTTACCTGTTCCAAACTTGGTATTTTCAAACCCAAAATTTATCATGTTGATGCCCCTCACTCTCTTACTGAACCACAAACAGTCCTTGAAGCCTTACAAGATCCTAATTGGAAGGCAGCCATGGTTGATGAATATCAAGCCTTTATTAGAAATAACACATGGTCTCTTGTTTCTCCACCCTCTGATGTGAATATTGTGGGCAATAAGTGGGTGTTCCGAGTCAAACATAATGCTGATGGAAGTGTTCAAAGATTCAAGGCAAGATTGGTGGCCAAGGGTTTCCACCAAATAGTTGGTCTTGATTATTTTCAGACGTACAGCCCGGTTGTTAAATCAGCCACTATTAGAGTTGTATTGAGCCTTGCATTCTCTTTGAATTGGTGCATTGAACAATTAGACGTAAATAATGCTTTCTTGAATGGAGATCTTCATGAAACTGTTTTTATGGCTCAACCCAAGGGCTTTATTGCGCCTCAACAATCTTCTCTTGTTTGCAAGCTTCACAAGTCCTTGTATTGGCTCAAACAAGCACCTCGTGCTTGGTATGAGAAGCTCAAATCTGCATTGTTGAAGTGGGGGTTTGTTAATTCGAAAGCAGATAGTTCTCTTTTTATCTTGCATACTTCATTGGATATTATTCTATTACTTGTATACGTTGATGATATACTTATGACAGGTTCCAGTAGAGATATTGATCAAGTGATTCAAAATTTAGGTGCTACCTTTGCACTAAAAACTTTAGGTTCTTTGAGTTACTTTTTGGGTTTTGAGATTGCTAGAACAGCTGCCGGTCTCCATGTGTCTCAAACTAAATATGCTATAGATCTTTTCAAGAGAACTAATATGTTACATTCCAAACCATGCCCTACACCTATGGTCTTTGGTATCAAGTTAACTCAATCAGCTGGTGAAAAGTTTTTCGATGCTTCTCTATATCGTAGCACCATAGGGGCCCTTCAATATCTCACAATTTCTAGGCCTGACATTGCATATGCTGTTAACAATTTAAGTCAATATTTGTCAGCTCATACTACCTCTCATTGGCTTGCTTGCAAGAGGGTTTTGAGGTACATCAACGGCACTCTTTATTGTGGTCTCTTCTTCAGACCTTCTCCTCAAATCAGTCTCACTGTCTTCACTGATGCTGATTGGGGCAGCTGTTTGGATGACAGAAAATCCACCTCCGGTTTGTGCGTTTTCTTGGGTCAAAATCTGGTCACTTGGGGGGCTCGAAAACAGAAAGTTGTGGCACGTTCGAGTACTGAAGCTGAATATCGTGCCCTTGCCCAAGCTGCCACTGAAGTGATTTGGTTCCAATCTTTATTTTCTGAACTCAAGCTTTCTTTGCATGGGGTACCTATTATTTGGTGTGATAACACCAGTGCAACTTCTCTTGCTCATAACCCCGTTTATCATGCTCGAACAAAGCATATTGAGCTTGATTTGCACTTTCTACGTGATAAAATTGCTGCTCATGTCTTTGAAGTTCGTTTTGTTCCTTCTAAAGAACAGCTGGCTGACATATTTACTAAACCCCTTCCTACTGCACGTTTTGATAAGCTTAAGTCCAAATTAATCTTGGATAAATCCAAGCTTACTTTGAGAGGGGGATGTTGGTTCATATTCAAGATCTGGTGTTGTTATTGATGATTCAAATTCAGGTTCTGTGGCTAATTGTTCAGGTTCAGGTTCTGCTATGAACACCTGCTGCTAATTTTTCTGTTGTGAACAATTCTGGGAACATTAGCTCTACTGTGAACAATTCTGGGGTTAAGTGTTCTGCTGTGCACTCTGTGGCTAATTCAAGTTCTACTGCTAGTTCAACAAATTTTGATCCTGGTTAAAAGAGTTCTTTGTGCTGCGTTTCAGTTGTTGGTTTATTGTCAAACTCATCTTGGATTTTAAACCAGATAAGTTTGAGAGAGGATGTTGAGAAATAGAATTCTTTTAATATGAGTAGTTGTTGTAACCATGCCACCTCAGCATTAGTTAGCCTTGAGTTGTGTTAGTCTTGTAATATATACCGAAATATTGTATCTGGTTACGATTGCAATACAGATTCATTTTCTCTATCATACTTTACTCTTCCATTTTCTCTCTCGATTTACACATGTTGCTCTTTTTTGGTAATGACCCTTTAGACCCTTTAGATGCAGAATTTTTAATCTTTTGCCATAGATTTTAAGCTATTTGCAACGCATGTTCCGCGGCAAAAAGAGTTTTGCAACAATTATCACCCGCAGCAAAATTTTTTACCACGACAGTATTTACAGCACATTTTACCGCGGATTAGAGCATATTTTCTCCGCGCTAAAAAGTCACTTTTTTTTTTATTAAGTCCTATTTATAGGTATTGTAAACTAACCTAATAACAATAAAATACTTAGTGATGAACCTAATCACAAAGATAAGTATAATCCTAATTGATAATAATAAATATTAAACAAAGATAATTATGAGGTTTGCTTTAATCTTATTCCAAAACTATGATATTGAAGAAATTCAATTCTTATTATAATGCAAATATTAAAATAATGCATTATGGACTGAAATTATAATGCATTATTCTAAGATATATAAAACTTAGAAGGTATTAAGTCATTTAGTAAAATAATATATAAAAAAAATTTAAAATATATAAAAATAAGATAAATTGTAATGAAGTAACTAACTAAAAATTTAAAACTTATAAGCCATATAATAATTGTCTCTTATTTTATTTTAGGGATTCAAAAGGTGTGTGTCTTGAATATAATAATTTATAATACAAAACTTGTATTTTTTAGTTAGTAAATTGTAGAGAGAGAAAGAAATTCTCGATTAGGGTAGAGAGAGAAAACTAGAATTAACAATTACTGAATTTTTTAAAAGATTTTTCCTCGTGCAAGGAATAAACAAGAACAAAAAATATATTATTTTATTTGAATTAATACATCAAACTATGAGGTTATTTTATTTGGCTGATTAATATTCTATCGAAGTTGGCGTCACATGTGTTCTCATAATTGAATAATCAAATTTTCGATTATTTGTTTTTAGTTGCTTCTTATATTCTAAAAGGAGGCCGATCAATAAAGTGACGACAACCAAGAGGTCAAGTGGAACAAAAACATTTACTTATTGTTGGTTGGTTTCGTTATGTCCAATATTTGGTACTCGACATAAACATTTACGAGTAAGAGGTTTGTTGGGATTGGCTATACCTAATCACTATTTGTGTGGTTTGAATATCTATTGCCAATAATGAAAGATATATACTCCGATATAACGAGTAGAAAACTCTGCACACATACTATTAAATGCGTATGGTGGGAGTTGAACCCCACCATTAAAGCGGATTAATTAGGAGGTGCACACCACCTGAATCACGAGGGAATATACAAATAAGTATTTTGTACTTGTTTAAAGTAAAAAGAAATTAAATAAGCTAATTTTAATCCTAAAAGTTTATTTTATTAATAGTCACGCGTCACGAGAGCTTCATAGTTCAACAAAGAGTCCTAATCCAATGTGACATATATTACCATTTTAATTTCCTTAACCAATTATTATTATTATTATTATGCTTGCTATCTTTTTAACGAAAATCATCTCGATAATATTTTTATAAATCAGATACCTCTCACACAAAATCACATGCAAATAAAATATAGAATAGAGTAATTAAAAATTCATGCAAAAGTTGTATTATAAGTCTCAATCAGCTGCCTACAAGCAAAGTTTGATATAAATAAGAGAAGGTTAATTTTGCTTAGAAAATAATGATATATATGATGTTTCTACTGTTTTGAGATCTCTATTAGGAGGATTCAATGAATATAACATCTGCTAGTTGGGATATAAAATCCAAGATATGCTATTTTAAATCAAAATATTTTAAAATATTAATGGTTGGAATTCAAGATTTTTAAATGTGAAAAAGGAAAATACAAAAATTTATAAGTTTTAAAAAACTGTCGAGAGTTATTGACAGATTAACGGTCTTAACAGTTTTTAACAACTATCAAAATTAACAATAAGTTGAAATACATTAGTTGAGATATGAGTCCGCCGAGACCTAGCGAGATCAACTACTATAAACACGGCCAGAAAGCAACTTCCGCACTATAGGAAAAAGTCTCCCCACACATTATTTATTTGTTAACAATAGTGAGTGTGAGGTTTCATGTCTTAATGTTGGCTGTATTCCGTATCAAAATCTCATTTATATGTAATTCGCTTAGTTTTAGTGTCTTAATATACAAGGCCTTCAAACTTCAAGTTGATTCAAGTTTTGCTTTCTTCGGAAATATCGTGCATAATGGTAAGCAATAGCTTGTCCTTAACTCTCGGATAAGACTAAGCGAACACACAAACAAGTTATATATTTGTGTCCCTACATCGTAATATGACCTGGAAATGAGTAGAGGCAGATGATGATCTTCATACTAGCTCATCATGGATCAACCTGTTTGATTCGCTTTGATTGCTGCAATGTATCGTACATTCTTGTAGACTTGTGTAGATTATCACCCCCATAAGTTTAGTTGAGTAAAGTTGATGGCAAAGCTACCACCAGCTGTGCTCTCTGTTAGGTCTTGATATTGGTGATTAAAGGAGGCTGTGATATATCGATTTACACGGCTAAATAACTATACCTTTTAATGAAGTTGAGATTAATAAACTTAAATTTTAAATAAAAATAAAAATAATATCATCTTAATTATATTAAAATTTTTAAGTTTTGATAGATTTTCGATAGGCTTGAATAAATTCTATTAAATTATGTTTGTCAATAAAAATGAGTTCACACATCTTTGCCAAAGTAAGATATGTTATCAAAGAGCATATACAGAGAATATAACTCAATGGAAGAGAAATAAATGAAAGAAAAGGATCTCGATCTAAATTTATTATTATTTTTTATTGTATTTAAATATAAAATTTCAGAAAGATAAATGTCTTTTTGTATGGTCACAAAAATTTTAGAAAGATTAATATTTTTTTTTGCAATATTTTCTATTTTAACTAGTTTTTTTCCTAATTTTTTAAAATTTCATCAATTTAATTTCTCTGTTAGTTAATTGTTAGTTAAATTTAACAGTTTTAAAGGTATTTTAGTCTTTACATATAAAAATAATAATTATACTAAAAAATAAATATAAATTTAATTAAAAAATAAAAAATAACAATTAATAAAATAAAATAAAAAGGTTGAAAATGAGAATTCATTCACGTGCATATCTGTTTGCATAAAATTTCAGAAAGATTCATTCGCGTGCTGCAAATAATTGATGCCAATCACATAATGATAAAATCTCATGTCACGGGTAGGAGAATAAGACGAATAATATAATTTCAACCAAGTTTTATCCCACGGGTTTTTAATGTGCAAATGCAACTTTCGGTTTTCAAAATTCTATGCATACACCAAACAACAAGACAATGGGAACAGCTCCAAATTAATTCACACCCACGTGATAAAGCAAGTTAAATGTTCAATAAATATTCTATTATATGTATTCATCATAAATGATATATATATATATATATATATATATATATATATATATATATATAAACGGTGCGATGAAATATTGTTATATTAAATGAACACCCTTTATCATTAAACTATAGGTGGACGGTATATGTTGAGTTTTAACAATCAATATTGCTTTAATCAAGAATTAGTACTTTCTTTTGTTTTTTAAATTGTACAATTGTGAGATTAATTAAAATTTATCGGGACATATTGAGATCAATTAATACATTAATTGTCCACAGGATGGAATCGAGAAAATTCTATTTGAAGGATTAAGGTAATAAAATATAATAATTAGGGACCAGAGTAAAGAAAGTCCAAAATTATTGTCCCTGTTTGCCTGAATATATACTTTCATTATCGGGAAACATCTACTCCCACAATATTGAAAGAAAACTCTCATACGTACTTCTTTTTTTAGAAATGTTAAAATTAATCAATATTATATTTTTTGAAGTAATGATTAATTAAAGAGACAGAGAAGAAATACCACATCACAACTCTCATTCAATTTCAGTCATTAGCTTTAGAATTTAATTATGAGTGTGGATGCGAGAGTCAAGTACATGATGACGAAACTGTGGACAATATTTAATTATGAGTGTGGATAATATTTAATCAGGGATGACGAAACTGTGGATAACTTCAGCCTGAGTTATCTTCATATTGCTCCGCAAACGAAGCTGTGGTGAATCAACCAAGGTGAGTTTGGTGTAGAAATACTGAAACCGATCTTTAGATAAGCCTTTTGGAGATCTGAAATTCTCAGATTTCTGATTTCTCATGTCTTGAACAGAATGATACAAATGAGAAATATACTCACTAACTACAGCTATCAAAATGATCTCCAGAATATATAATTAAACACATGCATTTTGTGCATGCATTTCGTGTGACCTCCGCACGCTCTAACTGGCTCCATATCAGCTGCCACCTCAGCTCTAACTTGGCCCCTGGCATACCTGGTGTTCAGTTGATGATCAGTCCTAGCTGGCTTGATCACTGGCTTGCATATTGCTAGCCCTGTGTAGCTCATTATATTGTCTCGCACATGACCCTTGTTGCTAGCTGATAGTGCTACACTCCCTGATGCAATTTTGCCTACACTGAATGATGTGTTGCCTGATGCTGTGTTATTGCCATGTGCCGCACTGGGACTCCGCTTCACACATGCAAGAATAATACATGTTTCACAAAATTTTTTGAATTAATTGTTGAAGGAAATTAGATAACACTATTGAGTATTTTAGGTTCTCATATAGACTTGCTTCATGGACGGTCATTTTCTCAACATGGTGCTGGTCTGAATTTAAACTTGCTTAGGCATGTTGTGGAGAGTTTTGTTTTGGAGGAGACTGTGTACGACGATTTGACCATGAGGGCCGACTCTTACTTGGGCTCGTAGCTCGCATCCAAACACCGTAGGGTAATGTACTAACATCACCGTTGAAGTTACTCTCATCGCATTGCGAGCATTCTCTAAAAGAATGGCCTAACATACCACAAAGGTAACAATGCTCAGGCAGTCGTTCATATTTCAATAATAATGTTTTCTCTTTGTTCACGCCATCCAGTTTTACCCGTAAAGCCTTGTGCAGTGGCTTTTGGATGTCAACACAAACTCGTATTCGAAGAAACTTGCCAAAATAATCTCCGGAGGAACCGACGTCTATCTCCTTAACCGTGCCTATATGTTGACCCAGCTGGAACCCAATTTGTTTCGTCATGCAAATCAGGGGGATATTATGGATTTGAATCCAAATGGGGGTCCATCGAAACTCCATATCCGTAAGATCACCAAAACCAGTCGGGATCTCAAGTACCAAAAGCGCATTGTCAAAATTCCATGGTCCGCCTTCAAGAACGCGTTTCCGATCCATTGCGTTTGTAAAGTAGAAAACGAAAAATGTTGTCATCTATATTCTCCACCTCGACTTCTTGAGTAGTCCGCCATATGTTGGGCATAACAATCTTGAAAGCCTCTCTATTAATTTGTTTATTCAATAGTAGCTTCCCCACAAAACACAAGGCAATCATACGATCACCATTTGATTTTTCCTTACCCGTAATGTTAATTGTATTTTGTTCGTCCGCCAATAGGGTGAGTCCTTCGCATAATCGGATAATATCTTTAGCAGCCATGAGGCCAGGAGAACACGTAATGAGAAGGAAAAGAAAGGCAGGAAAGGAAGGGATGTAAGGAGACCAATCTACGTCTACAGGAGACGAAATTCGGCTAGAAAGCCCCTTGCTACCACTACACTCGACTTCCAACCGGGAAAGTTGAGAGAGTGGACCCTAGTGATAAAGCATGTTAAATGTTCTATAAATATTGTATTATATGTATTCATCATAAATGATATATATGTATTAAATGTGGTGCCGTGATTCAAACTTGAATATTGTTAGATTAAATGAACACCCTTTATTATTAAACCATAGCTGGACGGTATATATTGGCTGATAATATATTGAGTTTTAGCAGTCAATATTACCTTAATCAAGAATTAGTATTTTCTTTCTTTTTCTTTTTAATTGTACAATTATGAGAGTAATTAAAATTTATCGAAACCTATCGAAATCACTTAATACATGAATTGTCTGCATGGCGGAATCGAGAAAATTATATTTGAGGGATCAAGGTGTTAGAGTACAAGATGAAAATGTGCATCACAAGTTTTCAGCTAATGATTATAAGCATTATTTGTTTCGATGCACTTGCATTATTTGTTTTATATAAATAGTTGATTACAATTAGCTTGTATTAAGTAGTTGTTAATAAAAATTCTGCTCTTAATTTGGTGATAAATCATTTTATAAGGTAATAAAATATAATAATTAGGGCGATTAGAGTAAAGAAAGTCCAAAATTATAATATATATATATATATATATATATTAAATATTTTTAAAAATATATAAATTTTGTCATAGGGAGAGCCCTCTATCGAGAGACATATATTCCTACAATATAGGACGAAATTTCTCACACGTGCTATTTAATGTACATATTATTTTATGAACCCCAACCAGGAAGGTGGATTCATCAACAACTTCTCTCTTGAGATATGTTGAAATTAATCAATACTGTCTTTTTTGAAGTAGTGATTAATTAAAAAGAGAGAGAGAAGAAATACCACTTCACAACTCTCATTCAATTTCAGAGTTTAGATTTAGAATTTAATTATGAGTGTGGATGCGATAGTGAAGTATCCGTGCATTGGATAATATTTAAACATGCAAATTTGACATTTATATAGAGTTTTTTTTGGACGTCTTTCCAATAGTTATATGAAATTCGATGAATTTTTAATAATTTATCTCAAAAAAATAATATTTAATTGTGCATTGAAATCCATCAATTTCCAGTGGGCAGGGCCAGCAGCTCATAGTTTTTATGGCCCTGGGCAAAAAAAAAAAAAACATTTGTGCCCTTTTGAGGGTATTATTGAATAGTATCCCAACTGAATGTTACGCTTAAAAAAATAAACAGAGCTTAAAAAACTGTTCGTTGGACCTATTATGTATTGAAAGGCATTGTTTAATGGTGCCCCAGCTGAATGTTGGGCCCAGAGCGACTGCTCTGTTCACCCTGGATCAACGTCGAGCCTTCCATTGGGTATGACAAGATATCCTATAAGCTTTTATATTTATATCTCTCATTTTAAAATCTATCAAATTGTATCACTTTAAAAATCTGAATTAAATACACCTAGATTTTAATGAATTCTTTAAAAGTCTTGATTGAATACACTCGGACTTTTAAAATCTTTTAAATTACAATCAACTCTAAATTAAATACACACTCCTTAGATTTTATCAAGGGCTCCAGTTGTTGTTAGTTTTTTTTTTTCCTTTTTTAATGTCCAACACTAGCAAGGCTCGAACCTAGTAAGATCAATCGCTACAAGTACGACTTAGAAAGTTACTACCATTGTAGAGAGAGGGGTCTCCCCATAATTTGTAATTTTATAGATAAATGTGGGACTCGAGTCCCTATCATGCAACTAAAAATGAGTTATATAACCACTTGAGCTATGAGTGAATGTATGGATCTAGTTGTTTTGGTTGTTATATCTAAAATTAAAATAAACTACATTCTATTTTTTTATACAAATGTAACACCCCCCGACCCGAATCCGCTCGAACCGAATTGGGAAGCGCTACCGGATACAGACATATACGGATACGAAAAATTGAAAACACTAGCGGAAGCACCTTCTTATATAGTTAGCATTAAAATTATACTATCGAAAACTTAAAATCATATACTTAAACATAAATCGAAATCAATAGTCCAAAATAGTTTCTGAAAATTTCACCAGAGTTTTCTCTGTTTTTCTGACTTTCCAAAACCTGTTTTCACAATTCATAAAATCCACACTTCTATAATCTCAAATCAAATTGTACACCCTTCTATATCCGGTGCGACTTACCAAAACAAATTATATCAAAATACTTTTAAATTTTTAACTTCAAAAGCATTAAATTCCATGGGCCCAAATATTACAAATATTTACAAACATACATAAAAACTAAATACCATTTCAAATATTTACAAAAACATTCTTGTCCATGCATGCCGATATAATACATATAAAACATCAAAGATATAGTGGACTACCAAAAAATGCAGGAGTGATGTGACTCAGGACTCAATCACTGCAGACTCAACTCTTTCCAGCCTTATCTTCTTCCTGAACTCTCTTACCTGTATGTGAGAAACTCAACATGCTAAGCATAACGCTTAGTGGTTGTACCCAAAATCCAATTGTATAAACATAATATAATATCTTAATAATGCAAATAATATATAAAACCAACATATGGGGTACAATTAAATCAAATATTTCATATATATATATATATATATATATATATATATATATATATCCTTCGGAAAAAACGATAAAAAAATATCCTATCAAAGCAATTATCAACAACATCTTCCGAAATCGGAATAAAATATCGTATCAAACTTATTAATACCA
Source organism: Xanthoceras sorbifolium (assembly GCA_003430845.1). Lineage (NCBI taxonomy): Eukaryota > Viridiplantae > Streptophyta > Magnoliopsida > Sapindales > Sapindaceae > Xanthoceras > Xanthoceras sorbifolium. Next base: position 26,897,591 of record CM010622.1, on the reverse strand, counting down.
AATCATATCATATAACAAATTATATTTCAATTCTATTGCTATTTTAGGCTCCTGATATACTAAACATACTTTTTGGACTGGATTACGGGCTATACAGAGCAGAGATGGATACAAACGGAGGACCCGCTGCGTATTCCAGATATATCAGAATAGAGTTAGATACCAACGGAGGACCCGCTGTGTATCCCAGATCAGATTTCCCAACCTGCAAAGGGTAGTACCTCAATCATAACATATAGGCGTAGTACTACTCAGAAAACCCAATTGACATGTCAATCTCCTATATCCATATCTATGTTTACATATATTAGAGCCAAATCACTTTTTGAAAATTATATAATTCATTCCGAACAGAATCGTTAATTTAAATTCTGAAATCATATCCAAATCAGTATACATATTTTCGGAATTCGAATTGCATCAATATACATGTACAAGCAAATTACAAAATTGTTTCCGAAAATATTTCTGAATCCAAAAATTGCTTCAAATCACATTTAAAATCACATGCAATTATATATCGTAAATCCATAGTAAATCCAAATGCCCCGAATCACTTTTCGAAACAAATTACAAAACAATATATACGAAATTGCTTTTAATAATATTCTCCGTAATATTACTATAATCAAAATATATCGAAAATCAATTCAAAATATTTTTCGTAAATAATATTACGGATCCAAATTATATTTTAAATAAACGTAATCCAAATCACTAACAATATATATATATATATATATATTCAAAATTAATTTATTACAAACAATATATACCAAATCATCCCAAAATAAATTTCAAACAACATATCATAATCAATATAGCTCAAATAAACTAAAAACAATATAATATAATGATTCCGAAATATTCTGAAAAATCTGAAAAATACGAAAACTGTATCACCAAACCTAAAATGCTATTCTTTAAACAAAACTCTTCTTGACCAACTTCACCTTCATTCTCCTTCTTCTTCTTCTAGCACTTTCTCTTTCTAAAATCTCTCACTTTCTCACTCTATCTCAAGGTTTCTGTCTCATTCTCACACTCAAACTTTTCATTTCACTCTTTAACCAAGTCCTCTCTAATTCTCTCTATCATGTTTAGGTGTTGCATCACACTTGCCAAGTTTCAAATTGCTTTTGTTTTTGTGTCAACGTGCCATCTTTTGTTTTTTTTTTATAAGATGCTTCTTGTTTGACTCCAACTTAGTGGAATTTTCCACTATCACAATTATATATATAATATATAAATATCTTCCTAATTTCAAATTGCTCTCTTGAGCTTTTACAAATCACAAAATGGCAATCCAATTTACAATTAATTACATCCCATCTCGATGATTATTCCAAAAATATTCCACACCTATCCAATTACCAAATTGACTTCACCAATATTCAATTGGACTGATTATCATCCAAATGCACCATGAAAATAATATCGCTAATGGAATTTAACTCGGTTAAAATCACTGTTCATTTTCAACCATATACCGAATATATATATACTTTCCACCAATACAAATCACATACTTAATTGTTGCATGTTTAATAATAATTAATAATAATATTGTTCATAATTATGGAAAATTAGGGGCATTACAACAAAAAAAGGAAAAAAAAATAGACATCAAAGTTGTCTCATAATGCATTCATGGAACAAACTTTTCAGAGGATTACTATGTAGGATTAAAAAAATTAACACCGACACTAACACTCTCACAAAATTATAAACCTGATAACAATGAAATACTTCGTGAACTGAATATGAATTGTAATATTAACTCTTCATAAATTAAACTGAAATAATACAATTCTATTTATAGGTACTGTGGACTAACCTGATAACAATGAAATACTTAGTGAATAGTGATAAACCTAATCACTAAAATAAGTCTAATCATAACTAGTAATGATAAATATTAAACACAAATAATTATAAGGTTTGGTTTAATTTTAATCCAACATTACCCCCATTAAACCAAGACTCTAAAAATTGACAAACATGTCAGATATAGGGTATTTTTGGCAACAACCCTTTAGAGAAACTTGCATATTAGAAAATTTTGCAGTGACTGAGGTAGGTAGTGTAATTCCACTTGTGGCGGTTGCTGGTGGCGGGTGATAGCAGCGACGACAATTGCTGTTATGCTTCTTTTTATGAAGATTTTTTCTGGTTCCCACACTGCCTTTGAACCTTTTCCAAGCTTCAAATCTAGAACTTCTGGATCTAATTCTAGCTATTCGATTCTAACTGAATCTAACACTAGATCTATCTTTTTTTTCGCACGTTCACTTTTTTTTTTCCTCACACTCACTCCTATCTCACTCTAGTTTGTTCTAACTTCTATAACAAACTCTAATACCACTTAGCTTGTAGGATCGAAAAAATAATTTTGTATGATTCACACTAACACAAACACACAGATAAATTAAAGGAGGAACAAAATATAATACTAATATTAACTCTTCTTAAATTAAAATAAAATAATACAGTCCTATTTATAGGTATTGTAAACTAACCTAATAATAATGAAATACTTAGTGATGAACCTAATCATAAAGATAAGTATAATCTTAACTGATAATAATAAATATTAAATAAAGATAATTATGAGGTTTGCTTTAATCTTAATCCAACACTGTGATATAATATTGAAGAAATTCAATTCAAATTATAATGCAAATAGTAAAATAATGCATTATTCTAATGAATGGGACTGAAATTATAATGCATTACTCTAAGTTATATAAAACTTAGAAGGTATTAAGTCATTTAGTAAAATAATATATAAAATTAATAAAGAAAAATTTAAAATATATAAAAATAAGATAAATTGTAATAAAGTAAATAACCAAAAATTTAAAACTTATAAGCCATATAATAATAATATAATAATTGTCTCTTATTTTATTTTAGGGATTCAAAAGGTGTGTGTGTCTTGAATATAATAATTTATAATGCAAAACTTATTTTTTTTAGTGAGTAAATTAAATTGTAGAGAGAGAAAGAAATTCTGGATTAGGGTATGAAGAATGGAGATTTTAGAGAAATAGCAAAATTGCAATGCAAAAGTTGTGTTTGATTAATTAACAATGTAATCAAGTACATCAATATATATATATATATATATATATATATATATATATATCATCTAACTTTGGGACAATAATAATAGCTGAGGTGTCCCTATTAGATAATGACATGTGTCAAGGTTGTTACAAGCTGAAGTATCTCATCCAGGTGCTAAGGATCTACAAACGTGTGATGCCACACACTTGGACCAAGTATCATTTGCTTCAGCTTGTATATCAACAGCTGCCACTTTTGTTCCATTCTTGTGATGCTGTCTATCATCTCTTCTAGTGTTGCAATGACTTCTTCGAGTGTTACTATGTTTAGCTTGTTCGTTATACAAGGCTTGCTCATTAGAGGAGCCTATTGCTTGAGCAGCACTCAACTAGCTCTGTGTAGCAACGCTGTCAGTATTCTTGTAGCTATGACAGCTAGTGTTGCATGACATGGCTTGCACAGTTTGTGAAAGGGTGCAAGTAGGAGTCTCTTTAATATCCCCCCTCAGACTGAGCTTGGATTTTTCCAAGACAAGTCTGTCACAAAGAAACTCAAAAGAAATAGTGGCAAGGGGTTTGGTGAAGATGTCAACCAACTGATGATAAGAAGGAACAAACCGAATAACCAACACTCCTGAAGCAATCTTGTCACAGATGAAGTGTAAGTCAAGCTCAATATGCTTGGTACGGGAGTGAAAGACTGGATTGTAAGAGAGAGAGATATATAGCATTAGTATTGTCAAACCAAATGACAGGGGTGGTGGACAGCTGCAGCTTTAACTCAAAAAACAAAGACTGAAACCGCAGGATTTTAGTAGCAGCCTGGGCAAGAGCCCTATACTCAGCCTCACAGCTGGATTTAGCAACAACTTTCTGTTTCCTAGCACTTCAAGTGACCAAATTATTCCCCAATAAGATACACATATTCGAGGTAGACTTTCTATCATCCAAACAACTTCCCCAATCTGCATCAGTATACCCTGTAAGAGTAAGAGGCTGCTGTGATGGCTGGAAAAAACAAACCATTGTTGAGAGTCCTCTTCAGATATCTCAAAATTCTTTTACAAGCAAGCCAATGAGCTGTTGTAAGAGCAGCCAAATACTGGCTGAGTTTGTTGACAGAAAAAGATATATCAGGCTTTGAAATGGTGAGCTACTGCAGCCCTCCTATCACATTTCTATACAGAGAGGGATTAGCGAATTTCTCACCAGCTGCTAGAGACAGTTTTGACCCAAAAACCATAGGAGTAGGACAGACCTTGGAGTGAAGCAAATTGGTTTTCTGCAGTAGATCAGAGACATACTTGAACTATGATACATGAAGTCCCTTGGCTATTCGAACAATTTCTAAGCCAAGAAAGTAGCTAACAGTACCAAGAGTTTTCAAAGCAAAAGTAGAGCTGAGATTAGAGATAATTGAGCAATAAGAGGAGCACTAGAACCAGTCACCAAGATATCAACTACATAAACAAGCACTATGATGATAGAGGTGTGATGATGCAGAACAAAGAGAGAACTATCAGCCCTTGAATTCAGAAAGCCCTACTGCAGCAAAGCAGCCTTGAGTTTATCATACCAAGCTCTTGGAGCTTGCTTCAACTCATATAAAGACTTTTGAAGCTTACAAACCGAAGTAGATTGTTGAGGATACATAAACCCCTCTGGTTGCTTCATATAAACTGTCTCTTGCAAAATACCATTCAAAAATGCATTATTGATATCAAGTTGTTCAATATGCCAATTCATGGACACAGTAAGACTCAAAATAACCCTTATGGTGGCTAACTTCACTACTGGATTAAAGGTTTCAAAATAGTCAAGACCCTCATTTTGGTAAAACCCCTTTGCTACAAATCTAGCTTTATACCTAGCAACACTTCCATTGGCATTGTATTTCACCCTAAACACCTATTTGTTGCCCACAACATTCATATCACTAGTACAAGACACTAGAGACCAAGTATTATTGGTCATAAGAGCTGCATACTCTTCTTGCATAGCTTTCAGCCATTGAGGACTTTGTAAGGCAGCTGTGACATTGATGGGCTCTAAAGGAAGGGATGCAGTGTTTATGGTGAACATACGAGGTTTGGTAATGCTACTTTTAAGTCTGGTTTGCATTAGATGTATAGAGGTAGGCTGAATGGGATTAATTGTAGTAGGAATGTCAATAACAAAAGGAATGACATGTATGGAACTGTAAGGGGCTGCAGATGTATCAGTATGAATAGATAGAGCAAAAGTCTGATTTGAAGACAAAGGTGCAGGTGGAGATAATGCAGCTATATGAGATGGTTTAAGTTGCTGATTTTTAAAAGCACAAGACTCAAAACTCAAGAGAGAAACTGGAAGACTAGGATTGTCAATAGAGGTCTGCTAAGAAGAAATAGAAGGTGGAAACATGGAAACATAAGGAAACTAAGCTTCATTAAACCTAACATCGCTAGAAACATACACATGACTATAGGGATGCAAGCACTTATAGCCTTTGACTTGAGAACAACAGCCAATGAAAATAAATTTTAAAGAATGAAAAGCAAATTTGTGATGTTGATAAGGCCTAGAAAGGGGAAAACAAGAGTAACCAAAGACTTTGAGAGCATTATAACCTAGTTTGTGATGAAAGACAGGCTTATAAGGAGACTTGTTAAAGAGTATAGGTGTGGGAAACCTATTGATTAAGTAGACAGAAGTGGTAAAGGCTTCAACCAACCACGAACCAACCGGCGGTCAACTGCATCCCCAGATGAAGCCCTAAAGCCATGATCAGGCTGACCCATCTAGGTCATCGAACCTTAACAAATGGATGGAGAGGCAGACTAAGTTAGAGATAATGGTGGCAGAGATGTCCCGTGGCTACTATCTCTTATTACAAAATCAACCACCCCGCAAGTAGATCGTGGAGAGTACCTCACTACCACGTTCCGATAGGTACAATGAGAACCATCTTGTCATTGTATCAAGATTGATGGACGTTAGAGATCCATTTAATTTTTAAGTTTTATTTTTATTAAATGACTATATAACGCGGATGTGAGGACCTACGCGGATGTGATGATGAAACAAGCCTTGGAGAATGAGGAAGATGAGACGTTAAAAGCCATTGGTCAAGCCCGACCATCACCCTCTAGAGCGGCCTAACCATTATTCACCCTGCGCTCCATGACATTGTCGGGAATCTCAATAGCACCCACAGCCCGTATCTCCTCAAAATTCCCAATCATTTCTCCAACAGCTGGGCCTAGAAAATCCTATGGTAAGTATGGATATCGGAACCAGATACTATAGAGAATATCACTTTGGGCCTCGTCAACCGGTGCCACTTTTCCCTCTTCCCAGCTCAACTCCTTCTGGGCGAGCTCTTCATTTTTCTTAGCCAAATCCTCTTTTGATTTCTCCAAGAGTCCCTGAGAAAGAGCCAGCTCGGCTCGAGCCCGTTCAATATCGGCCCGTAACTTGGTCACCCTAGCAGCTGATTCTTTTAACTTCATTTCCAAGGCCTTCTCTCACAGGCCTAAGTTTCTTTAAGATACACCGCTAACTGCTTCTCACGACCTGCCCCAACAGTGAACTCCCTCTTCGTCTTCTTAAGTTCATCACATAACTCCTTTCTTTTCGTATTATTCTCCTCAGATTCAAGCATATCTTTATATGTGAGGCAGGCTATTTCGCGGACACATCAAAATTGACCCCCTTCCCCTTTTTACGAGCTTTCGTAAGAAGAGGTGGAAGGTTTGGAATCGGCCCCTTTAAGAGAAAAGACTGGCGGCTTTGATTAGGTCCCTCCAACCAGGACATTTTGGGAGGAACAAAAAGAGGAGAAGAGTCAATTCCCCCTTGATGGAGGGGCACTTCAATGTGTTTGACCTCTCTAGCTAATCCGACTACGGGCACTGTTATTGTTATTGTTGCTGTTCGCTGCCCGTTTGTCGCTGGCGGTAAAAACAAGTGAGAACCATCCCTTGAACTTGCTCAGCAAGAATAGCTCCTCTACTCGAGGTATACGGCGCAGCTACTTCTTGGGTATCTTGCACCTCGTCAGGCCGCGGTAGCTCCCCATGATTGGGAGCTAACTTAAAACTCACTATGAGCTCTTCAGTAACCCGCTTATACTCAGCGAGCTCCCTTGAATTCCTCGGGATCAATACTTTAAGAGTGTCAACCACTTCTTTCTCCTCCTCTAAAATAATAAGGCTTGAGCCCTGCCTCTCTGCAAACAAAGGAAAGAATGAGTGCAAGGCATCAATAAAAAATAATATGCTCTATCAGCATCTATAGAAAATACTTAGTAGGCATCAACACGAAGCACTTATTCCTTAAGAGCTTGATTTTGGGGCCCCTAACAAAGAAGTAGGACGATCTGTAATTCCCTACATTCAAGTTGGGGTCCTCCTGTAGTAGGTCCCTGTATTCACCTTTCCGTACACTAAGATAGTGCATTCCATCATGAGAGGAGTCCTCAGGTGAGCCCCTTGCCAAGGGACACTATTTCAGGGAGAAACAGTAACTGATGACGTCAATGAGGAACCCTGGGATAGGGAACCTCAACCCTGCGATCAGGTGGTACCGACTAATGGCAATGTAGCCAAGAAGGGGATAGGAACGCTATCTGTCACGGTGGGCACCAGCATCTGATGACCCTAGGAAAGTAAAAAGACTCGGCCATGAGTCTCAAATCCTACTGATGAATTTTGGAAGGAGCCGGTGTAAAAGCCTTTTTCCTACGACGTGGACCCCTATAGGCTGCCTGGGGAAGATTGGTCAATATCTCTATACCGTTCACTACCTCCATGTCCCTTTGCTAGTCGGCAACGACCCGAGCTATTGCGATCGTCCCTAGGGCACCCTCCTCAGGCAATTCGACTCCTCGATGACCAGAGACAAAAGCCTCTGCCCCTCTATCCTCACGGCGCCTCCGATTACTCGTACCAGACATCTACAATAAAGGGAAAACCTAATGTCAGTTAGCAAAAAGGAAACCTAAGCATCTACCGCAACCTAAGAGCTCGAGCCAGAGCACCAGAGGGTCGTAATTACGCAAACAGACTTAACAAAAATGCAAAAATTAGAGCAAACTTTATAAATTCCAAGCTCCCAAAGAAGACTTAAGTGCATGAAGAAACTAGATAGGAGATCTAGAGAACTAGAGGAAACAGCAATAAACAAGAACAAAGACAACGACGAAGAAAAGGGAAGCAGAAAACTCACTGCAAAAAAAATGAAGAACAGCAGTTGCAGTAGGCGAAACAAACGGCGGACCCACTCTCGCACACACAAATACAGGCTTCGTGACGTTTCCAATGACTGGAAACAGCAGGAGGAGTTGAAACGTATCCTTGCCTCCCCCCCTCCCCCCTTCTTTTTGAAGACTATTCTTAAAGAAAAGAGGAATGGATTACTTTTAGATCAAAGTAATAATAACCTGGAGAAAGATCTACGGCCGATATTCAACTTGGGGATATGGCGGTATACTCAAAGGGTCACTGATTTAACGCACATTTAATGCGATGGACAGCGTGGCGGTTGACGTGACGTTTCCCACTCGCCAGAAGAGTAACTGCCTTCGTGACCTGGCACCAGCGACCTCAAAAGACGACCCATAACCTTCCTAATGAACGAGTTGGCAACTGCTCCCCGAAACCACAGCTTGTAGGAGGAAGCCATATCAGCTTGCTCAAGGCCCAAGTAGGCGCAGAAAATGCTAAAATACCCAACGGGTCCAAACAAGTCAACAAAGCCCATATGAGTTACGGCGGAAAAGTAAGGCCCAAAAAGCGAAGGAAACTCTATGCGAAGCGACCAGCGATATAATACCTGAGGAAATCAAGCGCCACCCCTTAAAAATATGGTCACAGATCGTACAACACAGCTCGAAGCCCTAATCAAAGCCCTAATCAAAGGAAAAATCCCGAGAATATAGGGATTCTATTCGGTCAACTAGTAGATTCCCAATCAATCTCAAACTCTTTAATCCCAACAATTGTATTCAAATCAGATTATGATTTTTAGGGATATAATTTAGTCCTTAATTCATGTAATTAGACTCCATGTATAACAGAATGACTTCTGTACCTTCACACTATAAAAGGACGAATCATCTCTGATAAAAGGGTTACAAATTTTCTCAGAAAGAAAACACTTAAAGTGAGCTCCGCAAACTCAGCGAGCTCGACTTAAATATAAAGAATAGTGGATGTAGGCATTCTTTATAAGTCGAACCACTTTAAAAATCCTTGTGTCAACCCCTTTTATCCATTTTCATCCTTCAAATTATCGTCACTAGTAATTTCGTTGACGTTAGAAGGAGGGCCCCCATTTGAGGATTCAAACCTCCGCTTCCGGTAAGAAAAAATACTCTTAACTTTGTCTGTTCTTATTCTTCCAAATACGATCTTTCGAATCAATGGCGAAAGGCATAGGAACCTGCTCTAGAACCGTAAGAAGTAGAGATATATCCTCAGTTGGAGGGCTTTTAGAGGCCTCTCACCAACCTCCAGCCCCACCGGCCGTATCACAAGTAGCACCAAACGCACCAATCATGCCAAACACGGCACCGGCCGCCCCAGTAGTTCAACCACCAACCATGAACCAACCGACCGGTCAACTGTATCCCCAGATGGAGCCCCACAGCCACGATTAGGCTGGTCCATCTAGGCCCCCGAATCTTAAAAAATGGATGAAGAGGCAGGCCGAGTTAGAGAGAATAGTGGCAGAGATGTCCTGCTGCTACCATCTTTTACTGCAAAATCAACTACCCCGCGAGCAGATCGTGGAAAGTACCTCATTACCACGTCCCGATGGGGACAATGTGAACCATCCTGTCAATGTATCAAGTTTGCTGGATGTTAGAGATCCATTTAATTTTTAAATTTTATTTTTATTAAATGACTATATTACTCTTCTGATTAATAAAAAAATAACATAATTTTTTTTTAAAAATTTGAGGGTAAAATTATAGTTTTAACTCATTATCCACATGTATTACTTTATTATATATTTTTAAAGTGTATTCCAAAGCCAACTCAGCTTCCTCACCCTCTGGTCCTCAACTTCGGGCCCCTACTTGTTGGCAAGCTCCATCCCCTAGCTGGTTTAAAATAAATTCCGACGCAGCTCTGGATCTGGTGAACAAAAGAATCGGCCTTGGTGTCATCATCCACGACTGCCGTGGTTAGGTTTTGGCAGCTCTTTCGCAGTCTTTTCCCTTGTTAGTTTCAGTTAATGTGCTGATAGGAATCCAGCTGGCGAGTTGGGCATTTCGAATAGGATGTTTCCTCGGTTATTTCGTCAAGTTAACTGAGATTGCCCCCTTTCAGATGTGGGTCTTGTCATTTCGAGTATCATCCAGCTTGTTTCCTCGCTTTCTATTTCGCTTGTTTGTTTTGTGCCCCGTTCTTGTAACAGTGTTACTCATAAATTAGTTAGGCTCGGTCGTTTTATTTCTAATTTGTTAGTTTGTGTTGAGGAGGCCCCTCTGTACATGGAGGAACTCTTACTCGTCGAGAATCAATTGTAGTTTGGTTTTGGTTCTATATTATTTCCCTTCGTAAGAAAAAAAAAAGAAAAAAGAATATATATATATATATAGAGAGAGAGAGAGAGAGAGAGAGAGAGAGAGAGAGAGAGAGAGAGAGAGAGCCAAAATGATCAAATTTATCTCGATTGAAGAGAAATAAATGAAAGAGAGAGAATGAATGCCAAAATGATCAAATTTAATGAGAGTGCCAAAATGATCAAATTTAATCTCGATTGAAGAAAATAAATGAAAGAGAGAGAATGAATGCCAAATGATCAAATTTAATCTCGATTGAAGAGAAATAAATGAAAGAAAGGATTTGGACCTAAACTTGTTATTATTTATAAAATTTATTTTATTTTGTGGACCGTAATAAGCTAAACTTTATTGTTAAATTTGGATCTTAATATGAATTTTTAACTTTATTGTTAAACTTAGAGAGAGAGAATGCCAAAATGATCAAATTTAATCTCAATTGAAGAGAAATAAATGAAAGAGAGAGAATGAATGCCAAAATGATCAAATTTAATCTCGATTGAAGAGAAATAAATGAAAGAAAGGATTTGGACCTAAACTTGTTATTATTATAAAATTTATTTTATTTTTGTGGACCGTAATAAGCTAAACTTTATTGTTAAATTTGGATCTTAATATGAATTTTTAACTTTATTGTTAAACTTCATAATTTTAGATATGACACACCAATTAGTCAATTATTTTATTTTGGTCAATTTAAAATCTTATTTAATTTTTTATTGTTCAATTCTAGGTTGTTGATATTTTTTTCAAAATTGGCGTCAGATCACATGTTCTCATAATTTAACACATAATTTAATCATCCGTCATTGTTAGATTGGATTTCTTTTTGGGAGAAATTCAAAAATTGCCCTTTAAATATGAGAAAGATTGTTTTTAATCTCATTTTAAAAAATGATTATTAGTAACCCTGTCAATTTTTTAAAAAATTCATATAAAATTTTAGGTGAATCCATTATATAATATACTTAAAATCAGATTTTTTTACCCTAATTCATTTTGTTTGTGTTGCTGCTTAAGAAGGAGAAGAAGAAGGAGAAGGAGAAGAAGGAGGAGAAGAAGAAGCAGGAGAAGAAGCAGAAGAAGCAGGAGAAGAAGCAGAAGAAGGAGAAGGAGAAGAAGAAGGAGAAGGAGAAGGAGAAGAAGAAGAAGAAGGAGAAGAAGAAGGAGAAGAAGAAGAAGGAGAAGAAGGAGAAGAAGAAGAAGGAGAAGAAGAAGAAAGAGAAGAAGAAGAAGAAGAAGAAGGAGAAGAAGAAGAAGAAAAAGAAGGAGAAGGAGAAGGAGAAGAAGAAGAAGAAGGAGAAAGAGAAGAAGGAGAAGAAGAAGAAGAAGAACGCTGGCGAAGAAGCCGGAAAAGAACGTCGGCGAAGAAGAAGAAGAAGAAGAACCGGACGACAGAAGAACCGTACGTGAGAAAGAGAAGAAGAACAGATTTCGGCTTCGTTCAGACGACGGATTTGAAACGGTACCAGAAGACAAAACATTGCTTATTTGAATGTGATTTTTTTTTAAATTTCATAGTGTAATTCTTGATTTTATTTAGACAAATTATTTACTGAATATATTGAAATTTTTGATATTTTTTTTGACAGATTGTTTATATGCAATTGTGTTATGTTTTTTTTTTTACAAACTCGAAATTTTTGAAAGTTGGTATTTGGGTGTTGATTGAATGAGGCAAAAAAATTAGTTACCGTTTCTATTCGCGCGTTAAATGTTGGTATTTGGGTGTTGGTTGAATGAGGCAAAAAATTAATTACCGTTTGTATTCGCGCGTTTCACGTAAAATTGTATTTGCGCGTTTCACGCAACTTATTTTGTTTGTTAATCTCATGTTTGACATTACGATTTATTGTAATTTGTTATTGTTGATTGAAATTTAACGTGAAACATGTTGGAAAATTCACGTGAAACACACAACAAATCTATCGTGAAACAGGAGATTCACGCACGATTTACAGAATTGTTGCATGAAATATCGCGTGAAACACGAAGCAAATTGCGCGTGAAACACGAAGCGAATCGCGCGTGAAACACGAAGGAAATCTCTTGTGAAACACGAGATTCACTCGCGATTTCAGTCGTGATTCACGCGAGATTTCATTCGTGATTCATGCGTGATTTGCTCCGTGATTCACACAAGATTTCCTTCGTGATTCATGCGAGATTGCCTTCGTGTTTCATGCGTGATTTGTTTCATGATTCAAACGGAATTTTTAGCGTGAATCACGTAGAAAATCATGCGTGAATCACGCTAGCGCTGCAATTCCCATGTGAATCACACACGATTTTCAGCATGAATCACAATTTACTTGCATGGTTTTTGACATGTTTTGGGTATGTGTGGTATAGTTTTTGACATGTTTTGGAAATTCAGCGTGAATCACGCTGGATTTCCAGCGTGAATCACAATGGACTTGCATGATTTTTGACATTATATGTGGTATATGTTGTATGGTTTTTGACATGTTTTGGAAATATAGCATGAATCACGTTGGATTTCCATCATCAATCACAATGGACTTGTATTGTAACACCCCCTGACCCGACCCGTCTGGATCGACCTAGGGAGCGTTACCGGGTTTTTAAAACTATTATTTATTCTATTTATAATTTGGAAATCAAATAAATTGTAGTTAAAAAAGCTTATATAGTGAGCCCATCAATGTTTATTTTCAAAAATTTCTGCAGAGCTTCCTCTATTTTTCTGATTTCCAAAACCTGTTTTAACAAGAGTTCAACACAATATAATTTTCAATAATTCTAAATCAAACTTTCAAACCAATGCGCACTCTGCCGTTTAGTGCGACTTTCCAAACAGTTTTAAAATAAAACAGTTCATAATTCATTATTTACAATCCTTTGAAAATGAAAAACAGAAATCATAAAACAATTAATTACAAAACATAAATATATAACACCTTTACATATTCCTATATATGCATGCATAACTAACTACAATATACAGAAATATATGACTACCCAAAATGTGGTGACTCTGGATCTCTATCTGCAACTCTCTCTTCAATCTTTTCCTTCCTTGGTATCTCTGTTACCTACGCGCGATAAACATCAACGCGCTAAGCAATAATGCTTAGTAGGTGTACACTAAAATAAAATTTCAATGTAATATAAAACAATAAATCTTAAATTCAGAAATTCAGAAAGACATATATATATATATATATATATATATATATATATATATATATATATATATATATATAACAACCATCATATTTCAAATACTGAAACTATATAAAATCAAGTATTTCAAAAGTTTCTGGGTTTCAATTGTAATAACATTTCTTTATTTTCACATCATTTTCTAACTTTCAGTTCTCAATTGGCCCCTGATACACATAACAGGGTTTACAAAACTGGATTATGGGTTTTACAGTCGGGTTTCCCATCTCATATGAAATGGTATCCCTATATAAACAGTCGGTTTCCCATTTCATAAAGAAATGGTATCCATATGTTCTCACAGTCGGTTTCCCATTTCAGAATGAAATGGTATCCGTATTTCACAGTCGGTTTCCCATTTCTAAGGAAATGGTATCCGTATTTCATCATCATAGGCATCAGGAATCTCGATGCAGTACTGCCATATATATACCCAATTGATATATCAATCTCCTATATCTATTTTTCCCCTATATATATATATATATATATATATATATATATATATATATATATATATATATATATATATCAAGGCCATAAAATTAAAATTCAGAGTTTACAGATATTTTATTCAATTTTTAGATAACTTTCATATAATAAAAACTCTCTCAATCAATCTAATATCAATATTCATTAACAGTTGTAAAACAGGAAATTCAAAAACATATCAAATAACAGAATACAGAAAGTGAAATCATTAAATTCAATATAAATCACTTTTATGTAATTCAAAATCATTTTCAGTAAATATTCATAAATCAATTTAATTAAATCGTACGAAAATTGTGTGTACACCAACTTGGATACCGTTTTACCGACTATTTCTCTTCTGGATTTTCTTTTTTTCCCTTTTCCTTTTCTCTCTTTCCCCCTCTTTTCCTTTCTCCTTCTTTTTTCTTCCTTTCCTTTTCTTCTTCTTCCTCTTCTCTTCTTCTTCTTCTCTCCTTCTTTTCCTTCTTCTTCTTCTTCTTCTTTCTCTCTCTTTCTTTCTCTCTCTCTTCTTTCTTTTCTTTTCTTTTCTCCGGTCTCTCTCTCCCTTTTCTATTTTCTGGTTGCTTCTTCGTGAAGCTTCACCACCTCTTATTTTTTTTTTTATAAAATTTGGGTCATCGCGGTACCTGATTGCGTCGTTGGTCGCGTTGCTCATTGCTCAAAATCCACATTTTCATCGCGAGCTAGTCAGCGCGATCCCTGGTCGCGGTGACTGGTCACGGTGCTCATTGCTAAACATCACCATTTTGCACCGCGAGCGACTCATCGCGATCTCTGGTCGCGGTACTCACTGTCAACTTTTTCCTTCTCTTTTATGCGTTATTTCTGGACCGCTCCATCTGGTCCACTTGGAAACCATAAAAATATACATACATTTAATTACATTTTTCACCTCTCAAATCATGAATATTATATCCACATATTCAAAATCAATTATTTGAAATTATGGATGTTACAATTCTTCCCCTCTTAAGAAATTTCATCCTCGAAATTTATCTCAGTTGAACAGTTGCGGATACTGTTGTCTTATGGTTTCGTCACTCTCCCAGGTAGCCTCTTCTACTTTATGATTCATGCAGAGGACTTTCACCAGTGGAACTTTTTTATTTCGTAGTTCTTTGATTTCTCTATCAAGAATTTGCACTGGTTTCTCCTCATATGTCAGGTCTGATCGAATTTCAATACTTTCGCCCTGAATTCTGTGAGAAGGATCAGATCTGTATCTCCTCAGCATGGACACATGGAAAACATTATGAATCTTTTCTAATTCTGGAGGTAAAGCAAGTCTGTAGGCTACGAGTCCCACACGTTCAGTGATTTCGTATGGGCCAATAAACCTAGGACTTAACTTCACTTTTCTGCCAAATCGGAGCACTTTCTTCCATGGAGATACTTTCAGGAACACTTTCTCACTGACTTCATATTCTATCTCCTTCCTTTTCAAATCTGCATATGATTTCTGTCGATCAGAAGCAACTTTCAGTCTTTCCTTGATAATCTTCACCTCCTCCTCAGTTTGTCGAATCAAGTCTGGGCCTACTAACCTGTTTTCTTCCAATTCTGTCCAGCATACTGTTGTCCTACATTTCCTTCCATACAGTGCTTCATATGGTGCCATAGCTATGCTCAATTGATAATTGTTATTATATGCGAATTCAATCAATGGGAGGTGATCCGTCCAACTCCCTTCAAAATCAATTACACAACTCCTGAGCATATCTTTTAGCACCTGAATTACTCTTTCTGATTGTCCGTCTGTCTACGGATGGAAGGCTGTACTAAAACTCAATCGAGTACCCAAACCTTCTTGAAACTTCTTCCAGAATCTGGATGTAAACCTCGGGTCCCAATATGATATTATGGATGCAGGCACTCCATGCAATCTGACTATTTCCTTTATGTACAGTTCTGCCAGTTGATCCAGTGAATAATCAGTTCTGACAGGTAGAAAATGTGCTGACTTCGTCAGTCAGTCCACTATAACCCATATTGTATCATGTTTACTCCGGGTGAGTGGCAATCCTGTGACGAAGTCTATCGTAATGCAGTCCCATTTCCATTCAGGTATGGATATTGGTTGTAACAATCCTAATGGAACCTGGTGTTCAGCTTTCACCTGTTGACAAGTCATGCATTTATTCACAAAATCCACCACATCTTTCTTCATACAAAACCACCAATACTGAGTCTTCAAATCTCTGAACATCTTTGTGCTACCTGGGTGCATCGAGTACGAACTACTGTGTGCCTCTGTCAGGATCATCTTTCTCAATTTTTCATCATCTGGAATGCAAATCCTGTTTCTGAAACGCACAATACCATCATTTCTAAGTAAGAAGTCCGGATGCTTCCCCTCTAGCATCTGTCTACATATCATCTGAATTCTATCATCCCGCTTCTATTTTTCTGCAATCTGCTGAATCAATCTGGGCCTGCATCTCAATTCAGCTACTAATGCATTGTCTAGATTCAACTGTAATTGTACATTCATAGCCTTTAAAGTAAATAGTGCTTTTCTGCTCAAAGCATCTGCTACTACATTCGCCTTTCTTGAATAGTAATTAATTACATAGTCATAATCTTTAATCAACTTCATCCATCGTCTCTATCTCAAATTGAGCTCCTTCTAGGTAAGCAGATATTTCAGACTCTTGTGATTTATGTATATATAGCATTTCTCACCACACAAGTAATGCCTCTAGATTTTCAAAGCAAATACGATGGCTGCAAGCTCCAGATCATGTATTGGATAATTCTGCTCATGATTTTTCAGTTGTCTAGACGCATATACAACCACCTTACCTTCCTGCATCAATACACAACCTAAACCTTGGTGTGAGGCATCACTATAGATCACAAAATCTTTACCTGAAACAGGCTGAATTAGGACTGGAGCCTCAACTAACATCGCCTTCAATCTGTCAAAAGCTGCTTGGCATCTGTCAGTCCAGTCAAATCTGACATTTTTATGTAGTAGCTTGGTCAACGGACTTGCTATGGAGGAGAATCCCTTCACAAACCGTCGATAATAACCTGCCAAGCCTAAGAAACTTCTGACTTCTGTAATATTTCTAGGAGGCTTCCATTCCACTATTACTTCAATCTTTTTAGGATTTGCCTTAATACCCTCTGCTGACACAATATGGCCCAAAAATGCAATCTCAGGTAACCAGAACTCATATTTGCTCAATTTGCCATACAGTTGCTTCTCCCTCAAAATATGCAATACTACTCTGAGGTGCCTGTCATGGTCCTTAGTCGTCTGTGAGTACACTAGGATATCATCAATAAATACCACCACAAATTAATCCAAGTATGGTCTGAATATCCGGTTCATCAGGTCCATAAAGGCTGCAGGTGCATTTGTCAGCCCAAATGGCATCACTACAAATTCATAATATCCATACCTGGTTCTGAATGCAGTTTTCAGAATATCTGAATCTTTTATTCTCAAATGATGATACCCCGATTTGAGATCTATCTTTGAGAAGACACATGCTCCTCTCAGCTGATCAAACAAATCATCTATTTTAGGCAACAGATATTTATTCTTGATAGTGAGTTTATTCAGCTGCCTGTAATCGATACATAGTCTCAGTGACCCATTTTTCTTTTTCACAAACAGTATTGGAGCTCCCCATGGGGATACACTGGGTCTAATAAAACCCTTATCCAGCAATTCCTGTAACTGTATCTTCAGTTCTTTCAGTTCTGCTGGTGTCATTCTGTAAGGAGCTATAGATATTGGTGACGTACCTGTACCACATCAATCACAAACTCCACTTCTCTCTGAGGTGGCAAACCAGGAAGCTCTTCTGGAAACACATCTGTAAAATCACACACAGTGGGTATATTCTGAATCGTAGAAGGAATCTTTCTGGAATCAACCACTTGAGCCAAATATGCTTCACAACCCTTTCTAATCAATTTACAGGCTGTAGTGGCTGAAATGACATTGGAGAGAAAATCCCTCATTTCACCCACCATCGTGATTTCTGCACCATCTGCTATTCTGAGTGTAACTCTTTTCAACTCACAGTCGATCACCACCTTGTGCCGAATTAACCAATCCATGCTTAGAATTACATCAAACTCATAGAATGGTAACTCCATCAAATCTCCTGGGAATTCATATTCCTGTATCCGAATAGGACAATTTCGGTACACACGAATCACAACTACACTTTGGCCTATGGGATTACTAACTAACACATCATACTCAGTAGGTTCAGTTTTCAAACTTCGTTGTTTCAACAATGCATCAAATATATAAGAATGGGTAGAACCTGGATCTATCAATGCAATAGCTATGGTATCAAAGATAGAAATAATACCAGCTATCACATCTAGTGCATCCTTTTCTTCCTGAGCCCTAACACCATAGACTCGTGCAGGAGCTCGACTATCTGGTCTAGCCATTGATTCTGACACCCTTCTGTGGCTATCACCTTCAATTCCTGCCTGACTGGGCCTCCTACCTCTGGAAGTAGTAGGGGCAGATCTCTCTGGTTGCTGAACAGGGGTAAACTGGTATTTCGGACAATCCTTGTAAAAATGTTCAAGAGATCCACACTTGTTACAGGCTCCTGTAACTCTCCAGCATTTACCAAAATGTCTTTTTCCGCAATGCTCACACAATACCGGGGCTGGTCCCCTAACTGCCCTCCCAGGGGTACTGGCTATGGAGGTTGCAGACTGACCCGGCCTGGCTGTGGGTATGGGTCTCTGTGATTGCACCAGACCACTAGACTGCAGTTCCTTAAACTTCTTACTCTAGGGTTGATATGAGCTTGATGGCCCTATTTCCCTTCTCTGTTGACCTCTGTCTCTTCTGGCATGCTCTTCCTTCTTAATTCTTTCGACATTCAGAGCCGCAGAGACAAGTCTAGTGAAATCTTCAAACTCAAAGGCAGCAACCTGTAACACCCCTCAAATAATCAACATTCTATTCATATATTCAAAATTAATTATTTGGAAATTAGGGATGTTACACAACCTGTAGATATAGTCATTCAGTCCATCCTCAAACCTTCTGCATTTATTCGCCTCTGTAGCCACCATATCTCACGCATATTTACTCAACTTGACAAATTCTCTCTCATACTCTGTCACTGTAAGCTGTCTCTGCTTCAGGTTGGTAAATTCTTTCTTCATATTGTCCAGATAAATACGACCATTCCTTCGAAACTCCTTCTGAAATAACTCCCAAGT
Organism: Xanthoceras sorbifolium; assembly: GCA_003430845.1. NCBI lineage: Eukaryota > Viridiplantae > Streptophyta > Magnoliopsida > Sapindales > Sapindaceae > Xanthoceras > Xanthoceras sorbifolium. The sequence continues at coordinate 26,878,079 of CM010622.1, read as the reverse complement.
TCTGTCCTCAGGTCGCACTGACTGTATAATGGAGGTCCACCATTGATAGGCATCCTCCTGTAATAAGGATACTGCACACTCTAATCTCTCTTTAGGTGTACAGTGCATCTGCTGTAAGATTCTATCAGTCCTCTCAAACCAGTATTCTGCTGCATATGCATCCTCATCTTTTCTGCCATGAAAATCAGTAGGTCTGTATTTAGCCAATCATTCTATGGCTGATCTTCGTGGCGCTGCTCTAGCCACATTCTAAAAGAATTCAGCCATTTGCTGCATAAATGTTGGCTGACCCTAAACTTCTGATCCAACCATTCTAGGACTGACTGATTCTCTAGATACTCCCCTAGCCATGCTGGCGGGACTTTCAGGTCTATCTCCACTACCTTATATTTTTTTTTCCTATATAAAACAGAATAGAGGTCTACAGATTAGAGTCACAAATTCCTATAGGTGTCCTTATTCAATGCATGCATATACAGACTATAACTCTTTTGGTCCAGAAACGCCTAAACCGCGCTCTGATACCACTTAAATGTAACACCCCCTGACCCAACCCGTCTGAATCGACCCAGGGAGCGTTACTGGGTTTTCAAAACTTTTCTTTATTCTTTTATAATTTGGAAATCAAATAAATTATAGTTTAAAAAGCTTTTCTAGTAAGCCCATCAATGTTTATCTTAAAAATTTCGGCAGAGCTTCCTCTGTTTTTCTAATTTCCAAAACCTATTTTAACAAGAGTTCAACACAATATAATTTTCAACAATTCTAAATCAAACTTTCAAACCAATACGCACTCTGCCGTTTAGTGCGACTTTCCAAACAGTTTTAAAATAAAACAGTTCATAATTCATTATTTACAATCCTTTGAAAATGAAAAACAGAAATCATAAAACAATTAATTACAAAACATAAATATATAACACCTTTACATATTCCTGTATATGCATACGTAACTAACTATAATATACAGAAATATATGACTACCCAAAATGTGGTGACTCTAGATCTCTGTCTGCAACTCTCTCTTCAATCTTTTCCTTTCTTAGTATCTCTGTTACCTACGCGCGATAAACATCAACGCGCTAAACAATAATGCTTAGTGGGTGTACACTAAAATAAAATTTCAATGTAATATAAAACAAGAAATCTTAAATTCAGAAATTCAAAAAGACATATATATATATATATATATATATATATATATAACAACCATCATATTTCAATTACTGAAACTATATAAAATCAAGTATTTCAAAAGTTTCTAGGTTTCAATTGTAATAACATTTCTTTATTTTCACATCATTTTTTGACTTTCAGTGCTCAATTGGGTCCCTGATACACATAACAGGGTTTACAGGACTGGATTATGGGTTTTACAGTCGGGTTTCCCATCTCATATGAAATGGTATTCCTATATAAACAGTCGGTTTCCCATTTCATAAAGAAATGGTATCCATATGTTCTCACAGTCGGTTTCCTATTTCAGAATGAAATAGTATCCATATTTCACAGTCGGCTTTCCATTTCCAAGGAAATGGTATCCGTATTTCATCATTATAGGCATCAGGAATCTCGGTGCAGTACTGCCATACATATACCCAATTGACATGTCAATCTCCTATATCCATTTTTCCCCTATTTATATATCAGGGCCATAAAATCAAAATTCAGAGTTTACAGATATTTTATTCAATTTTCAGATAACTTTCATATAATCAAAACTCTCTCAATCAATCTAAAATCAATATTCATTAACAGTTGTAAAACAAGAAATTCAAAAACATATCAAATAACAGAATATAGAAAGTAAAATCATTAAATTCAATATAAATCACTTTTATGTAATTCAAAATCATTTTCAGTAAATATTCATAAATCAATTTAATTAAATCGTACGAAAATTGTGTGTACACCAACCTGGATACCGTTTTACCGACTATTTCTCTTCTGGATTTCCTTTTTTTCCCTTTCCCTTTTCTCTCTTTCCTCCTCTTTTCCTTTCTCCTTCTTTTTTCCTTCTTTCCTTTTCTTCTTCTTCCTCTTCTCTTCTTCCTCTTCTCTCTTTCTTCTTCTTCTTCTTCTCTTCTTCTTCTTCTTATTCTTCTTCTTTCTCCCTCTTTCTTTCTCTCTCTCTTCTTTCTTTTCTTTTCTTTTCTTTTCTCAGGTCTCTCTCTCCCTTTTCTATTTTCTGGTTGCTTCTTCGTGAATCTTCACCGCCTCTTATTGTTTTTATAAAATTTGGGTCATCGCGACCTGTGGTCACGCCACCTGGTCGCGTTACTCATTGGAGTAATTGCACCGCTTTCATCGCGATCAACCATCGTGGTACCTGATCGCGTCGTTGGTCGCGTTGCTCACTTCCCAAAATTCACATTTTCATCGCGAGCTAGTCAGCGCGATCCCTGGTCGCGGTGACTGGTTGAGGTGACTGATCGCGGTGCTCACTGCCAAAAATCACCATTTTGCACCGCGAGCGAGTCATCACGATCTCTGGTCGCGGTAAGTGGTCGCGGTACTCACTATCAACTTTTTCCTTCTCTTTTATGCGTTATTTCTGGACCGCTCCATCTAGTCCACCTGGAAACTATATACATACATTTAATTACATTTTCCACCCCTCAAATCATAAATATTATATCCACATATTCAAAATCAATTATTTGAAATTAGGGATGTTACATGTATGGTTTTTGACATGTTATGGGTATATGTGGTATGGTTTTTTAGATTTATATCTACATTTCCTCTTATTTGTTTCCAACTAACATTGTTTTTTGGTGAAACAATGAAGTCGTACATGTGGTTGAATCGAACACTTTACCCAGCATGATTTACACCATATTTTAGATCCATCAAAGGAGATAGAAGGAATGGTAAATATAGATTCAAATTAAATAGTGCATTATAATTAATTAATTTTACACTAATTCAATATCAACATTACAGCATATTGATTCGTACATATGTGTACTACATAATAAGATGAATCATGGTTCGTGGAATTGGGACAAGAAGACTGTTATGCAAAGGACATTGTTGTTTGTATGTATTATTCTATTATAGTTTTATATAAACTTTCTCGCACATTATAGCGTGCACAATAGCTAACATTTAGCAGCTACTTGGAAACGTGAACTTTTAGCAACCGGACGGGATATGAATTATGATGCTAGTACGTATGAGTGCCCATAATTGTGGCCAGCGTATGTGAGTGGAGAGAAGGATGCAGGCATTCCTTGGTGGGATATTGAAAATGTAAGTATCATTTATTTACTAAACAATTTAAACTGTATATATTATTTTGACAAAATGTATATATTTGTATTTGTCAACCAGGTTCTAATTTCGTGTTGTATTAGCAACTGTTGTTGGGTCCTGTGCAAGATAGTTCTACGGCAAAAGAAGATATGCATATATGATTCGCTTAGCCGAGGTAAGGATCCGAAGCAGCGAATTAAAGACGTAGAACCTCTCACAAGGTTCTTATCAACCATGCTGAGATGTGGAGGTTTCTTTGATCACATGAACATAGATCCATGGGTTGATAGTATTAATGTGTCTGTGGTCGATTATCGATTACTTCCCCAGCATCCACCTGGGTATGTCCATTTTGTCAACTGATGAATGTTTTTTATTTATTTTTGTATACTATTAACAAATTGAAAATAAATTTTTAACTCATTGTCATGGTTAGTTGCGGGGCATTTGTGATGAAGTACATGGATAATATAATGACGATTAAAGACCACAAATGGGACTTTGATACGAAGGATGAAAAGCGTATACGGGAGGAAATACCTAGAGATATTTTTACAAATAGTGAACTAGTTGATTGATGTGTATTTTTTATAATAACTTTTCGTATTATATATATATGGTGGGAAATTGGGACAATAAAATGGTGGGAAATGATATGGAAAGTCGTACCATACAATGGAAGGGTACGCATAGTGATTGAAGAAATTTTGAGGTATTGGAATTGTGAAAGACTTGTGATTTTCTGTACTAGGTTAGGAATGTCCAAAATTCAAGGGAAACTCTGTTAAATGTTTTTTTGGAATTACATTTAAAGTTTTATTTCTATTAATGATTTAAAGTTTAGTTTTACAAACCTAAATTGTCTTTGATTATAAATAAATATTTATGATATGGTTTTTTAGTTTTTGTTTTTGGTGTTGAAAGCAATTTTAGAGTTGTTTGAAATGGTTTTTTTTAAGCAACTTCATTACTATTTGCGATACAACGATTTTATGATATACACAATAAATATCAACGTGTTTCACGGCAATTATTAACTTGTTTCATGGGAAAATAAGTTTGTGTTTCACACTAATATCAACATATTTCACGGTAATTTTCAGTGTGTTTCACACTAATATCAACGTGTTAAAATATCAACATGTTTCACGGGAATTATTACCTTGTTTCACGGCAAAATAAGTTCATGTATCACCCTAACATCAATATGTTTGAAGCTAACGTCAATGTGTTTCACTAACAACATAACAAGTACAGAAGGTGAAACATACTATCAATTATGTTAACCATATAAATACGTACTGAGTATCAATATGACGTACTGAATATCAATAGCATAAGGTCCACAATAATATATGAATAACTTAAGCATCAAAACTTCGGGGCGTTTCAATGGTTGTGTCATCCTTTGAATGAGAGTGGTCAACAAAGGGACATGTCGCGCGATAATGTCCCAATTGCTTGCATGCACCACATTTACGTTGCCTACGAACCGAGACATCCTGACTGGTAGGTGTGGAAGAGTCTGTAACTGTTGGTGTACAACGTGGATTGGGACAACCTAAGCGATTGTCTCCAGCTTTACCACATTTGGAGCATTTCTTTCTACGCTGGGTCTCACCGGTCGAAGGTATCCTGGACTGTCTAGGTCTTCCAGATTGCCTTCTACCTTCAGGTGGTAGGACTACCTGAATGTTAACATCACTAGGTACGTCTCATGAGGATGGATTGAGAATCAGATTTATAGATAGGGCATATGCTGTCTTAAGCCATGATGTGCTATAGAACTTATGGCAAAATGAATTGAAGTCTATTTTCGAGAACCTATTAAAAATAATATATAAATAGGAAATTAAATAAGCATGAACACAATAACATGTTTACAGTTTAACAAAAGTAAAAATGAGAACATAGTGTGAAAATACCTTGCTACTGCAATAGCATGTGGGAGTTGATCTAAGTCCCAATGCCGGCATGAACACGTCTTCTCATTGATGTTAACAAAACCATCGTGCTCACCACCTTTTACTATGTATTTGGTGAGGTCAATAGGATACACCTAGAATGCTAATAATTCATCATATATAACCTTGCAGTGATTAGAAGCTGCAGTTGTAAGATAAGTTGGATTTTTAGCCGCCTTCTCCCATCGATCATAGAACCACCTTTAAAGCATATCCCTCAAGAACTCCATAGCCGCGGTGATAGGCAAACTCCGTGCTCTCTTAATATAATTATTCAGTGCCTCTGCAATGTTTGTTATCATCATTTGGTATCTCCAGCCTGGGCAATATGCAAGTGCCCACCTATCAACCCCAGCATCAACCAACATGTTAAATGAGGATGGGTGAGAATTTTGAATTTGAGTCAAGCTTGCATTACATGAATGAACTTGGTATGAGTAAGCGGCCTTGGCATAAAGTTCCATGATATCTTTACGTCCCCTAAAATGATTCTTTAGATTTTGCTTCAGATGGTAATAACATACTAGGTGAGGTACACCTGGGTATACGCTGCTCATTGCCTTTGCAATGCTTTTGTGTCAATCAGAAACTATTACCAAGTTAGCAGGATTACCATACGCATCTCGTAAGTGTCTTAGAAACCAAGTCCACCCTTATTCTAATTCACCATCCCCAAAACCAAAGGCCAATGGGTAGCACATTTCGTCACCGTTCTTACTAGTAGCCACATAAATCATGTCGGAAAATGCACCCTTCAAATAGGTAACATCAATAGTTATGATTGGTCGTATAACTGACCGAAACCCATGTATACATGGCCCAAGTGCAAGGAATGAGTAAAGAAACTGACTGTTTTCATTTGTCTATACCATTGTGACAGTCCTTGAATTAGTCAATCTTAACATATGAAAATATGATATCAGTAAACTATATGAATCCTCAGGTTTACCTTAAAGAATTTTCTTAGCATGTTATTTTGACCGCCATGCCTTGGTGTACATTAGTCGTACACCATATTGCTCTCTCATCTCAGAAATGATGTCAACGGGTCGAATGACACGACCATTCGTATTAAGTTTAGATGCAAACATCTCACTAATGACAACAACACTAACAGACCGAAAGTGTGACTTATAAGCATCCAATGAACATGAATGGACCGTATTGAATTTCCGAACATGCCACACCGAGCAATTCTCTTTATGAATGGCCCATAAGACAAACTTGCAGTTAATGTTCCCGCACCCTGCCTCAAAATGCCTCTCTGTCGACCGTCTTATCTTATGATTGAACTTCTGCATCGTAGCATATTTACCCAGCGCAGCTTTCAACTGATCCTTAGTTTGAAAAATCTTCCCAGTATACAAAGGTCTACGTAACGAATTAGAAGTTTCACTTCTGATAGGCTCAATACAGTACTGATCTGCCCCCGGAATAACCAATCTGGATGAAACCACATCAACTACTAGGTAATATGGGGAAAAAACACCACCAGTAGATTGATTATCTGTTTGTTCCATTCCTTGACAATTCTCATCTGATAAGTGCTCTGGAGTATGACACGAGGTTGGAGGCAACGGAATCCCATCATCATCGAACGAATCTGAATGAGTAATATCATCTGACTGTTCATAATCATCTGCAAATGATGGTGGGATTCTGTGGTCACCCTCCCATAATGGGACATCCGTAGACGGACTGAAATTACTAGTACCAGCACCTGCAAAATTGGTTCCAAAAGAAGGAGGACGTAGTGCATCTGGAATTTCAGTAGACCACCCTGGAATCAGTGCAGGTATTTGCGGAGAATATCTAACATGATTGTCCACCTTTTTAACAACACCAACATATATCTCTTGAACAAGTCGGTCACAAACTAGCAAAAACTAAACATCCCCGTCACGTCGGATGATGTATTTTCTTCTTTTATTCATATTATTAGAGACGACCGAACTGAAAACTACGTCATCCATACTTCTATCAACCCCAATCAAACCATATATCAAATCTAACAACTGCGCATATGTCAAATTATCTGTAACCATCTGAACGAACGGCTCCCCACCAACATCTTCAACCCATCCCACTGCCCGTTGTAGTTAATTATCAGCCTGCGTATAGCCATTTTTCTGAAAATTTTTTAAAAAAATTGGTCATAATTCATAAGATTTTACGTAAAATTTCAAAGTGTTTCAAGCCAAATTTCATAAACTTTCATTTTAGCGTGAAACATGTACAAATTTATGCATGAAACACGGTTTGCGTGATTCACGCAAAAATTATAGCGTGATTCACGCTAAAATTTCTACATGAATCACCCTAAAATTGTTACATGAAACACATTAAAATTTTAGCATGATTCACGTAAAAATTTTTGCGTGATTCACGCTAAAATTGTTGCGTGAAACCCGATTTGCGTGAATCATGCTAAAATTTCTACGTGAATCACGCTAAAATTGTTGTGTGAAACACGGTAAAATTTTAGCGTGATTCACGTAAAAAATTTTGTGTGATTCACGCTAAAAATATTGCGTGAAACCCGATTTGCGTGAATCACGCTAAAATTTTAGCGTGAATCACTATAAAATTTCTATGTGAATCACGCTAAAATTTTAGCGTGATTCACGCAAACCAAGCTTCACGCAAAATTTTACCGTGATTCACGTTAAAATTATAGCATTTAGCGTGAATCACGCTAAAATTGTTGCGTGAAAACCGGTTTGCGTGAATCACGCTAAAATTTCTACGTGAATTATGCTAAAATTTTAGCTTGATTCACGTAAACCGAGTTTCTCACAAAAATTTTACCGTTATTTACGCTAAAATTTTAACGTGATTCACGCAAACCGTGTTTAACGCATAAATTTATACATATTTCACGCAAAAATTTAGCGTGAAACGTTTTATGGGTTAAAGAAAATATTGGAAAATCAATCTACACCATCTCTATTCAATTAATAGATCAATGCAACAAATACTCATAACATATGATGCATTAACATACCTCAAAATTGGGGGTGGATTTTGGAACAAATACAGAAGTATAAAATGAAGAGAGAAGAAATGCAGAGAGGAGAGAAATGACAAAGAAGAAGATGAGAAGGAATGTTTCTGTTTTTCAATTTGAAATTTTTGGTCAAAGGGTTTTTTCATAATTTTATAATTTTTTAGGTATTTTTATAATTTTACATGCAATTAATGTGGGGTTCACTTTTGTAATTTGCTAGGGGTTGCTTTTATAAATATTTGGTTAATATTTGAAATAAAATTTTTAAACAGGCCACGAACAATCATTTTTAAAAATAAAATTAAAAATAATTTTTCACAAACTTAGGGGGCTATTTTTGACAATTACCACTTTCTCTTCTTCCTTTTTTTTGTTTCCTCTTTTTGAGGGCAATTATTTTTTTCTCCTTTCTATCATTAACTGATTGATCAAAAAGTTATATAAGAGTATGAATAGATAAATCTTAGATATATTAAAGGGTTATTTTATTTTTTTCACTTAACACTTAATGGATCTAAATTGGACAAATTAACAGAGACGAACACATATGAAGGGCAACCCGTTGCCCGACCAAGATTTTTAAAATTTTTTAAACATAATTTTATATTATCCCTTTAACTTTAGTAGTATTACTATTTTACCTATTAGTAATTAAATAAATAAATAAAAATTCTTACCTCAATTTATCATTATATTAGCTCTCCCTCTCTGCTCATTTCTCCCATTTCTCCTCTATTCTAAATATTACACCAGACCAACCAATTTTTCACACACATGGCCACTCACATGCTCTCTTTCTCTCAAATCTCAAATGATTAAAATAATCAGTTCTCCTCTTTTCTTGTACTTAAGTACGTTTCTTAATTTTTAATTTATACATTTAAATTACAAAATTAAGGAGATTATTGATACTATTGACTTAAAATATATAATAGAAGAGTTTGGTTGTGTAAAATCTCGTAAGACAAAGTTTAAATAAGACTTATTTGTATTTGCATTGTATGTTTCTTATTTTTTATTATTGTTATCTTATTGAAATTTCATTGTACTGTGTTTAATATATGCATTTTGAGGGATAATATTCATTATATCCCTTATTTAGATTTATCTTTACTTTTTAATTAACTAAATTTTTTTTCATATTGTTGATGCTCTCTGAAAAAAAAAAACATTTGTTTTGTTTTTGTCCACCCTAACAAAACTTTATGGGTACGCCCTTGCAAATTAAGTTGTTTTTATTTGTTTTCTTTAATTGGTAAAACAACTGAAAAATGGTAATGATAGTGGTTGTTGATGAAAACTCGAGAATCAACCTAATTGAATGTCAATTAGGGGCAATGATCAACTGTATAAATATACGTGTACATATATTCTTTGAATTAATTAGAATCAATTTTTTTCTTAATTGTTTTTGTTATCTGCCATTAATAAAGCTTAAAAGCTTCACTAATTTTCACTAAAATCATCTAAAGGAATTTTGTCAAACAAGTATTATAGGGAGCTATACACATGCTGGTAAATACGTATAATGAGACTTGAATCCTAACTATTGAAATGGGAGCGAAGTGCACTAACCAATTGAATTATAAGTGTATGTGCTATTATTTTAAATATTATTTTCTAATACATAAAATATGATAAATGTGGACATTCAATATGGAGATTGCAGACATAACTAATTAATTAATTGTATTGTGGCAGATGTTTATGTATGAAAGAGAAAGCATAATAATAATAATAATAAATTAAATGCCTAGGACTTGCAGAATTAAAAAAATTAAATAAAAAATTATATTTATTTTTCAAATATATTAATTTAAATGTTTGTTGTTTATTAGGATCTCGATAATAACAATTACTCATGAACTATTCACAAATAATTTCCCACATGTTGAGATCAGTTGACGAAATAGCATAACTCGAAGCAAAGGTTATCAATAACTCTGATACCATGTAAAACTTATAACTAATAAGTGGTTGATGCAAATAAAAAAGTGTTTGATGAAAAGTGTGAAAAAGCACACTTGTGATGTCAGAGAAATCATATGAGTACATGAATTTGAAGTGTATTTTTCATTAACCAAAAACGGTTACAAGAAACTCCATATATATGCTATTAGATTCTAACAAACTTTCCCCAAAACATGGTCAACCAATCATTTGTACATGTTATCAAAATCAGTTACATAAATAACTAATTTGGCTCAACTACACTGACAACTGGTGACTGTTATTTACTTGAGCTAGTCTAGGTTAGTTCATCATACATTGTATGATCAGCTATATGATCGGCATTACCAGCTATATGATCAGCATTACTTGTACTGCACACCGGTGCTGACTGAGGAGATATACCAGTATCTCTCATAGAGTTACCGTACCGTATTTAGTATATTAAAAAAATAAACAATATATATATTGAAATACATAAAATGCAATATTTATAAAACATTTAACATGCTTATCATGACGTGCGTGTGAATAATTTGGAGCTGTTTCTACTCTATATAGTTGTATTTATTGTGATTTATATTTTATCTCTCTGTTATAATACATAGTACACGTAATGTAATCAGTCGATAATTGAAAAATAAAATAAAATAACCGAGTAGATTAGAGTATTACCTTTTCTTGCCACCTTTGTAATTTGGACAAAAAAAGCATGCGCATAATTGCATATGTTTTATAAAATTTCACCTGACATAGCAAATTTGGAAACAAAATGTTTGTCAATCAGCAAAATCAAGCATGTGATGTGATGCCAATCAACCAATAATTCCGAGGTTGGTAGATTAATTAATTAGTTACACGATCTCAAACATTCCCATTTTGTTTTAATAATCAGACGCTGCAGAACACACCAACTTTTAGGATAAATTACTGTTAACCTCACTGAGGTTTGTTATATTATAAAGAGAAACAATTTTACAAAAAATTAACAGCAAACCCTCCTGACGTTACCGTTGACCGTCAAGTGCTAATAGTTGACCCTGATTAAAAGGATAGAACAATCATTGTGTCATTTAAATTGGAACAAATTACAATCAATCTACCTAAGGTTTGTCTTTTTACAGGCGAAATCAACTTATTAAAAAACTAATCATCAACTCCCCCATCATTAGTCAATCGTAATAAAATATTAGTCAACATTTGTCAAATTTAACTATTCCAATGGTATTTTAGTTATTTTAATTTACTTTTAAAATATTTTACATTAGAAAAAATTTTAAAACCTCTATCGTTAATTACATTTGAGATGAACGGTAGAGATTTATTTTTTAAAAAAAATAAAACACTTAAAATCTCCATTGTCCGTCCATCCATCTCAAATGTATGGTGGAAATTAAAAATATATATAAAAATAAAAAATCTGTAAACCTCCATGGATCTCCATGGAGATCAGCAAACCAGAGGAAGCAGAAAGCCTCCACTGGTTTGACCTGGTGCGACGAAAGGAAGGGGAAGATCCTCTCATTCGTCGCATGAGGAAGCTCTTCGCCTCCTCAGGTGCGACGACCTTCGTCACACGAAGAAATAGAGGCTAGCCTCCCCTTCATGGTCTCCCACGGACAACGTCCAAGAATCTCTAATGGATTTTGTTTTGTTTTTTTTTTAATTTATACTTAATTTCTTTTTTTTTTCTTTGGAATAAATCTCCACCGTCCACTTGGAGGTGGAGCTATAGATTTTTTTTTTTCAGTTTTTTTAATTAGGGATATTTTGGTCATTTACACTTGTAAAACGGTCAACGTTCATTTTTAACAGTCAACGCTACTGGCAGAGGAGTTAACTGTTAGTTTTTCAATAAGTTATTTTTGCCTGTAAAAAAGTAAAGTTTAGGTAGGTTGGCTGTAATTTGTCCTTTTTATTTTAATTTTTTAAATTATAAATTTTTTAATTAGGGGTATTTTAGTCTTTTTATACTTTTAAAACAGTCAACGGTTATTTTTAACGATCAACGGTCGTTTTTAACGGTCAACGGTAACGGCAGGGAAGTTAGCTATTAATTTTTTATAAACTTGTTTTTGTCTGTAAAGGATAAATGTCAGATAAATTGACTGTAATTTGTTCTAACTTTAATATTATTTGTCTATCAATTATAAATGTGAAAAATTCCTTATTTACTAGGGCCAATAAAAGGTTTTAATTTATAATGAGCCCTCAAATTAGTGGAATTTTAAAAAAATAATTACTCCCAATTTTTTTTATTATTTAACCAAAGGAAGTTTTTGGACAAAAACGCCCTCAAACTTTTGTAGCACAAACTTCACAAAAATTTAGACAGAAACACAAAATCTAGAGAAAAAAATAAAAAATTAATTCAATTGTTATTTTTTTTTCTTTTTTTGAAAAGTACAATTATAAAATTAACAACTGCGGGACCTGTCAAGGTTAATCACTAAACGTGCGGCCCGAATATCTACTCCCATAACTGGAGACATTTACTCTCACAATAAGGAGAGAAAATTACCCACACATCCACATGGTAGAACTTGAACTCTCACTATTGAGATTGGAGAGATGTGTGTACTAACCACTTGAGTTATGAATGGTTGTGTTAATTGTTAACTTTTAATATTTATGTTTTTACTTAAAATTATGATTTTGTGTGATATTTATATTACGTAAGATGATGGAGCTTCTGATGCAAGATTCTCTGGAGGGTAAGCTTCATTAGCGGAAGCTTCCCTTGTGTATAAATATGATGTTGTTGGTGTAAATTATTCATAGAGAATTCGGTTATCACAAACACCTGGTGTATAAATACGATGTTGTTGGTGTAAAATGAGAGGTTTCTTTGCAGCTTCAAGTGTTCATCAATAGTTTTTCATTGAGTATTATCACAAACACCTGGTGACTTTTATCGAACACTTTTAGTTATCTTGCTTTGTTCACTGGTGAGCTGCTTTTACGGATATTAATAGGATAAAAAAGAGAGAGAAGCCATTTAATATGCCGAGTACTAGTCAACATAAAAAGAAAGTGAAGTTGACAACATAAATATATGATTCATTAAAAAGACCAGGAGTTGGTACATTAATTTATTGGATAATGCAAATATATATATCTGGATACCTATCCAAATATATATGTTATTGAAAGCACATAAAAACCCATCAAACTCGCAGATTGATTGAATAATCAAAAGTTTGAAACTTGATTTTCACGATAGAAGAGACCAGTAGAGCTTCCATGTGGTAACAATGCCACCTTGACAGGACGTCCAGCTCCTTCACTAACAGTAAGTGTGCCAGCATTGCCATTTATATCAGTTTTGACAAAGCCAGGATCTACACAATTGATCATCGTAGTTGGGTATTTCTTGGCCACCATTCTCGTGTAAGAATTGATTGATATTTTCGAGAGAATGTATGCTGAGAGATATTGAGGCCACCCCTCTTTTTCAAGCGATTTTCCATCTTTCACATCCTGGAGGAACTTTTTCCATATATCATCAATTTTCTCTCCTGTTAGGCTTTCGACATCGCTCAACACTGCTCTAATCTTCTCGTTTGGCATATACTAACCAACAAAAGAAAAATGACTCTTAAGAAATTGGACATTGAACATTAAGAGTAATTCAATAACGATAATAGGAAAGAGGAGACATTGCTTACCTTCAACATGCCAAGAAAAGAGGAGACATTGACGATCCTTGGTGAATCAGATAATTGGAGAACGGGAACTAGCGTTTCGACCATTCTCTTATAACCATAGTAGTTTGTATTCAAACATTGTTCTGCTGTCTCATATGTTTGAACAAAATATTTGTTCATGTCTACACCTGTTTCCACTAGCTCATACTGATATATAAATATAGAGTATTATGTATTTGCATGATAATAGAGATCAAATCGTCAAAAAATTATGAATTCAATTAATATCCAGAAAACGAGTGATATAGTTATATAATTACGTACCCAACCACCAGCTTCTTGAATAGCACTTTCAAAAGCACCATTGAGTACATGAGCTCCAAGAGTAGCAGCATTGTTAACCTGCATGCATGACCATTAGAAGTTATGTCTTGAAGATACAAACACCATTAAATAATTAAATGAATACATACCAATATATCAAGCTTGCCAAACTGTGTCTTAACAAACTCAGCCAAAGAAGCTGCACTAGCAGAGTCTGTGACATCTAGTTGATGGAACACTAAAAGATGAGGAGAGAGACCATATTCTTTGATGAGATCATCAACAGCTTGAAGACCTCTTTCCTCATTTCTGGCTGTTAACACCACCTTGATTCCCTTCGAAGCCAGTTGCCTACATATTTCGAACCCCATCCCCTTGTTTCCTCCAGTAACCACTGCATATCTGATGATCACACAAACACACACACACACATCATCTATCGATGGAAAATACAATTTAATGGTTATATACATAGAAAGCACTGTAAATGAATCTGAGGATGGAAAATTCAAACGAACCTCTTTGATACAAGAAAAGGGGATTCCTCTGCCATTGTTTAAATTGTTTTGTTGAAGATGAAGAGACTTAATTATAAGAGATCAGACTCTGTCTTGCAACTAAACAACACTCCTCAAGGTGCCTTTATATAGCGAGAGACTCGGCGACGTTTTGGACATAAATTTTTTTAAAAAAAATAAAATTAGATGTCAACCCAATGATCGAGTAAGAGATTTGTTGGGACTGGCTATAGTTAATCATTATTTGTGCGGTCTGAATATCTATCGTCAATAACGAAAGATATCTACTCCGACATAACGAGTAGAAAACTCTACACATATACTATTAAATACGTATGGTGAGAGTTGAACCCCACCATTAATGCGGATTAATTAGGAGGTGCACACCACCTGAATCATAAGGGAATGTGAAAATAAACATTTTGTACTTGTTTAAAGTAAAAAAAAATTAAATAAGCTAATTTTAATCCTAAAAATTCATTTTATTGATCCTCCCGTGTCACAAGAGCTTCAGAAACTGTAATAAAATTTAGTTCAATAAAGAATCCTAATCCAATAGGACATATATTACCATTTTAATTTCCTTAACCTATTATAATTGTTATAATTACAATTATTATTATTATTATTATTATGCTTGCTATCTTTTTAACGAAAATCATCTCGATAATATTTTTATAAATCAGATACCTCTCACACAAAATCACATGCAAATAAAATATAGAATAGAGTAATTAAATCAGCTGCCTACAAGCAAAGTTTGATATTAATAAGTAAAGGTAAATTTTGCTTAGAAAATAATGATATATATGATGTTTCTACTGTTTTGAGATCTCTATTAGGAGGATTCAATGAATATAACATCTGCTAGTTAGGATATAAAATCCAAGATATGCTATTTTAAATCAAAATATTTTAAAATATTAATGGTTGGAATTCAAAATTTTAAAATGTGAAAAAGGGTAATACAAAAATTTTATAAGTTCCAAAAAACCATCAAAATTAACAATAAGTTGAAATACATTAGTTGAGATAGGAGTCTGCGAGACCTAACAAGATTAACTATTATAAACACGGCCAGAAAGCAACTTTCACACTATAGGAAAAAGTCTCCCCATACATTATTTATTTGTTAACAATAGTGAGTGTGAGGTTTAATATCTTAGTGTTCGCTGTATTTCGTATCAAACTCTCATTTACATGTAATTCGCTTAGTTTTAGTGTCTTAATATACAAGGCCTTCAAACTTCAAGCTGATTCAAGTTTTGCTGTGCTCTCTGTTAGGTCATGATATTGGTGATCAAAGGAGGCTGTGATATATGATTCAAATATATATATATATATATATATATATATATATATATATATATATATCTTATTGCTGCAGGCACTGCAAGAAAATCTTATTTCACGTGTAGTATGTGTTGTAAAAAGACAAATAATATAAAAGTTGTGTCGTTCTACTTTTTTTTTTTGTTGGAAGCAGTTCTTCTTTCATTTACTTGTTTTTATTAGAGAGAGACGGCTTTTATCCAACAACATTTAATATCAACCTAGTTTTATCCCACGGGTTTTCAAAAATTTAATGCATATATATGATATACCTAAGAAGACAAATGGGAACAGCTCCAAATTAATTCACACCCACCGACCCACGTGATACAGCATGTTAAATATGGTGTGGTGATTCAAACTTGGATATTATTAGATTAAATAAATATTCTTTATTATTAAACCATAGGTGGACCATATATATTGGCCGATAATATGTTGAGTTTTAACTGTCAATATTACTATAGTAAAGAAATTCTAAAATTATATAATATATATTAAATATTTTTAAAAATATATTATTATTTTTTAAGGGAGGGAACATAACCCCCACCCGCCCCCAAACATATGTTCTTGTTTGTTTAAATATCTAATTTCATAATTGAGAGATATTTACCAGACCCCATAATATAGGAAGAAAACTCTTCAGGTATACTAGTGAATGTACATATTATTTTATGAATTCCCACCACATAGGTGGATTCATCATCAACTTCTTTTCTTAGACATGTTAAAATTAATCAATATTATATTTTTTGAAGTAGTGATTAATTAAAGAGACAGAGAAGAAATACCAGATCACAACTCTCATTCAATTTCAGACTTTAGCTTAAGAATTTAATTATGAGTGTGGACGAGAGTGAAGTATCTGTGTATTGGATGATATTTAAATATGCAAATTTGACATTTATATAGAGTTTTTTTGGACTTCTTTTACAGAGTTATATGAAATTAGATAAATTTTTAATAATTTATCTTAAAAAAATAATATTTAATTGTGTATGGAAATCCATCAATTTCAAGTGGGTATGGCAAGATATGCTATCGGCTTTTATATTTATATCTCTCATTTCAAAATCTATTAAATTCTATCACTTTAAAAATTTAAATTTGAATACAACAAGATTTTAATGAATTCTTTAAAAGTCTTGATTGAATACATTCAGACTTTTAAAATCTTTTAAATTACAATCAACCCTGCACTAAATACACACTCCTTAGATTTTACCAAGGGCTCCAGTTGTTGTTAGTTTTTTTTTTTTCTTTTTTTTAATGTCCAACACCATTAAGATCCGAACCTAGTAAGATCAATCGCTATAAGTACGACTCCAAAAGTTACTCCCATTGTAGGGAGAGGGTTCTCCCCATAATTTGTGATTTTATAGATAAATGTAGGACTCGAGTCTCTATCATGCAAGTGAAAAGGAGTTATAGAACCACTTGAGCTGTGAGTAAATGTACGGATGTAGTTGTTTTGGTTATTATATCTACAATTAAAATAAACTACATTCCATTTTTTTATACGGAAAACGAAAAAAAAAATAGACATCAAAGTTGTCTCATAATGCATTCATGGAACAAACTTTTCAGAGGATTACTGTGGAGGAATAAAAAAATTAACACCAACACAAACACTCTCACATAATTAAATAACCTGATAATAATGAAATACTTATTGAACTGAATATGAATTGTAATATTAACTCTTTATAAATTAAACTGAAAAAATATAATTCTATTTATAGGTACTGTGAACTAACATGGTAATAATGAAATACTTAGTGATAAATCTAATTACTAAAATAAGTCTAATCATAATCGATAATGATAAATATTAAACACAAATAATTATAAGGTTTGGTTTAATTTTAATTCAACATTGTCCCCTTTAAATTAAGACTCTAAAAATTGACAAACATGTCAGATATAGGGTGTATTCGGTGTGCTTTTGATGGGTTCATGCTGCTCTTTTTTGGTAATGACCCTTTAGACCCTTTAGATGCATAATTTTTAACAAAAATTTTATAAGTTTTAAAAAACTGTCGAGAGTTGTTGACAGGTTAACAGTCTTAACAGTTTTTAACAACTATCAAAATTAACAATAAATTGAAATACACTAGTTAAGATACGAGTCTGCCGAGACCTAGCGAGATCAACTACTATAAACACGGCCAGAAAGCAACTTCCACACTATAGGAAAAAGTCTCCCCACACATTATTTATTTGTTAACAATAGTGAGTGTGAGGTTTAATGTCTTAATGTTGGCTGTATTCCGTATCAAAATCTCATTTATATGTAATTCGCTTAGTTTTAGTGTCTTAATATACAAGGCCTTCAAACTTCAAGTTGATTCAAGTTTTGCTGTCTTCGGAAATATCATGCATAATGGTAAGCAATAGCTTGTCCTTAACTCTTGGATAAGACTAAGCGACCATACAAACAAGTTATATATTTGTTTCCCTGCATCGTAATATGACCTGGAAATGAGTAGAGGCAAATGATCATCTTCATACTAGCTCATCATGGATCAACCTGTTTGATTCGCTTTGATTGCTGCAATGTATCGTACATTCTTGTAGACTTGTGTAGATTATCACCCCCATAAGTTTAGTTGAGCAAAGTTGATGGCAAAGCTACCACCAGCTGTGCTCTCTGTTAGGTCTTGATATTGGTGATTAATGGAGGCTGTGATATATCGATTTACACGGCTAAATAACTATACCTTTTAATTAAGTTGAGATTAATAAACTTAAATTTTAAATAAAAATAAAAATAATATCATCTTAATTATATTAAAATTTTTAAGTTTTGATAGATTTTTGATAGGCTTGAATAAATTCTATTAAATTATGTTTGTCAATAAAAATGAGTTCACACATCTTTGCCAAAGTAAGATATGTTATCAAAGAGCATATACAGAGAATATAACTCAATGGAAGAGAAATAAATGAAAGAAAAGGATCTCGATCTAAATTTATTATTATTTTTTATTGTATTTAAATATAAAATTTCAGAAAGATAAATGTCTTTTTGTATGTTCACAAAAATTTTAGAAAGATTAATATTTTTTTTTGCAATGTTTTCTATTTTAACTAGTTTTTTTCCTAATTTTTTAAAATTTCATCAATTTAATCTTTCTGTTAGTTAATTGTTAGTTAAATTTAACAGTTTTAAAGGTATTTTAGTCTTTACATATAAAAATAACAATTATACTAAAAAATAAATACAAATTTAATTAAAAAATAAAAAATAACAATTAATAAAATAAAAAAAAAGTTGAAAATGAGAATTCATTCACGTGCATATCTGTTTGCATAAAATTTCAGAAAGATTCATTCGCGTGCTGCAAATAATTGATGCCAATCACATAATGATAAAATCTCATTTCACGGGTAGGAGAATAAGACGAATAATATAAAAGTTGTCGTTGGTTTCGGAGGGGGGGGGGGGGGGGGGGGGGGGGGGGTTTTAATGTGCAAATGCAACTTTCGGTTTTCAAAATTCTATGCATACACCAAACAACAAGACAATGGGACCAGCTCCAAATTAATTCACACCCACGTGATAAAGCAAGTTAAATGTTCAATAAATATTCTATTATATATATTCATCATAAATATATATATAAACTGTGCGATGATTCACCTTGGATATTGTTATATTAAATGAACACTATTTATTATTAAACTATAGGTGGACAGTATATATTGAGTTTTAACCGTCAATATTGTCTTAATCAAGAATTAGTACTTTCTTTTGTTTTTTAAATTGTACAATTATAAGATTAATTAAAATTTATCGGAACATATTGAGATCAATTAATATATAAATTGTCCGCAGGATGGAACTGAGAAAATTATATTTGAAGGATTAAGGTAATAAAATATAATAATTAGGGTGACCAGAGTAAAGAAAGTCCAAAATTATTATCCCTGTTTGCCTGAATATATACTTTCATTATCGGGAGACATCTACTCTCACAATATAGAAAGAAAACTTTCACACGTACTATTAAATGTACATATTATTTTATGAACCCCCACCACAAAGTTGGATTCATCAGGGATGACGAAACTGTGGACAACTTCAGCTTGAGTTATCTTCATATTGCTCCGCAAACGAAGCTGTAGTGAATCAACCAAGGTGAGTTTGGTGCAGAAATACTGAAACCGATCTTTAGCTAAGCCTTTTGGAGATCTGAAATTCTCATGTCTTGAACAGAATGATACAAATGAGAAATATACTCACTAACTACAGCTATCAAAGAATATATAATTAAACACAGATGCATTTTGTGCATGCATTTCGTGTGACCTCCGCACGCTCTAACTGGCTCCATATCAGCTGCCATCTCAGCTCTAACTTGGCCCCTGGCATACCTGGTGTTCAGTTGATGATCAATCCTAGCTGGCTTGATCACTGGCTTGCATATTGCTAGCCCTGTGTAGCTCATTATATTGTCTCGCACATGACCCTTGTTGCTAGCTAATAGTGCTACGCTCCCTGATGCAATTTTGCCTACACTTCATGATGCTGTGTTATTGCCATGTGCCACACTGTGGCTCCCCTTCACACATGCAAGAATAATACATGTTTCACAAAATTTTTTGAATTAATTGTTGAAGGAAATTAGATAACACTATTGAGTATTTTAGGTTCTCATATAGACTTGCTGCCATTTTATGCATTATATTTCTTGAGAACACTTTCATAAGTTAGCAATAGGAGAAAAACATAGTTGGGGTCCTCTTTGTTGTTGATGATGTTGAATTGTTCCTTTATTAATAGACAATCACCTTTGGCCATGTCTTGAAAGCATAATTTGCTGATCATCAATCACAAATTTTATTTTTTTCATTAAACAAGCCCCGAGACTAAATTAAGGGTTTGTCAGATTCTGTTAAGGTGAAGTATTATTAGCATAATTCAGATTTACATTAATAATATTATAACTGTTATATATGACCTATAATAGTTTGAGAATTAAGAAATTAAGATTCGACAAAAGAAATTAAAAAAGATGAGAAGCCATTAACTATGTAAACAAAGAGAATTCAGCAATTAGGAATTTACCTCTATTTATTCTAGGGTTATTAGTCAGTACTGTTATTTAAATCAAAAGAAAAAAAGGATATAATTAAGAGAAAATAGTCATACCTCTTTTACTCATTATTATTATAAGAAAAATGTTTATCTACAACGAGCAATGTCCGTTGTAGATGCATATCTACTGTGGCACTGTGCATGGTGCCCGTTTTCTATTAAAAAACGATGGCAAATAGCACTTTTCAACAGCGAGCATTGCATGTGGTAAATAATGTTTACTACAACCGATATTGACCGTTATTAATATAATATTTAAAACGGCATTGCATGTTATAAATATATTTTTAAACGGTTTTGGCCCATTATAATTAAGGGGGTATATTCAATTTAGATTTTGGATGATTTTTAATGATTTTTTTAAAGTGAATGACTTTTGTGGAGTTCATAAATTTTTTATTACAAGATTTATGAACGACTTTCGTATACTTTTATAGATTTTTATTTAAAAGTTATCTAAAACTGGTATTGCCCGTGTATACTCTAACTTTTTTAGAAAAAAAATAATATATTTATTCAGCTAAAATATAAGTAAACTAATAATATTATTTTTATCTATTTAGAGTTTTAACTACATCATAAAATGATAATAAAGTTATTATTATAAAAAAAACTTGAACAAGACATTTTAAATTATTTTTAACATTGACAATTTAAATCTTAAAAACTAAAACAACATCCATCCCCTTCTAATAAAGCAAAAAATCTTAAAAACTAAGAAATTAAAGTTATCATTTTCTTTCAAATTTTAAATACCAAAACAAAAAAGTATGCGTAAATAAGGGTAAGATATATAAAAGAAGATCACAAGATAAACCCCAAAAATGAAACCAATCTTGGAGAAGACTTAGAACAAAGAATAAAATTGATAAGAGAATGGTGGGGGAGTAGTGTAGTCACTATTGTTCGTAGAATGAGTGAAAATGATAGTATTGAGAGAAAGAAAATGTACAAATAAAAGAGAAAATATAATTTTAAAAAAACTATTTGTTGTTTCTTTGAAATGAAAATTTCAAAATATTTTTTACGGTGAACTTTTACGTGTCCGTTATAAAAAAATAAAAATAATAACAAGTGTTTTGTTCATCATTAGCGACAGATTAAAAAATTCAAAAAAAAAAAAATTCCTTTCAATTACTTTTAACAACAACATATGCTCGTAATAGATTTATTATATTCACCACAAACGTTGCACCTGATAGATATAGAATGTTAACCACGAGTAATAAAGGCCGTTGTTAATATGAGTATTGACAACATGTCATAAATGCCCCTAGTAAATATAGAATAATATGACCCAAACATATAGAGGCCATTGTTAATATGAATATGGATAATTATTAATACTCGTGGTTAATAAGTTGTTATCATTAATGGTTTTTCTTAGGGTAAAAATTTATGTAGAAAAGAAATGGTTCACTTTGAGCTTTTCTACGTCTCTCCTACTTTTTTGAGTGTATCTTGAATAACAAAAATAAACCATAAGAGCAAAAGGTTTGAGCCCTAAAAGTTTTAACATTTGGGGTTATGATTTTTTTCTTATTATTATTATTCTTTAGTTAAGTTAGAGTTAATTACACTCTACCTCCCTGAGGTTTGGCTAATTACATTCGGAATCAAAGTTTGCATTAATGGACACTAACCTCCCCTTACGTTAACGTTGACCGTCAAAATAACCGTTGACTTTTTTAAAATTTTTTAAATGACCAAAATACCCCTATCACTTTATATTATCAATTTTTTACTATTCATTAAAAAAAATTAATGGTGAGATCCATATTGGATCTCCACCAAGAAAAAAAAAAAAAAAAATTTTTGAATGTTCATCAACCCTTCTGGGTTTGAAGATCGAACCTAGAAGGGTGCTCGAACCCTTCTGGGTTCGATCTTTGAACCCAGAAGGGTTCGAATCAAACCCTCTGGGTTCGAGATCGAACCTAGAGAGTTCGTTCTTCGAACCCTTCTGGGTTCGAGATCGAACCCAGAAGGGTTCGATCTTCGAACCCTCTGGGTTCCACGAACCCAGAGGGCTAGATTCAAACCCTTCTGGATTCGAGATTCATCAAACCCAGAAGGGTTCGTTCTTCGAACCCTTCTGGGTTCGAAGGGTTCGATCTTCCAACCCAGAAGGGTTCGATGAACATTCAAAAAATTGTTTTTTTTTTTTTTTTGCTTGGTAGAGATTGGATCTCCACTGTTCATCATTGTTGATGGATCTCCACATTAATTTTTTTTAATGAATAGTAAAAAAATTGATAATATAAATTGACAGGTGTATTTTTATCATTTAAAAAATTTGAAAAAAGTCAAAGGTTATTTTAACGGTCAACGTTAACGTGAGGAGAGGTTAATGTCCATTAATGCAAACTTTGATTCCAAATGTAATTAGCCAAACCTCAGAGAGTTTGAGTGTAATTAACTCATTAAGTTAACTAGGTATTTAGTTTATGGATTTAGTGAATATGTGGGCCTTTATGAATTGGGCTATACCAATTTTTCTAATAGAACTTAATTTTTTTTTAATATTAATTAAATATAAATAAATAGTATAAAAATTTAAAACACTAAACGGTCGCATTATCTGACTATTTTGAGGACCAATCCTAAAAGAGACAGATATATAACTATTCAATAAAAAGTTGATAAGTACAAATCTTATTTTTACTACGAAGAAAACTGATCAAAAACTTTAACTAACAGAATCTTTGTTCTATTAGTAAGAATACAAGATAATTATTAATAAACACTGCATTACTTTTTTTTCATTTGTAACATCTAACAAGTTTATGGAATTAAACCACCCTGTCCACACACACTAAACGTTGAATATGTCTCCTCCACAACATGCCCCACTGTCCACACACACTCAACCCACCCTGCATCCACATCCACACAACAACAACAAAAATTAATTAGTTGGATTATCATAAGAACCAAAATGAAAATACCTCATTTATATTAGGAAACATATTTGGAGCAGTCAATTGAGGCGGTAAGCTTAAAGGGACAAGTAGTCCCACAAATTCCGGGAAGCTCATTAACACGATCGTAGTCAAGGCCCGGGATCTTCGCGGCGCGGTCTTTGATGAGCTTCGAGAAAATTGTCTGACGGATCGAGAGATCCGTAAAAGTTTATAATAAATTTATAAATTAAATATATATAAAAAAAAGGTAAAAATTTTCTAAATTAATTTAGTAAGATTTTTTGCCATTTTACAAAAGGATATATATATATATATATATATGTACACACACATTGGGGTCAGAGGACTATCGGGACCAATCGAGACTAAATCATATAAACACGGTCTAGACAACTACTCCCAGCAATAGGAAACCAGAATTACCGGGACCAATGGCTCGGACAACTACTCCTAACAACGGGAGGATTCTACTCCTAACACATGAGAGATGTCTACCCACACAATTGCATTATTTATAGGTAATTATAAAAATATATATTTATATGTCTATACAATATGTTGAATATTGGTGGTTTGGAGGAGTTTGAGGTCTCCAACCACCAACGCAAGAGACCTTATATATCTTATTCACAGTACCTGATATGGAGGGATTGAATTTATTTATTATTATTATAAAAATATTTTTAAAAAAATTACTATATACTAATAATCCAAACTCGTTATAGCTCTTAAAATTATACTTACTCGTATTCTAATAAATAAATATTTTAATATTTAATAAACAAATTAAAATTACTAAAATAAAATTTTGAGCTATTAACATAAATACAAAATAACAAAAAAAAAAAACATAACTTTTAAGTGCAAAGTGAATGAAATTTTGCTCAAAAGCAATGAAACATGAGTTTTAATCTTCATGTTGAAATGAAGCTGACGAGAGTAAAGTTTCACTACACCCGAACGTATATGTTTGGATCAATATATGTGATGTGAATGCTTCATATTATTGGTTATTCATATCTCATGATATAATACTAGTAGACCGGGCGAAATAATGAAGAATCTCCAGACTTATCATGATTTATCTAATTTTCAGACAACATAATCCGTCTTACGTAATTTATGTTGATAGACAAAAAAAATTTGGCTTGTACTATCGATGCAATGCATGGCTGCAAGAAAATTTTGAAGGACGATCGATAGGGATCACATAAACGCTTGTCTTAAGTATGAAATTAATTAGCATGAAAAGTTTGAATATTCTTCGTGAATTGATTTTGGGACCTTATTTTCACTTTCGTTGTTTTTTTTTTTTTTTTCAGACTTATCGTGATCCAATTATTGGAAAAATCCAAAATACTAAGCAGAATTCAAGTTCAAAAATCAACTCAAGTAACCCATTTCCTCACGAATTTTAATTAAATTTGAAGACCATTACCAACAATCAGATAATATTTTTGTAGAAATATCTTCTAAATCATGACAAAATTAACAATCACTGAATAATTTTCCAACTTTTATTATCTTGTTTGACTTTTATATATATATAAAAAAATAAATAAGATGAGCAGCAATCACTTAAAATAGTCACAAGTCCAACTTGCCAATCTGTAGTTTACTAGTTGGAAATTTTAATATGTTTTCTTTTTTATTATATATAATTTTAAATAAATATTGTCAGTAACTTTTTTTTAAAGGTAATTAAATCAATAACTAAATTCATACTTAAGACAAACGTCAAGAAGGGTATCAATGCAATTAAATTCACGAAATTCTAAATATTTATATATTTAGATAAAATTTTCAGTCAATTTCAATTTAAATCAGAAATTTTTATTAAAAATTTAAATTTAAATTTTTATTCCGAATGGATGAGTTTTCCGATGATTGTGGTGTGAAGGATAATGCTGCTATCAATCAGTAGTTTGAGTTCAAAACATCAGCAGAAGCTAATATAGGGTCTGCATCATCAACTGATCATCATGTGCAGCAAGCTGATCATGCGCATCAGGCATTGGTTACTTTGAGCAGGTTAGCAGTCTTGAGCAAATCAGCATCTGATCATGATTGCATCATCAGGCAATATAATCAGAGATTAGATGAGAGGCCAAGGAGGTGCAGCTCAGGAAGTTAGAGTGAGCTAGAATCAGTTGGTTATTGTTATATGTATTGCAGAAGTTTGTTAAGGGAAGAGTCTTTATCTGATTTTAGTATAAATATTAGACTCTTTGTATTATATGTAACGATCAAGAAAATATACAATGAAGAATCATTCTCTTCTCCACTACTGGTTCATACCTTCTTCAAGAAACTGATTGTTTTTCATTCAGTCATTTCATCGAACAGTTTGTTATTTTATCAAGCACTTTGCAGTTCATTGTTCATCTTTTCATGATATCAGAGCCTCTGACCAACGTCAATGGCAACCTCAAACTTTGTTGATTATGGTTCTACAAGAACTGGAGAAGGTGCTGGAATCACTTCTTCAAGCATGAATTTCTCATCTCTTGCAAAAACTTTACGTTTCAATATTCCTATCAAACTTGATCCTACAAAATACATTCATTGGAAGACTCAAGTGTTACCTGCAATATCTGCACTCGATCTAGAAGATTTCATTGACGAATCCAAGAAACCTCTAGAAAAGCTCTTTGAAGTTCATACCACTTCGATTCAGGTCAAGCTGTTGTAGAGCAAAGAATCAACTCCTCTTACTGAGCTTGGAAGAGCTAGCTCCTATCCATTGTGAGTCCAAAGGATATAGGTTAGCTAACTCTAAAACCTCTCTTGAATTCTAGAGTAAACTTAAAAAAATCTATATTCTAAGCAGTTTATGACTAGGATCCTGCCACTTAGACAACAATCGCAAAATGTGAGGAAAGGATGTAGCTCCATGAATGACTGTGTTAAACATTAAACAAATATGTGATGAATTGATGGCTGCTGGAGATAAAGTTCAAGAAAGAGATCTGATTCTAAGTTTGATTAGTGGTGTAGGTCATGAGTTTGGACTCTGCAGTCGTTCTTGTTTCATTACAAAAGGAACTATGTCATTAGAAGAAGCTCAATTGTTGTTATTAATGCATGAACAAAAAATAGAGCAACTTAACTCGCATACATTACTCAATATCTCTGGAGCATCTACTCCTTTTGAGAGTCATAACAATGGTATGCAAACAAAACTGTTATGTAAAGGAGTGGAGGATCAAATAATAATAATCGAGAAAACTCTAACAGTAATAGAGGCAGAGGTAGGTATGCAAACAAAACTAGTCAAAGAATCTATTGTCAATTGTATGCTAAACCTGGCCACGGAGCTCTCAAATGTTACAGGAGGTTTGATCAAGAATTTTAAGGACCACCACCACAAATCTAGCTCATGTTGCTCAACAACAAGGAGCTAAAAATCCTGGAATGAAAGATATGCAAGGAACATTCAATACTGGACAGCAAGCACAAGGCAATCCTCATCAGAACTCATCAGCATATTTTGCTTCACCAGAATCTGTCAATACTACTGCATGGTATGTGGACAATGGTGCCACAAACCACATCATTGCCAACCTAAAAAATTTAGGGATAAGGTCTGAATACAAAAGTAAAGACAAACTAATTGTTGGAAATGGAAATCAACTTCAAATATCTAATGTAGGTGAATCTGTTGTCAGTTCTCATACTATTCCAGTACAAAGTTTACACTTGAAAAATATGTTACATGTGTCAACTATAACTAAGAATTTGCTGAATGTCTCAAGGTGTACAAAGGATAACAACGCACTTGCTGAATGTTGTGCTGATCATGTTGTGATTAAGGATTAGAAAATGAAGAAGGTTCTTCATTAAGGTTCTCTTAAAAATGGTCTATATTAGCTGGACTAGGCTACTCGTTCATCTCAAGCTAGAGCTGGTTTTCAATATCAGACTGCATATGTTTCAAATTGTTTCCTTTTCAATTATGCCAATAAAACATGTAACCGTAGTTACAAAGCTAAAAATGTTCACAGCTTGACATCTGATGCTTATTATAATGCACCGGCATATAAGTATAATGCTACTTACGCTGCTAGAGCAAATTCGAGTATGTAGCATGCCAAACTTGTGCATCATGCTCCTCTCATCATACTGAAGAAAGTGTTGAATTCTCTACATTTTAATTATGATGTTTTTGCTATTGAATTTTGTGATTCTTGTAAACTTGGCAAGATGTACAAACTTCCTTTTGAAAGGTCTGAAATCAAAGTTCATACTCCACTGAAGCTGCTTTATAATGACATATAGGGACCATCACTTATGCTCTCTACTGAAGGCTATAGGTATTACATTACCTTTGTGTATGCTTTTACTAGGTTCACTTGGATATATCCATTGAAGTTAATGTCTAAAGCTTTACAAGTATGCAAAACATATCAAAAGCAAGTGGATTGAAGTTTGATAGAAAAATCAAATGTCTACAAACTGACATGGGAGAAGAATATCTATCATTTGTACCCTTTCTAACTCAACAAAGAGTTGAAGTAAGATTTGCATGTCCTTATACTCATCAGCAAAATGGATTTGCTGAAAGAAAGTATAGGCATATAGTAGAGATAGGCTTAACCTTGCTGGCTCACTCTTACATGCCTCTTTCTTTTTTGGTTTTAAGGCTTTTTCTACTGATGTGTTTGTTATAAACAATCTTCCAACAATCTTATTGTAGTTTGTGTCTATTTGAGAAGCTACATCTTAGAAAAACAAATTATATGTTTCTTAAAACATTTGGTTGTGCATGTTTTCCATATCTAAGATATTACTCTCCACACAAACTTGACTTTCAATCCAAAAAGTGTGTTCATAAGGTATAGCTCTTGTCACAAGAGATACAAATTCTTTCATCCATCTGATAAGGTGTTTATCTCAGGATATGTTATTCAATGAGCAAGATTTTCTATATTAATCCATTTTCTATGTCAACAAACCAGAAGTTCATGTTTCTTCAGCTATCAATCTGCCTTTCTCTACACTTGCTCAAGACACCTCTACTGGCATCTCTTTTGTGCCACATCTTCTAACATTGTTGTTGATTTGGGACCGGTTTTAGTATCTCATGAAGCAAATGCTTATTCTTCTGGACCTACAGAGGCACCATCTTCAGCTCAGCCTCCTAAGTCTCTTACAAATTGTCATCCTATGGTAACAAGGACTAAAATTGGTGCTCTAAAAACGTATCCCATTACATCAGCCTACGCTGCAGATGTCACATATTATTCTAAGCCAAAGTCAGTCAAGGCTGCTATGAGTGAGCTTAGAGCTAGGGAAGAGGAACATCAGTCTTTATAGAAAAATCCTACTTGGACTTTGGTTCCACAATTTGCATACATGAATTTAATAGGTTGCAAATGGATTTTTTGGATGAAATATAGATCTAATGGTTTCATACTAAAGCACAAAGTAAGATTAGTTGCTAAAGGATTCAGCCAAACAGCTGGGTTAGATTATTTTGACACCTTTAGTCCAGTGGTAAAGGCTACCACCATAACAATTATCTTCTCCATAGCTGTCTTAAAGCATTAGGATATCTAACAAATGGATATTAACAATGTTTTTCCAAATGGTGACCTACAAGAGAGAGTGTTCATGGCAAAACTAGAGGGGTTTCATAGCTCCAAATTTCCATCACATTTTTGTTAATTAAACAAGGCTTTATAAGGTCTAAAATAAGCCCCAAGATCTTAGTACCACAAGCTCAAATCTATTTTGATGTTGTGGGGATTTCTCAATTCAGTTTCAAACTCCTCCTTATTCATTAAGCATCAAGATAAGCATGTTCTTTTCTTACTTGTTTATGTTGATGATATCTTGATAACAGGTGACAGTCTCATTCTTATTCAACAAGTAATTCATCAACTCAACAATATCTTTGCTCTCAAGGATCTAAGTTCTGTCAACTATTTTTTTGGGTTTGAAGCTTTTAGAGATAGTTCTGGTCTCTATCTAACTCAAGCAAAGTATATTGTTGATCTCCTCAAGAAGACCAACATGCTGGATAGTAAACTTTGTCCCATACCAATATGCTTGAGTACTAAGCTTTCCTTATATGAAAGTGATCCTTTTAATGAACCAACAATCTACAGAAGCACAATTGGTGCCTTGCAATACCTCACATATACTAGGTCTGACGTTGCTTCTATAGTGAATAAGCTCAACCAGTTTCTTCAAGCTCCAACTCATCTCAACTGGCAGGCCTGCAAGTATGTGCTTAGATATCTGAGGGGAACTTTATATCAAGGTCTTCATTTCAGGCCTGCAGGTGCAGCTAAGGAAGTTAGTTACACGATCATGAGCTGGTAGCTTTCAGGTTGTTAAAGTTGTTAGTTTGTTATAGTGAGCTGGAATCAGTTAGTTATTGTTATATATATTGCTGAAGTTTGTTAAGAGAAGAGTCTTTGTCTGATTTTAGTGTAAATATCAGACGTTTTGTATTGGATGTAACATTCAAGGAAATATACAATGAAGAACATTCTCTTCTCGATTACTAGTTCATAGGTTCTTTAAGAAGCTGATTGTTTTTCATTCAGTCATTTCATCGAACAGTTTGTAGTTTTTATCAAACACTTTCAGTTCATTGTCCATCTTTTCTTGTGGAAGACAATTTTTCTATTATTTGATCACTTCATCTCATAACCAATTTATAACAAAGTCCAAAATTTTCAGGAAAATCAAATTCCAAATTCAACTCACGAAATTACCAAAATCAAGAACATTTTAGAAATCATATAAAACAATTCCCTGAATAATTTTCAATATCTTTTCAAAATGACTATTTAATCCGTCACAAGTCCAAATTGTTGTTTTGTAGTTGACTAGTTGGAAAATGAAGCTACTATCACAATATTCGCAAGCTAGCTCTTCATGATCTCACTACAAGAAAAAGTGGTTTTTCTAACGAACAATATTTAACGGAGTCCAAATTTGGTCGGTAAAAGTAGTATTTCCAATGGTAAAAATATAACCATCGAAAAAGTATAAAACAATATCTATTTTTAACGACGGAATATTTACCCTTAAAAATGGTGTTGAAAGTCGTTAGAAATACTATGAAAATAGCGCCAACCTTTGGCGCCAACACTATTTCTGGCCATATGTATATAGCCATCGGAAAAATTGACTCTTTTCCGACCAAAACACTTGTTTCTCGAAAATGTCATGACATTTCTGATATGATGTAACTTTTCGTTAGAAAAAACAAACATTTCCGACCATGGTCTTAGTCCTTAAAAATATTATAATTTCCGACAATAAGTAACTTGTCCTCAGAAAAGGTTAAATTTTTCCGACCATAATTGTTTGTCTTCAAGGCAAATATATACATAACCAATACAAACATATCATCCATTGTAAGACAGACCATTCGGGTGCGTTTGGTGTGCTGAATTAAATTGAACTATTTTTATGTAATATGATATACACTACAAGAAATTGTGCCTGTAGGGACCAAAATTAATGGTCTCTATAGATAGAAAATGGTCCCTAAAGTGTCTAGGGACCAAAATAAATTCGTCCTAAATTTAGTCCCTACAAGTGGGTCGCAATACAGCTATTGGGACCAAAAATGAAATTGGTCCCAATAAAAACACTATAACGACGAATCTCCATATCTAGAATTTAGGGACCAATTTCGTTTCGTCCTTATAAAATGTCTATTGAGACGAATTTTCGTCCCTATAGGTATGGTGTTGGAACGAAAATATTATGATTGCTATACGTCATATATTGGGACCAATACTTAATGGTCCCTATAGGTGTTGTTTTGGGACCAAAACATTATTTATTTTTTGAAGTTAATTTCCTTTTGTCTTTATAAAGAAAAATTGGCACACATCATTTTCCTTGTCAAATCCAGCTTTGAAAAATGATCATACTATTAGAGCCCATTCGGTTTTAAGTATCCTTTACGTTTTTCATTTTTTAACGGGATATTATTATTCTCTCCCTAATATTTAAAAGAATATCATTTTACACCACACTTTTAAAATATTTCCTCTTACACCACACTTTTAAAATATTTCATCGTACAATTTAAAAAACTATTAGAAAGGATACTGGCCGTTAGACTATATGGGGCAAGATGATAATTGCACCAAAAAATTGAAAAAAAAATTTTTGGTGGAACTCCACTAGTTCAAAAAAAAATTGAAATAAAAAAAATATTATGGAGGGCAATTATCAATTTGGTCTCTAAGAGTGCTTAAAGGAAATATTTTGGAAATTTATTTTGGAAAAATTGAGAAATGAGGATGGGGGAGCTATCTCCATCCTCATCTCCATTTAGAAATATGGCCCAAGGGAGGAAGACTCCAAGTCAATGATGGAAAGAGGAAGACTCCATTTAGCTGATTAGGAAATTTGTAGGAAATTTCCTAATAGTTACTTCGCATCAAAAGTCAAGAACTTTTAAAGAGCTATAGGTCCCGGTGTTAACGAAGTAGACTTTTAAGTCAATGCTTTTTAACTTCTTTCTCTTTCACAATTACACAAACCTAACTATTATCTTTACAATTATCCAACAATTATTGGAATACATAACTTATACACTAATAGTAAAGTGTGTTTTTTATTTTTTTTATATAATCCAGACATCGCTGGAACCCGCTTAATGTGCCCAAAGTTTAAAACTAAAGCCCTCGCCGAACACTACGATCTTTGGGAAGTAGGAAATTATCGCCTTTGGTCGTGTAGGTACCCATGAGGGAATTCAACCTTGTGGGAGTAAAACACAAGCTTAATCGTTCTATTAATTAACTCATGGGTCTAATTTCACTAAAGTTAAATTTTAATCTATTATAAAAATTTGAAATATATAATAATAAAAAAAAAACTTTTATAAGGAATTTTCTATCATTTTCATGATGAAATGTAATTGTCTTCATTGCCTTGGAAAATTGGCGCATATCATTTTCCTAATAAAATGAAATTGTCTTCATTGCCTTGGAAAATTGGCACATATCATTTTTCTGCCACAACACTTCAAAAATTTATCTCCAGTACGTGTACTTCCGTCTTCTATTGACAAGTAAAGAATCTATTACAAAACATAAGCCCACCAAAATTAAAGTGACATGCTTACATAGAAACCAATCCAACTTCATCTTCACCATCATTTCCTCCTCCATTTTCATCATCAGATTCCGGAACCATACAATTGTTAGCAAGTGGAGATCCACAAAGTTCGTTGCCCTTAAAAGCAGGATGCATCAAAAACTTGTAATTGAGAGCCTAAAGGAAATATTTTGAAAATTTATTTGAGGGAAATTGAGAAACGAGGATGGGGACCTATCTCCATCCTCATCTCCATTTAGAAATAGGGTTAAAAATCATTTCCATCCCCATTTATAGATGATTTTTCTATTCCTAAAAAAAAAATAGAGATTTGAGGATTTGAAGCCGTGGGAATAAAAATGTCCATTTCTACCAACCCTTTATAAGTTTATTATATAAAAATTAAGCTCTTCTTTTTAGTATTAGGCTACTGATAATACTGAGGATTAGCTGATGTACAAGTATGATAATATTACCGAGATATTAATAATAATTTGAAAGAGAACAAGGTAATTAGAAAAACTCTAAAATTTTATAATTTTCTCTTTTTCCTTTCCACCAATCTTCCCTACTTTTACAAGGTCTTGGTAGGGCATTGGAGTCAATAGTCAGTAGTTGTATGGACACTAATGTCAATACCAGCTACGTCATTTACTTGTGTGGGCATTGGAGTCATTTTCCTGTCAAATCCTGCTTTTAAAAATACATCATAATATTAGAGGCCATTGGTTTTTAACTATCGTTTATGTTTTTCCTTTTTCGATGGGATATTATTAATTATCCCCCTAAAATTTAAAATGATATCGTGTTACACCACACTTTTAATATATTTCTTCCTACAATTAAAAAAACTATTAGGAAAGATATTGGCCATTAGAATAGGGCACGTTTGGTATATGAGACTGACTTGAACTGGACAGGACTAAGTCTTAGTTCCATTGCAACAAGGTACTCTGTTGTTTAAGTTTCCTTCTCCCAAGCTTTCCAATACCTCATCTGTAATATCAAACCAAAAAAAAAAAAATTAATTGCATGATCAATCAATTTTAATTACATTAATTTTAATATATAATAATAACAATATTATTTGTTTTTACACAATAATTGGAAACACCAACTAAATATATGTTAACATTAATTGTATTCAACCAGAACATTAATGCTTACGATTTTATACTAAAAATGTACCCAAAAAGGATCCAACTTTATTATTTTTAGGAAAGTTTATCAAGACTCTTATTTAGGGTTTGAACATAAATTTTTTTTTTGAAGACTTATTTTTAAGTTTTGAAATAGCCGTCTCCTATTATCACCATTGAGAATCATCTTTTTTTTTTTAGGGTTTGAAAAAGCGAAGCAAAGTAACTTGTCCAAAAGAAAGCACAAGTGCTCTTCAATCTCCTGTACACAAGTTCTCTTCAATCTCCGGTATAGTTCTCTTCAAAATTATTTGTGATGTTTGTTTGGTATATATTTGTTTTTATTGGTTTTTTGTTTGTAATTCTCGAGGTCACAAAAAGAAAAAGAAAAAGTTAAAGTTTATTTTTTACATGTAAACTTTTTGGTGAAGAGTTTGAAACTCTTGTATGACTGTTGTTCGTATAAGTATTTTAATAGTATTCTTTTTTTTTTTTTGAAACTTATTTTAATAGCATTCAATTAAGTAGAAATTCATTAATTTACTGTATACCTATTTGTTTGTAGTAGTTAGAGGTTTTTTTTTTTTTTTTATTAAGATATCTTGATATTTAAGTTGTAATTTTGCTTTGATAGGTTGTTGTTGAACTTATATAAATTTATTAGGTCAACTCTATCATGTGAGAAGTAAAGAAATCATAATAGAATTAAATTGAAAAAATAAGAAGAGAGGATGCAATAAACAATCCCAACACAGTTACAAACCCATGTGAAAAAACAGTCACATACAATTCAAAACCTACTAAAACTCCACAACCATTGATAAAAACCAGCATGCAATTAACAGCTCTGTGCAGAAATCCATTGATAAAAACCTTAGAAAATTCTAATTTACTTTGCTTCTCACATGATAGAGTTGACCTAATAGACTTACTTTTGTTTTAAGATAAATTCGTCTCTCTTATTATATAAGATGATCTTGAAGTTGACTGGATTGGATTTTCTTCATGATTTCAGTACTTCTTGAAATATCAATATATATTAGTGTCTGTCAATGATATCTAAATGTTGTATTTATACATTAAATATTATAAATAATAGTCATGGCAAGGAAAAACAAGCGTCATGCTAATACTTTCGCTAAGCAACATCATTCTGTCATGGTCGTAACAAGGAGAAACAAGCGTGTTACTAGTGCTTCTACTGAGCAACTATATGATTCTGTGATACCATCACTTACTGACGAAGTAACAGAATCCCAAGAATTATGCTCTGATGTTCAGCCTAACTTAGAAGGTAAGAATATTTATACTGATTTGATTTTTCTTTCTTTCTGTTATATGTCAATTTAGACTTATATATCAATTGATTGTTTTTTTTAGCTACAGATTCTGGTTCTGTTAAAAGAAAAGGTAGAGGAAAGGGTAAAGGTATAAAGGAATAAGGCATGACAATTGAAATTTATGATAATAGGTAAAAAAATCAGTTGATATATTGATATATATATATATATATATATATATATATATTTTAAAGATTGTAATATTTTGTACTTTTTATGGTAATTGATTAATAAAATAATATGTAATAGTAATTTTTCAGGATTGTAACCCCTGAAGCTGTCTGTAATCTAGGTGTTTTATTCAAGCAATCCATCAAAGGCTCTTGGGTAACATTTGCTTTATACCCCAAAGAAGAATGGGACACATTATATGCACGTTTTAAGTCCAACTTCAATTATACGTGTTCTGAGAAAATGTTGAGGGAAGCATTTGATGCACATGTTAAAATTCGATATTCAGAATGGATGTCGAGTATAAGACGTGGTGTTTTTGATCATTTCAAGACAAGGGCAGAATGATACACCAATGGTCCAAGTCAGATTGATGTTGCAGTATGGTCAAAGATGGTTGATATTTGGCTTTCTAAAGAGTGGCAGGTAAATTAATTAGAAAATAATACATATGCTATTTGTCATTGCAATATTATTTATTATTTGTTTAACTTTCTCATGATATTTGTAGGATAAAAGTACTAGAAATAAAAGTAATCGTGGTGCTAATGCAATAGTAGTTCATACTTCAGGCTCTGTTCCAATGGCAAAATATAGAAAGGAAGAGGTAACAATTATTTTAACCCTTAATAAACTTTGAAATTTGTGTATATAGTGTAGTTATATACAATACATTTGTAAATTGAATATGAATAAATATATGTTTATTCCATTTATTCTTTTTGTTTTGTTTTGTTTTTAAATATAGTTTGATCGCACTGGAAATGAACCTTCCCCATTTGAGTTCTTTAAGAAGCTTCATAGCTATAAGAAAGATGGTCGTTGGGCTAGTGATAAAGAGGAGCAGATGCACGTAAGTTGTCTTATATTATATATTCTTTTCAATCATCAACTACATGATATTTCTTCTTTTTATTTTATTTAAAATATGCATATTTTTATGCGTTAATTATTTATTTTAGAAAAAAATGGAGTCATAAAAACCTACTCCTCAAACTGAAATTCCAAGGGTAAAAGAATGGGAGATATATAAGGAGGTTATCGGAAAGTCTAGTCATGGTGGTGTTCTTGGGTTAGGTGCTGGTCTAAAACCTAGTAATGTATTCGGTTCCTCTACTAGTACAAATTGCCATAAGCGTACTTGCTTAGAGCGTTATGATGAAGTAAAAACCATGAAGGAACAAATTCACAGTTTGTTAAATTTGGTACATGAATTACAAAATTCACTTCAAACGATGACACGGGGGAGTTCACCACCAGTGGTACTACCTTATTCTTTTTAAAAAATTATTATTATTATCTTTAATTTGCATTATGGAATTATATATGATTTTAATAAATATTATATTTTATTATGCAGGATAATGCCACTGAAGATTTAAATGTTCACATTGAAGGAGCGTTCGATAATTAATTTGATGTCTACTCATGTTCTTTATCATATGATTCTACCTTTAAATATTTGGAAAAAAACTTTGTTCCTTTTCTTTTATGCATATTTTTGTTGACAATTGGGTATTTAATTTCACATGATACATTGGATATTGTTGTCAATGATTTGATAAAGTGTTTTATTTTATTTTTGTACTTGCTTTCATTTAGTAGAATATTAATAGATATTTATAACTTTTATATTTAGATAACATTTCTCGATAATAAGTTATTTTCTACCAGTACTATTTTATTTCGAATCACTATCTTTCTTGCTAATACATCATTTCTAACAATTCCTTAAAAGGAAAAAAAATATTTCTCACAGAACCATATCATTAGCGATAAATTATTTCCAACTATAATGTTGCTCGGTAATACATTATTTCCACCCACAAAGCGCGTCCGTAATATAGTATTTCTGATTACGAATGTCCTTGATAATACATTATTTCCAACTGTAATGCATCTGGGTAATAACGTAGTGTTTCTCAGTAATATATATATTTTTTTCTAACAACGAAGCTCGTCAATAATACAATATTTCCAACTGCAAATCTCCTGGATAATATAATATTTCCGACCATAATTTTTCTCGGTGATACATTATTTCTAACTATAAAGGTCCTCGGTAAAACAATATTTCCGCCTATATATCTCATCAATAATACATTAATTCCGACTTTATTATTCCTTGGTGATACATTATTTCCGACGATTATTTTCCTCAATTTTGTCTTATTTTTTACTGTAAAACTCCTCGGTAATACAATATTTCTGACTACGAATCTCATCGATAATATATTATTTCTGACTATGATCCTCCTTGATAATATTTTTATTTCCAATTGCAATCTCTCTTGGTAATATATTATTTCTGACAGTGAAACTCCTTGGAAATAGAAGTTTTTGTAACCATAATAGTCATCGGTGATAAATATTATTTCCAACCAAACGGTTCCTTAGTAATGATCGAACTATTTCTAGCAACAAATACGGTTAAAAATATTCTCTTAACAATTGGTTGCCATAATATTATTAAGGTATATTTTTATCATTTTTGACTACTCTTTACTCTCGGAAAAGCTATATTTCCGACGGTCCGTCAAAAAAACATTATTTCCAACCATACCATTTCTAACGAAGACTGGCGAACTTTTTCCATCGGAAATGTGTATTTCCAACGGTCCTTAGTCATTACCGACAACTTTCAATCATTAGAAAAGCCATATTTCTTGTAGTGTCTTTTTCTTCTCTTTCTTTTTAAATTATTGATTTTTGATTCGAATTTAAAATAGACGTTAAAAAAGTCTTCCACTAATGGTATGCAAAGGTTGTGCTTTGAGAACAAACTTTTTAATATATAAAATAATTATTAAGTGCGAGATCTCCTTGTTAAGATACAGTTGTCACCTTCAGCATCCTCAGCTGCCCCAGCTACAACCGCAACAGTTGGACCATCAAGATATTGTGCTACAATGCTTGCTTATCCAGTAAGTTATGATGGAATTGTAAATCAGAACTTTGAAAGTGCAGATCAGAGACTCAAAGATGATCGAGATAGTAATGCAAGATTCACAGGAGGTTGAGTTCATGCAAGGTGAAGTCAAGTGCTTAGAGCATCTCCAATGTAAATATGTATTTTGGAGTATATAAATAGTGCCACATCAGCATTTCTAAATAATATGGATCTAACTTGTCAAAAACATTATAGAAATACATATTCACTTCTCCAATGTGAATATCTAAATAGTAATTTTAAACCAATCACCACAAGTCATTTGTTACATTCTCTCTCCATTCAATATGATAATTAAATGCATTGACAAAATACTAAAATTTTATTGGTGGGAAAAGTTAGAAATCCTAGTCAGCATATCAAGGAGAATATCTACAATTAGAAACTCTACTTGATATTCTCTAACTTTTTTTTTGCCACATCATATCAATATTAAAGTTAGATAATTGCATTGGAGAACGTTTTCTTAACTTTTTTAATATTGATCCTATGTGGCACTCAATTTTCTCCAAATGCATAATAGCATTAGAGATGCTCTTAGTTAGTTAGAATTGTTGTCATGTCAGCAGAAGTTGTTATGAAGGATTGGCTCTACTTAATTCTAGGAGAATTTAATTAGAGATTGCTGAGTCAGCGACATATGTGTATATATATGATGATCATTGTGTAAGTTAAATGTATTATGGAGTCATCAACCATAAGTTTTCTCTGTATTTCTTGAGTTCATCTATGGAGATTCATTGACGATTATCACAAAAACTTGGTGACAAATATCAACCACTTTAGTTGATTGTTCTGATTCTTTGTAAGGTAATTTTACATAGGTATCAGAGCTATAAGAAGGACTAATCGTCCATGGCGACAAACTCAAGCACTGCATCTTCCATGCGAACTGAAGATCAGATGATCACACCTTTATCAACTGATTTTGCAGCTCTTGCAAAATCCATCAACTTCAATATACCTGTCAAACTTTACCGAGACAACTATGTGTATTGGAAAGCTCAAGTACTTCCTGCAATTGAAGCTTTCGAACTTGATGATTTTATCTTTGGAATTAAACCTATACCTCCTAAAAATGTTGAAGTTGAAACTGAAAATGGAGGAGAAAAGCAGACTTCCATTAATAAGGAGTATGTAAGCTGGAGAAAAGCTGATAAATTATTGTTGTGTTGGTTACTCTCCACTATGAGTCCTAGTATTATAGGAGAAGTAACTAGTTGTAGTACATCTTATGAAGTATGAGTGTATTGAAATGCTTGTATTCACAACAATCATTAGCCAAAGTTCTCTAGCTAAAGCAACAACTGCAAACTGTAGTGAAAGGTTCAAGCTCGATTAGTAAGTTTATGTTGAAGGTCAAGAGTATGGTGATGCTATTACAGGTGCTGGAGAAATTGTGAGAGATCGAGATCTGTTGTTAAGTATCTTGAACGGTATAGGACATGAATATGATCTGATTACTTGTGCTTATTGTCCTCACAAAAACAAACAATAAACATTCAAGAAACTCAATACATGTTGATTGTTCATGAGTAGAGAATTGAACATCTTAGTTATGTAGGAAAATAGTGAAAACACGCAGCGAAAAATAAAAAAATTGGTATAAGTTTTTAAAATTTTCTCTTTTTTATAAAAACCTTTACCCTTGACCTAGAATGTAAACACAAGTTGTACATTTTCTTTCGTGACGATTGAAATTGTGTCGAAGATTTCTTTCTGTAAGACCTTCCAATCTATAGGCGAACGTAAATGACCTTGGAGTATGGGCTCTCTTTTCCTTTTGAATTGTATGTCACCTATGAATGGAGAAAACAAAAGCCCTTTTTCCATTTATCACAACAAAATCAAATAGGACCTGAAAGAATGCTTGCTCACTTTTGATTTCTTAACGTTTTCAGTCGAATACTCGCGTGAACTAATTTTGACTGTGTATACAAAACCCTTTTTTTTTTTTTTTATGTAAAAGCTTATGGATGTACAGTCAACCATCAAAACATTCTTTTATCTCTTTTCTTTTGCTATGGCCGAATTCACACACACAATAAACACAATTAGTTGGACTGGATCCCACCTAATTGTTAACATTAACAACTAGTGTTTTCAATTTAGTCTTGTGATTTTATTGACAAGAACTCTTGGGGGGATATCAATAATACCATATTGAGTCTTTTACCAAGGTTTCGACCTTCAATAATAATTCCCTCACGAAAAAACACGTAAATTACATTCGATAAAAACAAACTCTAAAACACCTAACTGGGCCAACATATCATCAAGCGGCTAATCATCTAAGGCGTCGTGCTGCAAGCAGAGCTTGCTGCCGCACATGTGCTGCCAATTGTTAAGGGGCTGTTCGGTTGCGTTCTGGTTGCCTCCATTCATCAATTCTTCGAGTCTTCAATTCTAGAAAAAAAAAAAAAATTACATTACCTATATTCTCATTCTTACATCAATAAAAATAAATAAATAAAAACTAGCAACTAATCAAGAAGGAAATTATGGCGATAATAGGCCACCCTTCTTATTACAATTTCAAAAAGGAAAAAAAATACATTAAAGTTCTAGGACCAAAATTGAGCAATAACAATTCATATAATAAACATATATATATATATATATATATATATATATATATATGAATACCTAGAGTACCATCTCTTTCTAAACATGCATTTACAATAAAAAAGAAAAGATTCTAATAGAAATTCTTTCTGTATTACGTAACTAGTCAAGGTTTAAACTAGTCTTTGATGCCAATTGTAGGAAAAAATCGTTTAAAAACATGCAGCGGAAAATAAAAAAATTGGTATAAGTTTTCAAATTTTTTTCCTTTCTATAAAAACCTTTACCCGTGCCCTAGAACGTGACTACAAGAATTTTATATCTTTTCTTTCATGACGATTGAAATTGTGTTGAAGATTTCTTTCTGCAAGACCTTCCAATCTATACGCGAACGTAATTACCTTGGAGTGTGGGCTCTTTTTTCTTTTGAATTGTATGTCACCTATGGATGACGAAAACAAAATATCTTTTTCCGTTTATCACAACAAAATCAAATAGGACCTGAAAGAATGCTTGCTCACTTTTGTTTTCTTAACTTTTTCAGTCAAGTACTCGCGTGAACTAATTTTGACAAAACCTTTTTTTTTTATGTAAAAGCTTATGGATGCACAGTCAAACATCAAAACGTTCTTTTATCTCTTTTCTTTTGCTATGGCCGAATTCACACACACAATAAACACAAAAGCTTTGGCCGAATTCCATTGCACTTGTCAATTTGTTATAGCCGAATTATTTTGATTTGTTTTATATGAATTCATACTTTGACTCCAA
This sequence comes from Xanthoceras sorbifolium, assembly GCA_003430845.1. NCBI lineage: Eukaryota > Viridiplantae > Streptophyta > Magnoliopsida > Sapindales > Sapindaceae > Xanthoceras > Xanthoceras sorbifolium. Next base: position 26,836,040 of record CM010622.1, on the reverse strand, counting down.
CTTCAATTCTTAAGTTGTGTTTAATTATGATTCCAAATTAAATTAATATAATTATATATTGTATAATTATCCACCAATTAAATCTATTCATATTATTCCTATCATACTTCCAATAAACGTATGATACTAGAAGTCATATCTTAGTTGAAAGAGATTTTAATTAAATAAAAAATAAACTAACTAGACCATTAATTAGGCCTAGCCGCCCAACCTTGATTTAAATGGTCTCTCTTTGTTTTACGCTATTGCACTTTAATTAAAAGTCCACACGTGAACTAGACCTATTCTTTAAAAAAGAAAATAAGTCCACATACCTCATTAATGCATTAACATAATTATTCAGCCCATTTATCTAAAATGTGCAATTATATAATTATGCATAAATAGAAAAATCCCAACGCATCAATGGAGTGCTAACTCCACCCCATAGGCCATCCAAGATTTCCCACAGTCTTGGCCGGTAACTTGCAGGTGAATTAAGAGTGCTTGTGGCCCTTGTATATATATGGTCACACCTCTTCAACCTTTTTGAGTCCTCGGACCCAAACAATTCTGGATGGACCCAACATTTGGTCCTGTAGAATATATCGAGTGACTCGTGCAAGTTCATGTAGATATTGAGATCTTAACGGGCTATCTAAATTTAAGCTCCAATAGACTTGACATAATCACAATTAACCTATGATTCATTTAGGCCCAATCTATTAGTTGTAGTTCACTCCACTAAAGAACTAAAACTGAACTTTTAAATATAGATAGAACAAGATAATATTTCTTATTCGCACCCTAGACAATCTTATAAGGAGAATGTGTATCCTCGTGAAGAATACCAGTAATTACCAAGAGCTCATAGACCCCTATAGATCTCCAAGTTACCAGTTTTAACCAAACAACTATCCTTTGAACTTAGATAACTTGACTTTTCCAATAGTTATTTTTTCAATAGACACTATTGAAAACTTAACGTTAAAATTTGATATCCAATACCTCAAAAGACGAGGATGATGGTGTTCTACTCTTATGGATGAATAGAGTCACGATGTCCATATCTATAAATGAAGTCCTCTATGATTAACAAGTGAATAACACCAAACTATCGAGGATAGACTATATAATATAGTCCGTACTCATTGACAGCTCAAATGATACCAGTTGCAACCACAAGTCCACCATTTATTTCAATATTAAGATAGGCTCTCTGATTGTTCTCATATGAAACCTTTGATCCAATGACAGTTATGGATTAAGAGTTTCATGGTGATCCTATTTAGTACACTTGGTGCACTAGATCTTTTTACCCAAAGACAGTGCACTTTGATGATTCTAGACTCATCACAACACATTTAATCCCACTCAAATGCTAGCAAAAGAATTACAACTTTAAAAAAGATAATAGTGCCTCACTTTATCTTAAGTAGTGATTATATTTCAAGACTAACTTAAGAATTGTTGCTACCTCATACATATCCAGATGCAATGAACAATTCTTCATATATCATAGTCTTTTGACCTTTGATTATTCACATTTGACAATCATAATCTTACATTATAAAAACTATAAAATTTGTTTATACCAAAAATCACTTTATTAATATGAAAAGATTGTTAAATTACAACATTACACTCTTGCTATTGAGCATAATCCTAACAAGCTCGGTATCTCAGCTGAATGTTGCAAATGCAAGTGCAAATTACATTGCTCAGAATCTGAATACAAATAAACAACCACAAAGAGGTGGTCCAGCTAATAGCAGAGACAACAATCCAAAAGGTAAAGGAAAAGGCAAGAATGCTAGTATATGGAACAGTGGCAACAGACGTGTTTGCCAAATCTGTGGAAGGAGTGGACATTCTACAATCTATTGTTACAATCGTTTTGATAGGTCTTATCAAAGCTTCCAAGGGGGTAACAATAAGATTTGCTCTAATCCAAATCAAGGTCATTTTCGACAGCAGTAGTTGAGGCAGTTTCAAGGACTTGGTGCTCAACAGCAGCAGGCCAACATTCATCAATCAGCAAGCCTACTTTGCTACACCTGAGTCAGTATGTGATCCATCTTAGTATGCTGATAGTGGGGTTACAAATCATGTCACCTCTGATTTTTAAGCAATCTCTCCATACAATCTGAGTATCATTAATGAAGTGATAGGCTTACTGTAGGCAATGGGCAACTACTTAACATATCTCTCATTGGTAACATATTCATTACTCCTTCTAATGCCTCATGCTTCTACTATTGTGTTAAAAGATGTTCTTTATGGTCCCTCTATTGAAAAAGACCTACTGAGCATATCAAAGTTCACTCTTGATAACAATTACATGTTGAATTTGATGAGAACTGCGTATGTTGAAAGGACAAAACTACCAAGAAGGTGCTGCTCACAGGTGTCCTTAAGTATGCCTTTACTAACTTGCTTTCAACTGTGTTCAAGCTCCAAGACTTACAGATTCATATGTCCTTGTCATCTGAGTCTTCTAAATTTTTCAATTCCATTAAATTCAGTCCATCACTTCATGTAAATACACTACACACTAATGTTCATTGTAGTCCACAACATGCTTTAATGACAAGAACCAATGATGCAAATTTGTGACACATTAAACTTAGTCATCGTGTATCTTTAATACTGCAACATGTTCTATATAAAATGCATCTAAAACCTACATTGTCTGATCTTCATTTCCGTGACTCTTGCAAGCTATGAAAAATGCATCAACTCCATTTTCAATACTTCTCTTATTGAGCAAAACAACCTCTTAAAATGTTATATGTTGATGTCTGGGGACCACCCTTTTTAAGCTCAATGAAAGGCTACAAATACTATGTTATATTTGTAGATTCTTTCACTAGATATACCTAGTTCTACCTTCTCAAAGCTAAGTTTGAAGTCCCTTCCATTTTTCTTCAATTTAAAAAGCTTGTTGAGTTACAATTGTCATGTAAGATTAAGTGTCTTCTAGCAGACTTAGGCTCTGAATATAAACCTTTGGTACCTTTCCTTGCTCACTTTGACATAAAATTTAGAACATCATGTGCTTACACACACCAACAAAATGGCATGGCTAAGAGAAAACATAGACATTTGGTAGAGTTAGGCCTCATTTAGTTAGCACATGCTCATATACCCTTGTCCATTTGGGTTAATGCTTTTCAAACAGCTATGCTTCTCATAAATAATCTGCCTACACCAGTCCTTAAAATGAAATGTCCTTTTGAGCTCATTTTCAATCAAGTTCCAAACTATGCTTTCTTTAAAGTCTTTGGATACTCTTGTTTTCCCTATCTTAGGTGATATAGCAAACACAAGCTCACCTTTCACTCATCAAAATGTCTTTTCCTTGGCTATAGTTTGCATCAAAAAGGATACATATGCCTATATCCCTCGGGCAAAGTGTAAATATCAAGGAATGTGCTCTTTAATGAGCTAGAATTTCCTTATCATTTATTGTTACCAACCTCAGTCTCCTCACACACTTTAGCTTCTTCTGGCTTACCTCTATCAGTTTTTAGGTATACTAGTACTCAACCTCATTTCTCACCTTTAGCTCCTCATGTGTCTTCCTCTTAATCCTTAAACTCTAGTCCTGTAGCTATTCCTTTTCACATTCAACTCAATCATATCTCAGTCTCCTACTTCTCTTGAACATAGCTCCGTATACCTCTTACCTGCGTAGCAGCAGCCTTCTAATGGTGTATCATATCAGAATAATCATGCAACTTGTCATCCCATGATTACAAGGTCGAAATATAGTCATCTTAAGCAGTTTGTCAAGCACCACAGGCTGCCCTAGCGGTATCTACTGAACTTAAGAATGCAAAGGAGTCATTGACACATCCTCATTAGTATAAGGCAATAGAATATGAGTGTAAGGCCTTGATGAGAAATAACACCTGGGACCCTTATGCCATACAAGCACTCCACAAACCTAGTTAGTTGTAAATGGGTGTTAGAACAAAACATAAACAAGATGGGTTCATTCTCAAATATAAGACAAGGTTGGTTGCCAAAAGGTTCCATCAAACAATTAGGATTGATTTCTGTGACACTTTCAGCCCTTGGTCAAGGCCTACACCATGAGAGTGATCTTTACACTAGCAATTTTTCATGGGTGGGACATACAGCAGGTTGACATTAACAATGCATTCTTGCATGGTGATCTTCAAGATCTTGTTTATATGGAACAACGATCTGGTTTCCAAAGTAGCAGCTTTTCTTCTCATGTATGGAGGTTGAACAAGGCCCTTTAAGGTCTTAAGCAAGCCCTAAAGCTTGGTTCTTCAAACTCGAGGATGCTCTTTTTGATCTAGGTTTCCACAATTCCAAATCTGATTTATCCTTATTTATTAAGCACTCCAACTCTCATGTTCTTTATCTTTTGGTTTATTTTGATGACATCCTTGTCACGGGAAGTCATGCTAGTCTTATTCACTCCACCATTCAGATTTTACAGCAAAAGTTTGCTTTTAAGACTCTTCAGGTCTATGACATACTTTCTTGCTTTGAAGCATCTAGAATAGCAGTTGGTTTGTTCCTTTGTCAATCTAAATACATTATTGATCTTTTTCACAAAACTAACATGTCCAATTCTAAGCCTTGTTCCACTCCAATGTGTCCAAGTACCAAGCTTACAAAAGCTGTTGCATCTGATAAACTCTTCAAGGATCATTTCCTTTGTAGAAGCACTGTTAGGGCCTTACAATATCTATGGAACACAAGACAGATATTGCATACTCATCAACAAGTTAAGTCAGTTCTTTGCAGCTCTAATAAAGGATCATTGGACTGCTTGTAAGAGAGTGTTGAGCTATCTCGAGGGAAGTCTTCTCTTGGTCTGTTTTTCAAGCCATCTTCAGAGCTGCATGTTGAGGTGTTTAGTGATGCTGATTGGGCCTTAAGTATTGATGAGCGCAGGTCCACAAGTAGGTTATTGTGCTTTCTTAGGAGATAACCTTATAAACTGGAGCTCAAAGAAGCAGAATGTAGTTGCAAGATCTAGTACCAGAGGCTGAGGATAGAGCATTGGACTACTACTGCTTCTGAAATTCTATGGTTGCAGTCTCTATTTGCTAAGCTTAGTCTCAGGCTTCCTAGTTGCCCTGTCCTCTGGTGTGATAACACAAGTGCAGCCTCTCTTGCTCAAAATTCAGTATTTCATGCTCGTACGAAGCATATAGAAATTGATGTCCATTTCGTTCTAGAACAAGTGGCTACCAATCTCATTTATGTTAGATATGCTCCTACCACTTTGCAGAAAGCTGATATCTTCACTAAGGCACTCTCTCCTCCTCGTTTTGCCTTCTTGTGTTCCAAATTGAAACTTTGTCATGACACTCGGTTCACTGTAAGGGGGGATGTTAAGATACAACAGTCACCTTTAGCATCCTCAACTGCCCCAGCAGCTTCCTCAGCTACAACCGCAACAGCTGGACCATCAAGATATTGTGCTACAATGCTTGCTTATCTAGCAAGCTATGATGGATGTGTAAATCAGAACCTTGAAAGTGAAGATCAGAGACTCAAAGATGATCTAGCTAGTGATGCAAGGTTCACAGGAGGCTGAGTTCAAGCAAGGTGAAGTCAGGTGGTTAGTTAGTTAGAATTGTTGTCATGTCAGCAGAAGTTGTTATGAATGATTGGCTCTCCTTGATTCTATGAGAAGTTAGTTAGAGATTGTTGAGTCAGCAACATGTGTGTACATATATAATAATCCTCGTGTAAGTGAAATGTATTCTGGAGTCATCAACAATAAGTTTTCTCTATATGTTTTTTTTAATTCATCAATATAATGGAGGTTCATTGAGGATTATCACAAACAGTTGGTGACAAATATCAAACACTTTAGTTGATTGTTTTGATTCTTTGTTAAGGTAATTTTTACACCCCTATTTTATATCTAAATAGAAAGACATGGATCGTGAGATATTTTTGTAATTTAGAGAGAAAATATATAAATTGTAACTTTCTCTATTAGTTTTGTTTGCTACTTCACCAAGCAAATTAAATATCTCAGAATTTTCCGACCCATTTCAACATCATCAAAGAATCTTCACATTCAAAAAACTTTATCATTTTAAATTTTCTTGGCAACCACAAACAAAAAAAATCAAAGAAAAATCTTTTTTTGTCTCGGCCTTAAATTTTCTCGCAGCCACTAGAAGACCAATGACAATTGCCAATGACCAACGTCTACATGAGATAAAGTTTCTACGATTTTGGGATTGAGCTTTTTATTTTAAGTAAAATAAGAATAATAAAATTGAATATAGCTCCTTAATTACAAAAAATTCTGATATTTCCAAAATTTATCTTTAACGTATTTTGGATTGTGAAGCCTTAATCGGTAATGTTGTGCTACACAAACGCGACAGGGGGGGTTGAGCTCCAAGGGTTTTAGTATTTTAACCTCTTGTATTTTTTAGGATTTTTGGGTGTGTGAAAAAGAGCCGAAACTGAGCGTATATATTACACCATTGTAAAGAACAGTTTGATAGTGAAAATTGAGTACTGGTGCGCTCCGTGGATATAGAGGTCACATTGATCGCTGAACCGTGTAAAATCTAGTATTGTTTTTCTTCTTGCTTTCATGTGTGTTTATTTATTTATTTTATTTTATTTTAGGGTTTGCATATCTGTAACAACTCTCTCTCTCATTTTTTTCAATTTATTTAAATTTTACATTAAAATTCATCATAAATGCCTCCTAAAATCTTTTCAAAGTGGTGGAAGTTAAAGATGTCTAGTAATACATTTTTCGTACTCACATCACTAAAATTGTCTGTTCGAATTATAATTTTGAAATAGTTCAAAATAATAATAAAAGTAAAAAACTTATTTAAAATCTGTCAAAAAATTTCCCCTATGAGGATGATATCCATTGTCCTTTAGATAAGATCATTGAAAAATCAACCCTTGCAAATAATATTCTATAGATAATGATAAAGAGTCAGAATCGTTATGAGTCACAAGATTCTACAAACCAAACCAAACCTTGCCCAAGTTCAAATCAAAGGAGGATTCAAATTCTTCTATATAAAGGCCATGATATGGAGAATACAAAGTGTAGAAAACCAACTAATTATAACCACCAACCATGGCTACATCTAAAATTTCCATGGTGGCATTCATGGTTATGCTAGTCTCCATTTCTTTGGTTCCTCCTCAAGTTAATGCAAAAGTAACATGCGAGCAAGTCACAATGTGGCTGACTCCATGCATCGGCTATTCAGTTGTGGGCGGCGTGGTGCCAGCAGCTTGCTGCCAAGGCATTAAAACGTGCATCGCGGCAAAGAAAACAGTGGAAGATCGCCGGATGGGGTGCAATTGTGTCAAAGACTTGGCTGCAAAGATCCCTGGACTGAACTACGATCGAGTCAATGAGATTCCTGGTATTTGCGGGATTACTGCTCCTTATAAGATCAGTCCATCTCTTGACTGCACCAAGTAAGCCTTCTTAATTGTTCACTTTACTGGTATCTATTACATGTGTCTAAATACAATTCTTACACATGCAAAAGATACATTAATTGAACTTTTCAAATAACGTGTGACACTGATTCGTAATTGTTATACGATCATATCTATTATCACATCATTTACATGGAAACATTCTGATATCTCTTACCATTTGTGGTTTTTTTCTTTTAAAATTACGTAAATACAAATGTTGGTATAAAAAAAAAACTTGTATGGTATATTAATTGTATCTAAAGTTCTAGGCTTGCATGGTTTATTAAACTTCTTTAAATTACATAAATATAATTGCATGTAAATCATCTTTTAAAAAATGAGACTTATGTTCATCCATTTATTTTTATTTTTCAAGCTAATCAAAGGAAGTTATTTTTGTGCAGGGTCAACTAAGTCAATGCAGAATGAGCTGGTCTGTTGGGAGTGCACTCAAAAAGCTTGATGTTAAGGCTACCATCTTCTTCTTCTTTTTTTCCTTTTTTTTTTTCTTGTTTTTTTGCTTTAAAATAGTTAAATAAAGCCAATGTTAATTGTTGGCACTGTTTACAAATTAAAAAAAAATGCAATTTATATATGTTTTTGTTAGCCTTTGTACTCTTGAGTACAAATAATATGTTTATATACATATATATATATGTATGTAAGATATTCTATTAAGTGAAAATAGTGTTTACAAATTGGAGATGATATGTCCATTTCATAGAAGACTTAATTGCCATCAAAACTGACAGTTCATGCTTCTTTGGGCTGCCAAGAAAAAATTCCATGTACTTATAAATGCTTAAACTATCTTAATCTAGCTCACATACTGCTGTGATAGGTGGTATATATATATTCAAAGAAGTTAATATCGAAAATATTGTTAAAATAACAAAATTATGACACAGCTTTTTCGATATTTTTATGGATATTTTTATAAATTTGAGCTTCTAATATATACCTCGTGTTAACAAAACTACAGGTGCCTTCCTAATCCCCTTTATAAGTTTTGTTGGAGGGGAAAAGATCTTCATTTTAGGCTCATAACCCTATAGATCTGACCGACGATTTACCCCATAACAGGCTCAGGTTTCCTAAATAAATCGTTTTCACCTCCATTTTTATAGTTTTATGTTGTAGGAAAAATAATCTACTCCTGAAAGTATTTTTAATTAGACTTTTTATGATAATTAAATTTTTTTTATTGATATTTCTTGAATATCTTCTTCTTTTAATTGTTGAAATAATTTAACTTGACAAGCCTTTTTGTAGGGGACTAATTGATATTCTAAATCTCATCAGGATTCTTATAACTTATTTTAAGTTAGACTATGAAATTTAATTTAATAAATATTACAAATAATAATCACACTGAAATTAGGCTTGGTTTTCCTTGTATTTCACCAAGCCAAAGATGTAATTCAATTTGAATTTCAAGTTCTGCTTGTTGAAAGTCTTGGGAAACATTCTTTGTTGTTTTCAAAGCCAAGCTATGAAAATATAACAAAGTAAAAGCAATTGACAAAGAAAAGAGAGAAAAAGTAACTTTTCTTTAACTGGAAAACTAAGGAACTTTACATGAGCAAGAGGTCCTATTTATACATCAATAATCAAGAATCTGTTAAGAATAACTAACTGTAACAAACTTCCCTGAAATCACGGGAAGATTGCTGACATGGAATAACTAACTAATGCTGACATGGCCTATCCTGGTGATTGTTCTTGATGATAAAAAATAGCTTAAAAGTGTCACAGGTGTTTGATGAATATCACAAGGTGTTTGTTGAAAGTCCAGTGAAGCATTCTTTGATGTTCTCAAAGCCAAGATAACTTGTTGATCACTAGCATTCCCCCTCAAACGTAACTGGGGATTAATCACAGTGAGTTCGGACTTCAAAACATCAAAACGAGTAGAGGAAAGTGGCTTGGTGAGCAAGTCTGCAATTTGATATTCAGTGGGCACATATTGAACAACAACTTCCTTGATAAGAACCTTTTCTCTCACAAAATGCACATCAATTTCTATGTGCTTGGTTCTAGCATGAAAAATAGGGTTTTTAGCCAAAGATTGTGCACCCAAATTGTCACACCAAAGAACCGGACAATTAGCAGATTTGAGACCAAGTTCACATAATAAAGATTGCATCCACACCATTTCAGAAGTTGCATGAGCTAGTGCTCTATACTCAGCTTCAATGCTACTCCTTGTAACAACTTGTTGCTTTTTAGAACTCCATGTAAGAAGATTACCACCTAAGTAAATGCAAGTAGCCACTTGTTGAACGCCTATCATTAACCGAACTTGCCCAGTCTGCATCAACATATCCCTCTAGCACAAACTGCTTTGCTGGTGAGAACAAGATGTCATGCTCAAGTGTCCCTCTAATGTACCTGAGAATATGTTTACACATGTAAGGTCATTATTCTGTTGGCTGTGATTTCGTAAACAAACACATTTTTATGTAATTCTTAGTCAGTTTTGTTGGAGTAAGATTTGGGCGTAATGAAGATTCAAAGAAATCATGCAAAGACGAAAGCTTCTGAGAAGAATCAAGAACGTGCTTAAAGGTAAGTTTCGAAGAAACGATACTCTTTAGTTCTTGAGATCAAATAAGATTCACACACAGACTTATAACATGTTCATGCATCTTCATTTGAGTGCTAACATGTTGGTTTTAATGTTTGTTAAGTATTTGAGTCTTATTGTTTTTATTTTGTCTAGTTTTGAATTTAATTTCATATATTTTGTATTTTCGAAAACCTGACCTTTGGATGCTTCAACGGGCATAAATTTTTTATCTAGAGATCCAATTGGTCTTTGGTTTTTTGAGAATGAAACTAGACATCTATATTTTCCAATGGAATAAAGAACGAAAAATCCAATGCCGTTTGGTTAGAGTTCGCTTAGCTCAAAGTGGAGTCAAGTGCAACCGGAAACAGCTGAAACATGGGACTGGGACAACAGCTCCACTGCCTCAAGGGTTGGTGTTTTGTTATGTGTTTTGTGTTTTGTTAAGTTCCCTAAAGTCTTTCAAACATGTTTTAATTGTTTCCTTGTCCTATCAAGAATGTTTTTATGAAATTTGAAAGCAAAAGAATCTCATAATTAATAAATCTTTTATTTTTATGAAAGTTTTATAGGAAAGTATTAATTACCTTCCTTGTTGAATTAGAAAACCTAATTGGTCTTCATTGCCTACTACAATTGGAATTAGGGTTTCTAGTGTTTATTATAAATAGTGACCTTATTGTTTTGAATTACTTAAGGCAAGTAAATCTCTTTTACTAAGCCTTACTATTAATCTCTTCTATTCTTTATTGAATTTATCTTATTCCTCTCACATGTCTTTGTTGTTTTGATACTTCGTTGTTTCATGTTATTGTGAGAGAAGAGAGAGTTATATATATATATATATATATATATATATATAGAGACTATTATTCTTTGCATTGAGTTTAATTACATAGTCTATTCATAACATGTTCTTGATCATGCATGTTATTTGATTGTTCACGTTAAATTGAGCACTTAGATTTAATCTCATAAATTGAGAGTTATTATTTCTTTGACCATACGAAATACATTAAGACTTGAAGCCCATGGAGTCTTTGAGTATCATCTACAGGGTTTGCTAGTAAAAGGCCTGCGGGTAGGTAGTATTGGGTTATAGTAAGAGTCGTGTGATTGTATGGATAATCAACGTGAGTTGTAAACGATATACCAACTAGTAAAATTTGTGCGGATGTGTTAAGTGGTCTACAAGTTGGTCCCGTGGTTTTTGACATGTTGAGGTTTTCCACACTAAAAATCTCTGCGTTATTTGTTGAATGGTTTATTGTTTTTAATTCTGCAATATTTGTTGATAAACCTATTCCCTCCCAATTCCTTATAGGTTGCCATAGTATACAAATCCACATTTTTCAACACGCCTGCCTAGTGAATCACAGTTGGGGTCACCAAATACTGGCTTAATTTGTTGACAATGTAAAACAAATCAGGCCTTGTGAGGGTTAGATACTACAATGTCCCGATAGTACTTCGGTAAAGGGAGGGATCAATGAACTTAACACCTTTATGTAAGGATAGCTTCTTTCCTGGAATAGCTGGTGTGGAGCAAGGAGTAGAATACAACATCTTTGTTTTTCTTCAAAGATCAAGAGCATACTTTGTTTGGGACAAATGAAGACCTGCAGCTGATCTATTCACTTCAAAACATAGGAAATAACGAACTGATCCCAAGGTTTTTAATGCAAACTTAACATTCAAGTCATGAATAATTTATGAAATCATTTTAGGACTACTACCTGTCACAAGTATATCATCTACATATACTAATAAAATGATGATATATGTAGTAGTCCTTTTGATAAACAAGGAATGATCTGAAGTTGAACCCTTGAAACCCTAACTCATCAAAGCACCTTTAAGTTTGTCAAACCAAGCTCTGGGAGCTTGTTTAAGCCCATATAATGACTTATACAGTTTGCACACAAAATCAGGATGAATAGAGCTAGCAAAACCACTTAGCTGCGTCCTGTAAACATCATCTTTCAAGTCACCATTTAAGAATGCGTTGTTTACATCAACTTGTTGCACTTCCCACCCAAAAGTAACAGCCAAGACCAATACAATTCTGATTGTACAAGCCTTTACCACAGGGCTAAATGTTTGAAAAAAATCTACACCCGGGGTTTGATGAAATCTTTTAACCACAACATTTCTAGAGACAAACATCCTGCCAGAGGGGTGCAAACACTTAAAACCTTTATGATTCTTGCTTATGCCAATAAAAATGCACTTGGTTGAATGATAATCGAATTTTTTAGAATTATAGGTCTAAGGTAGGTAAAAACTGCACAACTAAAAGGTGTAATGAGGGAGAGATTTGATTTTCTAGAGTGAAGCAATTCAAAGGGTGTCTTGTTGTGCAATACTGGTATAGGCAGTTGATTTATAAGGAAAACAACTTGTTTAAAAGAATCTCACCAGAAAGTAAGAGGAAGATAAGCATGTGCAAGCATGGATAGACCAGATTCTGTAATGTGTCCATACTTGCGTTCTGGGACACCATTTTGTTGGTGTGTGTGAGAGCAAGGATGCCTAAAAGTTACACCAAGATCAGCTAGATACAATGGTCTGAATTCCCCACCCCAATCTGTTTGTAAGGTCTTGATTTTTCTATCAAGCTGAAGTTCAACTAAATTCTTGAATTGTTTGAATATGGAAAACACTTCAGATTTAGCTTGTAAAGGGTATATCCATGTATAATATGCATATGAGTCAACAAAGTGTATGTAATACCTATATCCTTAAGTAGATAACATAGGAGCTGGACCCCAAACATCTGAAAATACTAACTCAAGAGGATGTTTGGCTCTAGTTTGTGAAGTGGGAAAGGGTAATTGGTGCATTTAACCACACTTGCAAGAATCACAAAAACTCAGTGTTTCACTGTCTTTAATGGTAATTTTGACAGCTTAAGAAACTGCTTAACAACAAATATTGATGGATGACCCAATTTAATATGCCAAGTATCAAGAGTATAAGAATGACAAGTTGTATCATGCTTATTATTTATACCACTAGCACCCGTAACACAATTCAAGGTATTGACTGAAGGTTTCAAAGTATTTACACAAGACCAAATTGCATCAAGCATGTTACAAGACTCAACAGAAAACTGAGAGAAATAGACTACATTTTTATCATCGTCTGACAGAGAAGGGAAGAACTTAAAATCAGCTCTTGAGAGGTAAACCTTATAGAGTCCATCTCTCAAAGTTCCTTCGAGCAGAATTCTCCTCATTTTCATGTCCTTTATGAGACAACATGTAGGATTAAATTCAGCAATCACATTATTGTCATTTGTGAACTGTGAAATGCTAAAAAGATTTTTTGTTATGGAAGGAACATGCAACACATTTTTAAGAATGAGAGGTTGATTAGATGCTTTAAAAATTGTTGAAGCAAAATGAGCAATAGGCAACTTAAATCCATTACCTACAGCAATCTTAGCTTTACTTTTATACTCAGATTTCTGCCCAAGGTTCGAATGATCTGGTGTCACATGATTTGTAGCTCCTGTGTCAAAATATCAGCTTGAATCACCTACATTCTTAACATTAGCAATCAAACCATGATTTTGAGTCAACAAGGCATTAAAATTAGCATTCTCATTAGTTTGATTATGTTGATTATGAGTATTAGAGTGTTGTCCTTGATTCTAATTCTTATTCTATGGAGAAAGGCCAACAAATTGTTGATCAAATCTCCTATAACAACTGGACACAATGTGACCATTCTTTAAACAGAGTAGACACATATTTAATTGTTCCAAACATTGTTCTTGAGTTAGCAAAAGAAATTGTGCTTCACTCAAAGTAATCAGATCTTGTCGAGCTGTTAGATAGATCACTACAGGATCATACTCCACTCTAAGTCCACTGAGAACACTTAGCACCGAATCTTGTTCAGTCATGATTTGGCCAGCAACTGCAAGACAATCAGATATACCTTTCATTTTTAAAATGTAATCATTCATGTTCATAAAACCTTTTTTGGTTATTTGGAGTTGACTCCTAAGTTGAAGAATTTTGAACTTAGACTGCTATAAATACAGTTTTTCAAGAGTAGATCACGCTTCATAAGCCGTTGTACAACTTGTAACTTGACCTATAGTTTGTTCACTGATGGTAGAAATTATCTAGCAAATAAGCAATTGATCAATCTTTTGCCATACAAGAAACTCATCACTCACTCTAGTTGTTACCTCATCAGAGTTTTCACCTTGCACCTCAACAAACTTATTAGGAGTAGGTTTTGATTCAAAGGTGTATTCTTCTAGGTTGTAGGCCCTGATTGTTGGAAGAACTTGAGCCTTCCAGAAGATGTAGTTTGTTCGATCAAGCTTTTTCGGCAAGTTGAAGTTGAGATGAGAAGTAAAAGCAGAGGTTCTGGACACAGCTTCTGAACCTGACGCCATTGCAGGTGAGCTGGTGTTCGAGGTGTTTAACAGAGAAGAAGAAGTCATGACTTTCGTCTATGGCTCTGATACTATGAAAATATAACAAAGTAAAAGTAATTGACAAAGAAAAGAGAGAAAAAGTAACTTTTCATTAACTGGAAAACTAAGGAACTTTACAAGAGCAAGAGGTCTTATTTATACATCAATAATCAAGAATCTGTTAAGAATAACTAACTGTAACAAACTTCCCTGAAATCATGGGAAGATTACTGACATGGAATAACTAACTAATGTTGACATAGCATATCCTGGTGATTGTTCTTGATGATCAAAAATAGCTAAAAGTATCACAGGTGTTTGATGAATATCACAAGGTATTTGTTGAAAGTCTTGTGAAGCATTCTTTGTTGTTTTCAAAGTCAAGCTAACTTGTTGATCACTAACAAGTCTCTTGGAATTCTTCTTAGCTTAGGAACTTCACTTAGCTTTTTTGAAGTCTTCTTTTTAGATGCAATTTCTTTTTTCTTTTCTTTTCTTTTCGTTTTTTTTTTGCATCATTATAAATTTTTATTTTGAGACTTTTTCAAATCTCTGTTGCATAAAATTATAGCGATGTTACATGGTTTAGATTTTTCTTCTCTTCAAGATTTTTCCTTTCTTGAAGGACTTCGTGGTGGAGATTTTGGTGTGAAGGATAATGTGAACACTCAACAACCTGTGCTAAAGAAATCAGCGCTGAAGAGAGGTGTTGTTGCAGCTGCAGCTGGGCACAAAATAGCTGAAGATGAAACATCAGAAGTTAGCAATCCTGTGCAGCATGCCTAAGCTGCTTCAAGTAAATCAGTTATAATAAAAGTTTTGATGAGAGGCCGAAGAGGTGCTATGACAGCTCTGGAAGTTAGTTACGTGAGCTGGCATTTTCAGGTAGTTAGTGGTTGTTATCATTAGCTGAAATCAGTTAGTGTATTAGTAATTTGGATTAGCAGTGTTGTATGCATTGCAAAGTTTGTTAGGAGAAAAGTGTGATTCTGATCGTGAGATATATATATATTCAGACTCTTGTTATCTATGTAATTGCTCAGTTTGTTAATAAAAAGAAAGTACTCTTCTTCTCTCAACAATGGCTTCCTCAAGAACATAGTTGTTCTTCACTTAGACTTTTCATCAAACACATTGTTACTTTTAACAAACACTTTTCATTCATTGTTTGTTTTTTCATTTGGAAGTACTGGTGCAGGACTTTAATGAGAACAACTTTTATGAGTTTCTTTTGAGATGATTCACCAACCTCATTAGATTTTTTTTTGCTTACAAAATAGGCAAGACAAGCGAAAAAATTTATTTTGAGACATGTCAATAGTTGCCACAAGTAGATTCTTCTTTTTATTAATGATTTTGCATTTATTTCCACAAAGTAGACTGAATAACCTTTCTGTATAAGCTGGGCGGTACTAAGGAGATTTTGAGTTAAATTGGGAACATATAGTCTAGATGAACATCTTCTTACCTCGCTTAGTGTAGACAGTAATAGTGTCTTTTCTTTCCGTGATTTATAACTTCCCCATCTCGAACTTTTATTTGAAAAGACACACTTTCATCAAACTCTATGAAGATATCACGGTTTTCAGTCATGTGATTACTGCATCCACTATGTCATATACTCTTTTATTCATCTTCAGCATTTATACATGAGAAGAGTAAATATTTGCTTTCATTTGAAGATTTCACGTCATTGTTACCTCTTTTATTCTTCTTTTGATACCAACAATTCCTATCAGAAGGATTAACAATCACTCACGGAACCCTATCAGAAGGATTAATAATCACTTACGGAACCCATTTCCCCACGAAATTTAATTTGAAGACCATTACCAACAATCAGATATATATTATTGTAGAAATATCTTCTAAATCATGACAAAACTAACAATCACTCAATAATTTTCAAACTTTAAATATCCTGTTTGGCTTTTTTTATTAAAACAAAATAAGATGAGCAATCACTGAAAATAGTCACAACTCACAAGTCCAACTTGCCACTAGTTGAAAATTTTAATATCTTTTTCTTTTTATTTCAATATATATATATATAAATTTAAATAAATATTATCAATAAATTGTTTTTGAAAAATAATTTAATCAATAATTAGATTCATACTCAAGACAAGTGTCAAGAAGCTTTTTACCGGTAAGAACTTAATAGAAAAATAATTTTTTATATTCTGTCTCTTTTACTATTCGACAAGATTTTCATATAAATTATTTTTAAAAATTTATATATTTAGATATAACTTTCAGTCAAATTCAATTTAAATAAGAAAATTTTATTAAAAATTTAACTTTAAATTTTTTAAACAAAAAATGAAGATTAGTCCTCCATCAAGACTCCACATGATGAGTTTTCCGGTGATTATGGAAGACAATTTTTTTATTATTTAATCACTTTATCACGTAACCAACTTATAACAAAGTCAAATTCCAAATTCAACTCACGGAATTACCAAAATCAAGACTATTTTAGTTCGTCTTCCTCTCAACAACATCATCATCATCATCTCTGTAGAATAATCTTATAAATCATAGAAAGCAATTCCCTGAATAATTTTTAAAATTTTATCAAGATGGCTATTTAATCAGTCACAAGTCCAAATTGCTGTTTTGCAGTTGACTAGTTAGAAAACGAAACTACTGTCACAATCTTAGAAAGCTACCTCTTCATGATCTTTTCATTCTCTCTCTTTTCAAATTATTAATTTTTTATCGGAATTTTCAATAGACTTCCATTAACGGTACCAGAAGTTTGTATTTTAAAAAAAATAGGTTTAATATATAATAATTATTAAATGTGAAATTCCGTATTTTATACATATATAGAGATACATAGTTGGTGAGAGATTTTCGTAATTTTCAGAAAAAATTACATAAATTGTAAATTAAATTTCTCAGAATTTTCCGACCCATTTCAACATCATCTAAATAATGTTCAAATTCAAAAACTTTTTCATTTTAAATTTTCTTGGCAACAACAAACAAATCAAATCAAAGAAAAATTAAAATCTACTTTGTCTCGGCCCTTAATTTATCGCAGCGACTAGAAGACCAATGACAATTGCCAAAGACCACGTGAGATAAAGTTTCTATGATTTTGGTATTGAGCTTTTTATTTTAAGTAAAATATAATAATACTAAAATTGAATATATAACTTATAGCCTCTTAATTACAAATAGATTGTGAAGTCCGAATCATTAATATTGTTCTACCAGACATAACACGGTGGTCCAGTTCCAAGGTTCTGAGTATTTTAAACCTCTTGTATTTTTAGACTTTTTGAGTGTGTGAAACAGAGACAGAACTGAGTGTGTGTATGATTCATCCTTCTAAACAACATTTTGATAGTGGAAATTGAGTGTCAGTACGCTCCATGGATGTAGGAATTATATATTGACCGCTGAAACCAATGTAAAATCTAGTGTCTTTTATTTCTTTTTTCTTGCATGTGTGTTTATTTTATTCTTTTCGGGGTTTGCGTATTCCATAAGAATTTTCTCTCTAATTCTGCAAATTTTTTAAAATTTCTGTTAAAATTCATCACAAATGCCTCCTAAAATCTTTTAAACTGATGGAAGTTAAGGTAATCTCGTAATAAATTTTTCTTGTTCATATCAATGAAATTGTCAGTTGAAGTCATATTCAACCCTTAGGATGATCAATAATTTAAAAATAATAATAATTTTAAAAATAATCTCTCAAATTTTGAAATACTTAAAAAAAAATTAAATCTGTCAAAAAAATTTCCCCTATTAGGATGATCCATGCATTGTACTTTAGATAAGATCATTGAAAAATCAACCTTTGTAAATAATATTCTATTCGATAATAGAAACCAAGCCAAACCAAACCTTGACCAAGTTCAAACAGTAACGAGTAAGAACTGTAATGAGCCAGAAGATTCAACAAACCAAACCAAATTCAAATCAAAGTAGGATTCAAATTCTTCTATATAAAGGCCATGATATGGAGAATACAAAGGTGTAGTAAACCAACTAATTATAACCACCAACCATGGCTACATCTAAAATTTTCACGGTGGCATTCATGGTTATGCTAGTCTCCATTTCTCTGGTTCCTCCTCATGTTAATGCACAAGTAACATGCGAGCAAATCACATTGTGGCTGACTCCATGCATCGGCTATTCAGTCGTGGGCGGTGTGGTGCCGGGGGCTTGCTGCCAAGGCATTAAAACGGCCCTCGCGGCAAAGAAAACAGTGGAAGATCGCCGGATGGGGTGCAATTGTGTCAAAGACTTGGCTGCAAAGATCCCAGGACTGAACTACGATCGAGTCAATGAGATTCCTGGTATTTGCGGGATTACTATTCCTTATAAGATCAGTCCCTCTCTTGACTGCACCAAGTAAGCCTTCTTAATTGTACATTTTAGTGGTATCTATTACATGTCTCTAAATACAATTCTTATACATGCATGTCTCGTAAAAGATATCTTAATTGAACTTTTCAAATAACATGTGACACTGATTCGTAATTATTATATGATCATATCTATTATCACATCATTTATATGAAAACATTCGAATATTTCTTACGATTTATGGATTTATTCTTTTGAAATTATGTAAATACAAATGTTGATATAATTGCATGTAGATCATCTTAAAGAAAATAAAACTTATGTTCACTAATTTATGTTTATTTTTCAAGCTGATATCAAAGGAACTTAATAATTTTTGTTCATGGAAATGGCAGGGTCAACTAAGTCAATACAGAATGAGCTGCTTTGGTGGGAGTGCACTCAAAAAGCTTTTTTTTTTTTGTTCTTTAAAATAATTAAATAAAGCCAATGTTAATTGTTGGCACTGTTTATTAGTTTAATCTAATGAACTTGTTACAAATAAAAATATATATATATATATATATATAATTAAATATATGTTTATGTTTGCTTTTGTACTATTTAGTTCAAACAATGTTACCTATATGTTTGCAAATAGGAGATGATATATGCCCATTTCATAGAAGACTTTCTATAATTTTACAATTATGATTGTAAATCAAGCCAGTAAAGTTTACAATCACTACAAAAAAAAAAAAAAGAGTAACATTTTGTCGTGGAAAAAATATGTTGTAATTCATGGCTAAAGATGATCAAAGAATCTTTGATTTCTGAGAATTTATACAATTCACGTTAATTACACAATACAATCAAGTCTGCAATATATAGCAAGAGACGCATACATCACAATTGTGTGCAAGTCTCTCTAACCAACTTCTAACAAATTACTAACAAACTTCTAACTAACTCCCTGATTTTCAGGGATGACATGGCAGCTACGTGGCAGTCTACATGGACAGCAAGAATGCTGACATGTAGTTTGTAATGGACACATAAGCTTATCATTAGTGACTAACTGAATTCAGCTTATGTGTCCAGTCAGTTTGTTACTTGAAGTTGGCTTATTGATACTAGAAGGTGTTTGATAAACTTGCAAAGGTGTTTGATGAAAGTCCACCTTGCTTGTATACACCTTCCTTGTTGAGGCTGCTGTGGTGTTGCTCGAATGATCAAGTGCATCAGGAGATTCACTTGATTGTTCTCTAACATCCCCCCTCAAGCGAGGCTGTGGATTTTCAACAGCGAGCTTGGACCGAAGAGAGATAAATCAGGTAATGGGAAGAGCCTTAGTCAATAAATCAGCAGGTTGAACTTCGGTTGGAATGTAACGAATGTCAACCTGTTTGTTTGCCACCTTTTCACGCACAAAGTGGACGTCAATCTCTATATGCTTAGTTCGAGCATGGAATACTGGACTTTTGAGCAATAGATTGAGCTTCTAAGTTGTCACACCATAAGATGGGAGTACCATGAAGAGAGATACCAAGTTCAACAAAAAGAGATGTGAGCCATAAGATCTCAGAGGTAGCATGAGCAACAACTCGATATTCCGCTTCTGTACTTGAACGAGCTAAAACTTGTTGCTTTTTCGAACTCCAAGTGAGAAGATTATCACCCAAGCACACACAATAACCACTTGTTGATCTGCGGTCAATTAAGTAGCTGGCTCAATCAACATTCACAAATCCTTCAAGAACAAGATGCTTGGCTGGAGTGAACTGAATACCAAAATTCAGAGTCCCTTTAATGTACCTGCAGTACCCGCTTACATGCTAACCAGTGAAACTGAGTTGGGGCCTTCAAAAATTGACTTAACTTGTTAACCACGAAAGCAATATCAGGCCGAGTCAAGGTGAGGTACTGAAGTGCGCCTATAGTGCTGCGATATAGAGAAGGATCGAAGAATGGAGCACCATCAGATATAGTGAGTTTGAGACTACCAAAAGCAGGGGATAGGATAAGGCTTGGCTGCTGCCATATTTGTTTTCTGTAATAAGTCCCTAGCATACTTTGATTGAGATAGGTGAAGACCATGTTGATCCCTTGCAGCCTCAAAACCCAAAAAATACTTGAGAGAACTAAGGGTCTTGAGTGCAAACTTGGCATTAAAAGCAGCAATCACTTGATGAACCTGTTTAATGTCACTACCAGTTACCAATATATCGTCAACATATACTAATAAAAGAATAACCCCAGCAGCTTGTTTTCGAATGAAGAGTGAGTGATTAGAAACAGAACTTTTGAATCCCCAACCAAGCAAGGCACATTTGAGTTTGTCAAACCAAGCTCTTGGAGCTTGTTTGAGACCATAAAGTGATTTATGAAGGTAACATACATGAGTATGACAAGCTGCATTTTCAAACCCCTCAGGTTGCTTCATATATACCGTCTCAGCAAGATCACCGTTCAAAAATGCATTATTGATATCAATCTATTGGATATCCAAATGAAAGCTGACAGCTAGGGCCAAGACAACTCTTATAGTAGATGCTTTGACAACCGGACAAAAAGTCTCTAGAAAATCCAAGCCGGGTGTTTGATGAAACCCCTTGGCAACTAAACGTGCTTTGTACTTTTGAAGAGAACCATCTTGGATATACTTGACTCTGAAAACCCACTTGTTTCCAACCACATTCATAGATGACTGATACGGAACTAGGCTCCAAGTTTTATTGGCTTGAACTGCATCAAATTCAGCCTTCATGGCTGCTGCCCAATTTTTGTCCAGAAGTGCACATTTAACATTTTTAGGCTCCTCTGCAGTGTTAGAACAAGAAGAAACAGCAGAAAAAGATTTAGGGTTTGGATATGCCACACTTGGATCGAGTTAACATGGGATGCATATTAATAGTAGCTGAATGTATAGGTGCAGGGTGTGTAGCGATATTAGGCTCAGTGGGTGCAGAATGTGTAGCAATATTGGGCTCAGTAGGTGCAAGACTAGAACACTCAAGAGGTGCTGGAGAAGAAGCATAGTTATAAGGTGTATACAAATTAGCAGCAGACTTAGAAATGGATACACAAGGAGTAAAATCAAGAGGTAATTGTGCACTAGAAGAACTAACAGCTGAATTGAGATTTGGAGAAAATAAGTTGCAAAAAGGAAATTTAAATTTATTGAATTGAACATGTCTAGAAACATAGATTCTCCTAGAAGGATGAAGACATTGATATCCCTTGTGATCCCTACTATAACCTATGAAAACACATTTTGAAGAATGAAATTCAAATTTGTGTTTGTTATAGAATCTGAGATAAGGAAAGCATGAACTACCAAACACTTTTAGGAATTTAAAATCTGGTTTGTGGTGATGAACACATTCAAAGGGAGATTTGTGTTTAAGAGTTGGTGTTGGCAGCCTATTAATGAGGTAGGTAGCAGTGTCAAAAGCCTCCCACCAAAATGATAATGGCATTTTTGCTATAGGATAAGAGAGCTAGGCCTGTTTCGACTACATGCCTATATTTTCGTTCGGGTAAGCCGTTTTGTTGGTGAGTATAAGTACAAGGATGTCTAAAAACAATACCATGAGTAGCAAGAAAGGAAGCTATGGGTCGAAATTCCCCACCCCAATCAGATTGAAAGCACTTTAATTTTCTGTCAAATAGCAGTTCAGCTGCAGTTTTGAACAACTTGAAAACACTAATTACTTCGGATTTCTCTCGAAGAGGATAAATCCATGTATATCGAGTATGAAAATTAATGAAATTAACAAAGTATTTATAGCCTTGAGAAGATGAAATGGGAGCTGGTCCCCATACATCAGAAAATACAAGTTCAAGTGGATTGAAAGTTCTGATTGTTGATGATTCAAATGGAAGTTGATGCATTTTTGCACATTTATAGGAATCACAAAATGGCATAACAAAATTTTTCATACGAAGATGCTTGATAGTTCTAAAAGCATGATTCAACACACTAATAGATGGATGACCAAGACTACATGCCACATTTCAGCTGTGCATACAGATGAATCAGATGTGATGCAAATTTTATTTCTATTCACAGTAGCAACATAAGAAGCTGCTACAAGATTATTTACACAAGAAGTAGCTGCACACTTTGCATCACTATTTTGACAAGAATTAGAAACAACAGTAGGACAGAATTTAGACATATAAGCACTAGACAGCTTTTGAAGCAATTGAGGATGAGCCTTAGTAAGATCAAGTTTGTATAGACCATTTATCAGGTGTTCTTTCCAGTAGAACCTTCCTCGTGTTCAAGTCCTTTATCAAACAACAAGTTGAATAAAATTCAGCAACAATAGAGTTATCTTTAGTAAACTGAGAAACACTCAATAGGTTTTTGGTTATTTGAGGCACATGCAAAATATTGTGGAGATATAAAGGATGTGTGTGGCTAGGTGTTCTAATTGCAGTGGAACCAAAATGTTTAATGTGCAGTTTATAACCATTACCTACTGCCAGTTTCTCCTTTCCACGACACTACTAGTTTGAGAGAAAGGTTGCCCAATTCCGAAGTCACATGACTTGTGGCACCACTATCAAAATACCCGTTCGAATCCATGGATGTCTCAGGTGATGCAATCGTAGCACTCTAATTTAGGAGGACTGTTCTGATGCTGAACATAAGAGTTGTTGCCTTGAGGTGATTGATTATTTGATCCATTAAAATTGTGATCAAACCGTTTGTAGCACCTATTAACCATGTGTGCTGGTTTGGCACATAGCTGACACACAACTCTGTTTTGATTGCCATAACCTCTGCCTCTGCCTCTCCCCCTTCCTGAGTTAGAACCTCTTCCTGATGACCTTCTATCAGTGCTAGCCATATTAGCAGAAGCAGTAGACACTTCCAAAGATGCAATCGAGTGTTGTTGTTCAAGACGTTGTTCTTGTGTTAACAGCAGGTATTGTGCCTCACTTAAAGTGATGGCATCTTCTCTTGATGTAATATGAACTACCACCGAGTCATATTCATTACCAAGTCCATTCAACACATTCAACAAAATATCCTGATCATTCATTTGATGACCAGCAGCAGAGAGACTATCAGCATAACTCTTGATTTTAAGAACATAATCAGTCATAGACATAGATCCTTTTCTAGTCGATTGAATCAAGGACTTTAGATGCAAAACTTTTGCTCTAGATTGTTGAGAATAAGTTTTCTCTAATGTAGTCCATACTTGAAAAGCTGTAGGACACTGAGTAACTTGTCCTATAACAGATTCACTAAGAGTTGAAATCAACCAACATACAAGAAGCTGATCATTTTTCTTCCAAGCCAAAAAATCATTGTTCAAGCTAGTTGTTTCCTTATTAGTTACTGGATTCGTGACATGAACAAACATAGCTGGAGCTGGCTTGGTTTCGAAGATATATTCCTCAATATTGTAAGCACGAATCGCAGGCAGGCACCTGAGCTCTCCAAAAAAATGTAGTTATTTCGATCCAGTTTCACTAGAAGATTGAAGTTCAGTTGTGATGTAAATGGAGAAGAAAATGGTGCTGCAGAGATAGGTGTTGCAGTTGCAGCGGTCATTGAAGAGTTGGACACCGTTGATGAAGTTCCTATCATGACTTTTGTCAATGAAGCTCTGATACCATAAAGATGATCAAAGAATCTTTGATTTCTCAGAATTTGATACAATTCCCGTTAATTACACAATACAATCAAGTCTGCAATATATAGCAAGAGACATATACATCACAATTGTGTGCAAGTCTCTAATCTTTAATTTATGAGAATTTGATACAATTCACGTTAATTACACAATACAATCAAGTCTGCAATATATAGCAAGAGACGCATACATCACAATTGTGTGCAAGTCTCTCTAACCAACTTCTAACAAATTACTAACAAACTTCTAACTAACTCCCTGATTTTCAGGGATGACATGGCAGCCACGTGGCAGTCTACATGGACAGCAAGAATGCTGACATGTAGTTTGTAATGGACACATAAGCTTATCATTAGTGACTAACTGAATTCAGCTTATGTGTCCAGTCAGTTTGTTACTTGAAGTTGGCTTGTTGATACTAGAAGGTGTTTAATAAACTTGCAAAAGTGTTTGATGAAAGTCCACCTTGCTTGTATACACCTTCCTTGTTGAGGCTCCTGCTGTGCACTTTGTGGTGTTGCTCGAATGATCAAGTGCATCAGGAGATTCACTTGATTGTTCTCTAACAATGGCAAAAGGTGCTGTAAATACTATCGTAATAAAAAGTTTTATCGCGGGTGATAACTATTGTAAAAATATTTTTACGGTAAAACATGAGCGGCAAAAGGCTTAAAATTTGTAGCAGAAGATTTAAAATTTTTAATATTTACTACGCATTAGCATCCGCGGTAAAAATATTGCCAAATATAACATTTTTTTTTTAGTGAATATATACAGTACTCATGCTTCTTGGGGTACCAAGACAGTTAATATCGAAAATATTTTTAAAATAACAAAATTATGACACCACTTTTTCAATATTTTTATAAATTTGAGCTCCTAATATGTTCATCATGTTAACAAAATTACTTGTACAAGGGGCCTTCTCTGATTACCCAGATATATTTTTCATTTAATAAATTAAGTTCTTTTTACTGATTCTTTTTTATTTTTATTTTTAATTATTAAATATGTCCCTAATAGGAGAAAGAGAAAATATGAAAGAAAATAGAAAAAGAAAGAGATATTTTCTGATAATTTAAACAGTTGAGAAGTGTTTTCTTTATCTTTGTACCAATAAAACGGGTAAAATATAACGGGATCAACTCATAAACCACCGTAAGAAGTGAAAAACTCAACCTAGAGAAGCTAGAGCAAGGTGTTTGATAGAAACACACAAGTGCTCGATGAAATGCTAGTAATGTAAAATTGAAGAAACTGAATAATGAAGCTTTCATGAACTCATCATTGGAGATTCTTCCAAGAATCATGAGTGAATTTAGAGGAAAGTTAATTAGCATTTCATTGAATAATTATTTGGAATTAATCAGCAAGTTTATATACAAAACCTGAAGGCAATCATGGTTGTTGATTGCTAACAAACTTTAACAGGTTTAATCTCAGCCACTTAATCCTAACTAACTTTCCAGCCCAGAATAACTAACGTTTGAATTTATAAGCTGCAAGGCACCATACAGATCATAGTATTCCTGCAAATCAGCTATACTAAAATCAACTTAATGATCATCACAACTGAGATCATGATGGCCACTGTTGTTCTCTAGATTGCAAAGGATTGGTAAAGCATTGGACTTAGGATGAGCTGATGATCATCAGGTGTGCAGTGTTCAGGTTGGGCTGACTTGGCAGCATTTCTTTAAATCAAGGAGATTTATGTACACTTGTCATGATATCCTTAAATCTAGGCAAGTTTGTTAGAGTTAGTTATTTTTGTCTAAACTCTACACTATATATTTGTAACTCATGCAAATTACATAATTGATTATTATTCAATGAAGATCAGATTTCTTTAACACCATTGAAGCTCTTCTCTTGAGCTCAAAGATCTCTCTTTGTGAGATCATTTATTAACTAATTGTTTCTTTACAATCTCACATGGTATCAGAGATAATCAACTATTGTAATGGCTGTTGATTCTTCACAATCTTCACTTCCTTCGATCTCAGGCACTCATAGTAAAGGTAGCTGGATGCAATCCACAACTTTTCTGGATTTTCCTTCTCTCGCGAAGACTTTGAACTTCAAGCTTATCAACAAACTGAACAGTAGCAATTATATCTGTTGGAAGGCTCAATCCTCTCTGTTATTTAAGCACTTGAGCTTGAAGATCTGATCTCAAGCTCAAAGTTACCTCCTAGTAAGTTTCTTCTCTCTGAATCTACTAGTGATCTTGTTGTTGACCCTTCAATTGATGAAGATTTTTAGCGTGGAATCAATCAAATCAACTCTTGTTGTATTGGTTACTGTCAACAGTTAGCAAGAGTATAATGGGACAAGTTCACAAATCTAAGACTTCCACTTGAGTTTTGGTAAAAACTTGAAAGATTGTTTTCACAACAGTCTATAGCTCGTATTTTCTAACTTAGACAACAACTTCAAACTCTTAAAAAATGATCTATGACTATATAGAGTTTATTCTTAAGCTCTAAACTATTATAGATGAACTAGCTGCTGGAGGACAAAATGTGAGTGACAATGATCTTGTTTTGAGTGTCTTGAGGGGTGTAGGTCACGAATAGGATATATGGTGGTGTTGATTACACACCAGTATACCCTTAAATTCAAATAATATATATAATTTTATTTATATTTAACTATTTTTTATTTACATTTAAATATTAAAATTTTAATAAAAAATAAACTAAATGATCGGTCAGTTATTGTTACATGTTTACACCCCTTGAACCGTGTCTTTTGATTGTGTTTTCAAGTATATTAGGTGCTTTTGATGTGTTTTGTGAGCTTGTGCAGGTTCTAGGTGATTTCCGTGAAAAGACGCGAAGATAGGACAATCAGAGCCAAAACCGTGCATTTTGGGCGCAGGGTGCCGCGCCACCTGGTCACCGCAACCAGGGGTCGCACGGCGTTGCTCACGCGCGCTGAAGGGTGCTCAATTCCAGTGAGCACCGCGAGGTATGCACGCAATCAGCACTCGCTGCAGCTTGCTTACGCTGAAGAAGGAAATTGCATCAGTGAGCTACGCTACCACGGGCGTGACCAGGGCATGCTAGCAATGATGCTCGCGCGGTGAAGGTACAGCAAACCAGAACGCACCGCGACCAAGCGATGCGACGGCTGGTCATGGTGGTGCTGGTCGCGATGAAGTAACTCTTGCATCCCTAGCAGCCACCTATAAAAGCAAAAACGATGAGCTATTTTCTGGGGGGGACTTGGTCACTTCCAAGTTGCGACCATACACTATTTTTCACCTCTTTTCACTATTCAAAACACCAAACATTAACACCGAGCACCATCTCGAGATTGGTTTCACAAGTTCAAGCGATTAATCATTAAGGAAGACGAAGATTGACGGAAAAGAAGCCTCATCCGGAACAAAGCGGATTTTAATTCTCGACACCTTCGAATGGGCTGTTTCAATCCCTTTATCTTTTCTTTATGTTTAATTAATTGTATGAGTGGCTAGTCTTATTGTTAGGTGGTCATAGGACCATGAACGAATTTAGATGTTATTGACTATGTAAATCTTTTACAATTTATTTCATGATATAGACTTGAGTATATTTTTATATTATCGTATTGTGTCTAATTCTCGTGTGTTGCGATTGCGAAAGCAGATTGCAAGCTTTCTTGATGAAAACCAATTTGATATATATTGTGAGTGTATGAGAAATCATTAGATTGCAATAGGGCTTAATTGACTCTAAAATCAATACTAGGTTAGTTTCGATAAGAAATTACTAAATTAACCTAAGTATTAGATTAACTATGGTTTTCATTGAATGCACTTTATGACCATAGGTGTTTTTGATTGGATTTACACACCATTGCGTGACCCATACAATGTGGTATAACCTAGGTTGTAAAAGTCTTGTCTTGTTAATAAAGTGCTTCATAGTAGTCATTGTTTATCCTTATCCGGGGTTGGGACCGCATGACCACCTAGCGCTTTCTTCCATCGAATTCATCTTACTTTATTTCTTGTTTTAGTAGTTTAATTTAGTTTAATCCAAAACCAAAAACCAATTAATTTACTTTATTGTCATAGTTATATCTTTAGTTTATAGAACTGGTATGACCACTTCCTTATGAATTCGACTCCGTACTCAAGGAAATTTATTACTTCGACACATCTGCACTTGGAATTTATCCCACGCGTTGTGAGCGTGTCAAGTTTTTGGCGCCCTTGCCAGGAAAGTAGTTTAGGTTGCTAGTTCTTTAGATTAGAGATTTTTAGGTTTTATTTTTCTTCTTAGTTTTTAGTTTAAATCTATTGTTTCTCTTGTTGTTTGATTTTTGTTAGTTTTAGTTTTGTTTTATTTTGTTCGTTTTTATTTTAATTTCTCTTTGTTTCTCTTTGTTTTTCTTGGAGGTACTTGAGTGCATCTGCATGCAGGGTTGTCATTCTCAAGAAGGAGAAATCTTACCTTTGAATGACCGGATCGACCGCAATAGGAGAGTCACAGACTCTACAGTTGAACCTCTACCTTCTACTTTAGAAGAGCAGTTTGGGGCTAAAATGGAGCATATATAAAGGGTAGTACAAGAGTCATGCGAGACTTTGCACTCCCAGTCATAGAGACGTCACCATCTTGCACCTGCTGGACTCCTCGTCCAAAAACTATGATCTGAAGAATATACACTTCAACATGCTGCCATCTTTCCACAATATCGTAGCTGAGCATCATTTGACCTTCATTGCGCGAATTTTACGGCACCATTCATTCATTCCCACTTTAGAGGTTGTCTGAAGAGCAGCTCAGGATGCGGTGTTTCCCTTACACGCTCAAAGATAGAGCTAAACAGTGGCTGATGACGCTTCCAGCGGGATCTCTTCGCACGTAGTCAGAGGTGTACAGAAATTTCATAGGGGAAGTTCTGCTCCTATCAGGAGACTGTAGAGATGCGAATGAAGATAACCAACTTTGCTCAGGGAAATGGATAGTCGTTCCATGAAGCATGGGATAGGTTCAAGCTGCTACTCATCCAGTGCTCGCACCATGGGTTTCCACTAGAGCTGCAGAATCAGTTTTTCTATGATGGGCTGAATATGAACGGGTAATCAATGGTGGATAATGCTGCAGGAGAGGCAATACAAGAGCAGATTATGGATGAGGCTTATGAGCTCTTCGAGATGTTGGGAGCCAACCCGCAATAAAAGAGTGTCAGAAGGAAGACACATGTCGTTCATGAAGTGCACACCAATGCAGGGTTGGTAAAACAGGTTGCTGAGCTGAGTAAACAGGTGCAGAGTTTAGTAGCTTCAAGTGAGCGGAAAGTCGGCATTATTTGCTCCATATGTGGAGTAGGTGGGCACGATTTTGTTGTGTGTCCATCTAGGGAGACCTTCCCGGAGTATGTGCAAGAACAAGCGCAAGCACTAAATACCTTTCCTCCGAGATAAATGAATGATCCCTACTCAAGTCACTATAATCCAGGATGGAGAAATCATCCAAACTTTTCCTGGAGAGATAGTCTGCAGCAGCCATGGTAGTACCCATCACAGCAGCAATACGACAAGTTTGAACCTCTGCAGCAGCTTCAGCTTCCGCAAATTATACAGGGTTCACATGATTCACCTCCTCAACAAGCAAGAACAACTCTAGATGATAAATTTGATAAATTGTTGCAGATGTTCCAGTAGCAGGAGGCTATATCACGGAAGCTAGAGGTGCAAGTCGGCCAATTAGCTGAAGCCCTGCAGAACAAAGTGCCCGAGAAGTTCCCTAGTGGTAAGACAATTACCGTTCTCCGGAGTGATAAGATTGTAGATAATAGGCTTCGGGGTGAACTTTCTAATCCTTTTGTTATTGATGCAGGTACAGATACAGACCCTCCAGTGCAGAAGGATGAAGAAGTGGTGACTTCTAATCAAACACCAAGTCTTCAGTCAGGTTGCGGCCCCATATGTGCCACAAGTTCCGTTTCCTGATCGTCTCCAGAAGAACAAAGCTGACAGCGCCTTTAAAGAGATATATGATATGCTGTGTAAAGTTCACGTTGTTGGGATTTATGCCCTAAAGCTTGTAATTGTAAATGGTTAAAGACAATAATAAGAATTATTCAGATTATCATTCAAGTTCATAAAATGTTTTATATTCAGTAATACATTTGTATTGTGCAAGAACATCCTAAATTGCAAGATGTAATCTCATAATGAGTATATGATGGTCATATACAGAGAGGATTCATTTTGAGACGTACAATCTAAAGAGTCCGTAGAGAGCGAACAAAGCTGGGTACTTTGTTTGTGATTGATCTACTGCTGCGGTCCATTCTGTAAAGTACGGTGGTCTTATCCTAGACCGCTTATATAGTTGACATGAGAATGGAGGCACCTTATATGATGAGATCATATAGGACTGGGCCACGCTTTATATGAATCTCTTACCAAGATCCGTTAGTAGATGAGATTTATATATAATCGATAAACGATGGCTATTTATAGAAGATCTTAATCCTGAGTGTCTTATCGACTCCTTCAGGTTAGATCGTGGCTTTTGATTTACCATGAGTGAGGTTGATGAGAATCTCGACCAATACCTCCGTATCTTGGAGTTGCGGTTTGGCTTGTGGCTGGAAAGGTTTGAACACAATAGTGAAATCCACTCCTTCTTGATTGAAGTAGATAAGTAGTTCCCTTAAGGGTTGATTCGAGGACTTGAATGATTATGAGCGCTCTCCTTCTTCCGTGAGGAAGACAGGATTTAATTGTTCATTAGAGAATCAATGGTACTTAAAGGAAAAAATATTTCTAGAGGGGTATAACGGACTTTATGACCCAACTCTAGTTATGAACTATTTGTGGAGGATCACACTATATGCAATTAGCTATATCAATGGACGCCAAGACTTTAGATTGTATAAACACGTCTACAGTTATGAGAGTGCAGCCTCGGGTTTTTAGTGGAATAACTCGGAGGTTAATAATCGTGAAATATTAATTAAAGAGTTTTAATTAATATTACTAAGTATTATTGGAGCTCAAAACTATGGGTCCATTAGGTCCGCTTGCTAGCCCTTATGGTTGTTGGTAATGAGGGTCACGGTAGATTAATTGGATGGTCCAATTAATAGTGTTACGAAAGTAATGCTATTTAAATAAAAGAGAATAATTAAATATGTGATTATTTAATTAATTAAATATTTAATAAAATAATATAAATTATTAATTATTAATTATTAATTCTATTTATTAATATGAGGTCATGTGATTAAATAATGACTAGGACAAAAAAATTAAAAGAATTAGATTATTTTAATAGTCCAAAAGGTCACAGGTTAAAATATTTAGAGAGACTAAAAATAAATAGGATTTAGAATCCTATTTTGACTTGGTCAAACTAAAACCCTAAAGGACTACTATATAAGTGTTATATAGTTAGGAAAAACCTAACCTAGCACACAAGTGAAAAAGAAAGAGAGTTCGGCCACCAAAGAGAGAAAAGAAAAAAAAAAAGTTTTTTCTGACTCTCCCCTCTTTTGCAGGATTCGGCCAGTGTTCTTTTCACGTGACCTCCATCTCTTGCCGTGACGTGCCCATACACATGTTGTCAAACTGTGGGTCATAGCTTGGAAGATCTAGTGGTAGATCGAAGAATCAGAAAAAGAAAATAAAGAAAAAGGTATGTAGTTTCTAAAGTCTTTTTCTGCGTATATACAGGAACTCATTCCTGATTGAAAAAGATTTTCAATATAAGAAAAAATTTTGAAACCCAATTCCGCGTGTTATACGATAATCAAAGTATTTTCTAAAATTCCCTTCACACGTCAACCTGCCACTTTTGGATATGATCAAGAAAATGTCATCTTATTGGAAGTTCTTCAGGGAACTCAATAAGCAGGAAGAGGCAGTATGGGCCGAACGAGAGTGTGATGATCTCTGAGACGGTGAACGTAGTATTGCAGCAGAAGCTTCCCCCAAAGTTAAAAGATCCGAGGAGCTTCAACATTAATATCACCGTCGGAAATGCAAAGCGAGAGACAGCCATGTTAAATCCTGGGGCTAGCATCAATCTGATGCCTTATTCGGTCTACATGCAGTTGGGCCTAAACGAGTTGAAGCCCACTTCCATGTCACTGCGATTAGCCGATTGGTCGACACGGTACCCGAAGGGTATTGTTGAGGACATCTTCATCCAGGTAGACAAGCTGATCATACCTGTTGATTTCGTGGTCTTGGATATGGACGATGCGAGGACGACCGAGACTGACTTTCCCATCCTGTTGGGGACACCGTTTATGGCTATTGCGTAGACGATCATCGATTTGCAAAATGGGAAGCTATCTATGACAGTCCTAGGCGAGACGGTCGAGTTTCAGGTATTTGATGATATGAAACCCTCTGTCAATTCTTGTGATTATTTTTCTTTGGATGCTTCAAGTACCCAGCTAGAGGGAGCAGAGGAGCAGTGCCTTAGTGGCACGGGAGCAGCAGAACGCTAAAACAGGTTTGGAAGGTGAAAAAGAAAGCTAAAAAGAAAAAGAAGCCCAAACCTAGTTCGAATAAACCGCCTGACGACGAGCTTGATTTTGAGGAATATGGAGGCTTTCTCAAGTTTAAGAAGCAATTGTTATTTTTGTTTCATGGAAAGCGTAGACGGTCGAGCAAGTATGAGCAGATTGTGAGCCATGCAGGAGACGATGTCTTGGATATGCATTGAGAGATAACTCGAGTCCGACGTCTTGCCCAAACGTTAAATAAAGCACTAGGAGGGAGGTAACCATTTATTTCGTTTCTGTTTGTTTTTATTGTTGTATATGTCAGTTTTATTCAATTTCGCTTTTTTGCAGAAGTGTTATGCATTGTGTTAAGAAAACGAAGGACGGGGGACTGAGGTTGGATGCATTTATAGTTGTGGATATTAGGATTGTTAGTTGTGGATATTATGACTGTTTTTATGTGTTTTGTTTTTATTGTTCATGTTTTGTTTGTTTTTGTTTTTCTCTTGAATCTAGGATTTCAAACATTGAGGACAATGTTTATCTTAGGTTTGAGGATATTTTTGGTCTTTTGTGTGTTTTTGTGTCGTATTGGTGTATATAGGCTGGAAACCTAGACTTTCCATCCACGCATTGAGCGTTTGGAAGACTTAGGTATAACAATGCCACGTATATCAGTCTTTTGAGTCTTTCCTTTAGTTTTGTTTTGTTAGGATAGCAAATCATATACATGCTAAATAGATAATTGAGTAATATTATGTAAATACTTAGGTTATTTGAGTGTATAAAGTGGTTAGTTAGAATATTGTTGGAAGTCTTTGCATCTAATCATATAGGTCTGACATTTTTGCATTGTAGCATGTTCAATCTTCGAACTAGTTGTCCTGATTAATAATAGAGACTACCCTTAGTGAGATTTTGAGCATCATGTGTATTCATTCTGAGGGAATTTTTTTGTTTCTACTTTTAAACACTTTCTTGAGCTTATTATCAGTAGATTGATCTCTATAGGGTTGAATTGGATGTTAATGAATTGCATAATAAGAATGTTGTATGCATATGTTGAATGTTCAGTTGAGTAGATTTTGGAGATATGATCCAGGCATTGTGTGTGAACTTCTAAATAGCTTGATTTCCTGTCCTTAATTTATATGCTCCCTATCCCATTCGCGGCCAAACACTCGTACATTAGCTTTTTATTGTATGACCTATACTGTCTAAAATCCTAGTCGAAATCGTAAAGGCCTTACTTTTGACACTTGGAAACTAGAGACAATTAAAGAGAGAATGTGTAAATATTGAGTGAGAAAAAGGAGTGCAGTCAAAAAGATGGAAAGGGTGAAGGAAATGTGCAAAAGAAAATAAAAGATAATAGCCAACTAAAAAAAAAAGAATAAAAATGAGCTGGCTAAATAAGTAAAGGAGTATGATGCACAAAGAGAAAAAAATTGAAAAAAAGGTTTGAAAAGAGGTTGACGGAGAAAGGCATAGGAAAGGATTGGGAATACAAGTTGAACAAACTTGGTAGTCGAGAGAGCGGAGTGCAAAAAGAAAATTTGATGAAGTATCTCAATAAGTTTCCAAGTGAGTTGCGACCCTATTTATGTTCTTCTTGTAGCCAATCACCCCAATGCCTCATTACAATCATAAAAAGACCTGTTGATCTCCTTAGGAAATTTAATTATAATATTTAATATGTGTGTAAATTGATTTTTCTGTTATTAATATTTGATATCATTCATGAGGTCCTTTTGTTAAACCTGAGCGTTCTTTCTAACTATTTGTACATGTGATATATTTAGTCTTTCTTTGTTGATTAATTCCAGTCGTATGTAGTTGAAAGTGTGAAAACCTAGATTCTGAGTGTTATTAAGTGAAAACTTGTGAGACTAGAGTCAATGCGAATTACATCAGTGACGTACTAGTATGGAAGGTTTGACTGTTATGAATGCGATGCACGTCAGAGTCTTGTATGATATAGGGTGTATTAAACTTATTGGCATTATTTTGGATTTCTGATTTTGTGCTATTCTTGTGCCTTTGTATTTGTGTATATACTTGATTTGAAGTTTAGCTATGTAAGTGGTTAGCTTAGGTCGTTTGTGGGTATCGTAGCTGGTAAACCCTCACGAGACTATAACTCGTCCACTAGGGCCACGTAGAGGTTTAAAAGCTTAAAGGAATATGCTAAGTGTCATCGTTTCATCCTACAAAAATTACATTGCTCAGAATCAGAATACAAATAAACAACCACAAAGAGGTGATCCAGCTAATAGTAGAGACAACAATCCAAAAGGTAAAGGAAAAGGCAGGAATGCTAGTATATGGAACAGTGACAACAGACGCGTTTGCCAAATTTGTAGAAAGAGTGGACATTCTGCAATCTATTGTTACAATCGATTTGATAGGTCTTATCAAAGCTTTCAAGGGGGTAACAATCAGATTTGCTCTAATCCAAATCAAGGTCCTTTTCGACAGCAGCAGTTGAGGCAGTTTCAAGGACCTGATGCTCAATAGCAGCAGGCCAACATTCATCAATCAGCAAGCCTACTTTGCTACACCTGAGTCAGTATGTGATCCATCTTAGTATGTTGATAGTGGGGTTACAAATCATGTCACCTCTGATTTTTGAGCAATCTCTCCATACAATCTGAGTATCATTAATGAAGTGATAGACTTACTGTAGGAAATGGGCAATTTCTTAACATATCTTTCATTGGTAACATATTCATTACTTCTTCTATGCCTCATGCTTCTACTCTTGTGTTAAAAGATGTTATTTATGGTCCCTCTATTGCAAAAGACCTACTGAGCATATCAAAGTTCACTCTTGATAACAATCATATGCTGAATTTGATGAGAACTGCGTATGTTGAAAGACAAAACTACCAAGAAGATGCTGCTCACAGGGGTCCTTAAGCATGCCTTTACCAACTTGCTTTCAACTGTGTTCAAGCTCCAAGACTTACAGATTCATATGTCCTGTCATCTAAGTATTCTGAATTTTTCAATTCCATTAAATTCAGTCCATCACTTCATGTAAATACACTCCAAACTGATGTTCATTTCCACAACATACTTTAATGACAAGAACCAATGATGCAAATTTGTGGCACATTAAACTTAGTCATCGTGCATCCTTAATACTGCAACATGTTTTATATAAAATGCATCTAAAAACTACATTGTCTGATCTTCATTTCCGCGACTCTTGCAAGCTAGGAAAAATGCATCAACTCCATTTTCAATACTTCTCTTATTGAGCAAAACAACCTCTTAAAATGTTATATGTTAATGTCTGAGGACCACCCTTTTTAAGCTCAATGAAAGGCTACAAATACTATGTTATATTTGTAGATTCTTTCACTAGATATACCTAGTTCTACCTTCTCAAAGCTAAGTTTGAAGTCCCTTCCATTTTTCATCAATTTAAAAAGCTTGTTGAGTTACAATTGTCATGTAAGATTAAGTGTCTTCTAGCAGACTTAGGCTCTGAATATAAACCTTTGGTACCTTCCCTTGCTCACTTTGACATAAAATTTAGAACATCATGTGCTTATACACACCAACAAAATGGCATGGCTGAGAGAAAACGTAGACATTTGGTAGAGTTAGGCCTCATTTAGTTAGCACATGCTCATATTCCCTTGTCCATTTGGGTTAATGCTTTCCAAACAGCTATGCTTCTTATAAATAATCTGCCTACACCAGTCCTTAAAATGAAGTGTCCTTTTGAGCTCCTTTTCAATCAAGTTCCAAACCATGCTTTCTTTAAAGTCTTTGGATACTTTTGTTTTCCCTATCTTAGGTGATATAGCACTATCTTAGGTGATATAGCAAACGTAAGCTCACCTTTCACTCATCAAAATGTCTTTTCCTTGGCTATAGTTTGCATCAAAAAGGATACATATGCCTACATCCTTCGGGCAAAGTGTAAATATCAAGGAATGCGCTCTTTAATGAGCTAGAATTTTCTTATCATTCATTGTTACCAACCACAATCTCCTCACACACTTTAGCTTCTTATAGCTTACCTCTATCAATTTTTAGGTATACTAGTACTCAACCTCATTTCTCACCTTTAGCTCCTCATGTGTCTTCCTCTTAATCCTTAAACTCTGGTCCTGTAGTTATTCCTTTTCACATTCAACTCAATCATAACTGAGTCTCCTACTTCTCTTGAACATACCTCCGTAGACCTCTTACTTGTGCAGCAGCAGCCTTCTAATGGTGTATCATATCAGAATAATCATGCAACTTGTCATCCCATGATTACAAGGTCGAAATTTGGTCATCTTAAACCAAAGGTTTACTCAGCAGTTTGTCAAGCACCACAGGCTGCCCTAGTGGTATCTACTGAACCTAAGAATGCAAAGGAGTCATTGACACAGCCTCATTAGTATAAGGCAATAGAATAGGAGTATAAGGTCTTGATGAGAAATAACACCTGGGACCCTTATGCCTTACAAGCCCTCCATAAACCTTGTTAGTTTTAAATGGGTGTCAGAACAAAACATAAACATGATGGGTTCATTATCAAATATAAGGCAAGGTTGGTTGCCAAAAGGTTCCATCAAACCATTAGGATTGATTTCTGTGACACTTTCAGCTCTTGGTCAAGGCCTACACCATAAGAGTGATCTTTACACTAGCAATTTTTCATGGTTGAGACATACAGCAGGTTGACATTGACAATACATTCTTGCATGGTGATCTTCAAGAGCTTGTTTATATGGAACAACGATATGGTTTCCAAAGTAACAGCTTTTCTTCTCATGTATGGAGGTTGAACAAGGCCCTTTAAGGTCTTAAGCAAGCCCTAAAGCTTGGTTCTTCAAACTCGAGGATGCTCTTTTTGATCTAGGTTTCCACAATTCCAAATCTGATGTATCCTTATTTATTAAGCACTCCAACTCTCATGTTCTTTATCTTTTGGTTTATTTTGATGACATCCTTGTCACGGGAAGTCATGCTAGTCTTAATTGCCATCAAAACTGACAGTTCATGCTTCTTTGGGCTGCCAAGAAAAAATTCCATGTACTTATAAATGCTTAAACTATCTTAATCTAGCTCACATACTGCTGTGATAGGTGGTATATATATATTCAAAGAAGTTAATATCGAAAATATTGTTAAAATAACAAAATTATGACACAGCTTTTTCGATATTTTTATGGATATTTTTATAAATTTGAGTTTCTAATATATACCTCGTGTTAACAAAATTACAGGTGCCTTCCTAATCCCCTTTATAAGTTTTGTTGGAGGGGAAAAAGATCTTCATTTTAGGCTCATAACCCTATAGATCTGACCGACGATTTACTCCATAACAGGCTCAGGTTTCCTAAATAAATCATTTTCACCTCCATTTTTTTAGTTTTATGTTGTAGGAAAAATAATCTACTCCTGAAAGTGTTTTTAATTAGACTTTTTATGTTAATTAATTTTTTTTATTCATATTTCTTGAATATCTTCTTCTTTTAATTGTTGAAATAATTTAACTTGACAAGCCTTTTTGTAGGGGACTAATTGATAT
This sequence comes from Xanthoceras sorbifolium, assembly GCA_003430845.1. Lineage (NCBI taxonomy): Eukaryota > Viridiplantae > Streptophyta > Magnoliopsida > Sapindales > Sapindaceae > Xanthoceras > Xanthoceras sorbifolium. The sequence goes on along the minus strand of CM010622.1, from coordinate 26,797,629 downwards.
TCTAAATCTCATCAGGATTCTTATAACTTATTTTAAGTTAGACTATGAAATTTAATTTAATAAATATTACAAATAATAATTACCAAGCCACAGATGTAATTCAATTTGAATTTCAAGTTCTGCTTGTTGAAAGTCTTGGGAAACATTCTTTGTTGTTTTCAAAGCCAAGCTATGAAAATATAACAAAGTAAAAGCAATTGACAAAGAAAAGAGAGAAAAAGTAACTTTTCTTTAACTGGAAAACTAAGGAACTTTACATGAGCAAGAGGTCCTATTTATACATCAATAATCAAGAATCTGTTAAGAATAACTAACTGTAACAAACTTCCCTGAAATCACGGGAAGATTGCTGACATGGAATAACTAACTAATGCTGACATGGCCTATCCTCCTGGTGATTGTTCTTGATGATAAAAAAATAGCTAAAAGTGTCACAGGTGTTTGATGAATATCACAAGGTGTTTGTTGAAAGTCCAGTGAAGCATTCTTTGATGTTCTCAAAGCCAAGATAACTTGTTGATCACTAGCATTCCCCCTCAAACGTAACTGGGGATTAATCACAGTGAGTTTGGACTTTAAAACATCAAAACGAGTAGAGGAAAGTGGCTTGGTGAGCAAGCCTGCAATTTGATATTCAGTGGGCACATATTGAACAACAATTTCCTTGATAATAACCTTTTCTCTCACAAAATGCACATCAATTTCTATGTGCTTGGTTCTAGCATGAAAAGCAGGGTTTTTAGCCAAAGATTGTGCACCCAAATTGTCACACCAAAGAACCGGACAATTAGCAGATTTGAGACCAAGTTCACATAATAAAAATTGCATCCACACCATTCCAGAAGTTGCATGAGCTAGTGCTCTATACTCAGCTTCAATGCTACTCCTTGTAACAACTTGTTGCTTTTTAGAACTCTATGTAAGAAGATTACCACCTAAGTAAATGCAATAGCCACTTGTTGAACGCCTATCATTAACTGAACTTGCCCAGTCTGCATTACCATATCCCTCTAGCACAAACTGCTTTGCTTGTGAGAACAAGATGTCATGCTCAAGTGTCCCTCTAATGTACCTAAGAATATGTTTACACATGTAAGGTCATTATTCTATTGGCTGTGATTCCGTAAACAAACATATTTTTATGTAATTCTTAGTTAGTTTTGTTGGAGTAAGATTTGGGCGTAATGAAGATTCAAAGAAATCATGCAAAGACGGAAAGCTTCTGAGAAGAATCAAGAACGTGCTTAAAGGTAAGTTTCGAAGAAACGATACTCTTTAGTTCTTGAGATCAAATAAGATTCACACACAGACTTATAACATGTTCATGCATCTTCATTTGAGTGCTAACATGTTGGTTTTAATGTTTGTTAAGTATTTGAGTCTTATTGTTTTTGTTTTGTCTAGTTTTAAATTTAATTTCATATATTTTGTATTTTCGAAAACCTGACCTTTGGATGCTTCAACGGGCATAAATTTTTTATCTAGAGATCCAATTGGTCTTTGGTTTTTTGAGAATGAAACTAGACATCTATATTTTCCAATGGTATAAAGAACGAAAAATCCAATGCCGTTTGGTTAGAGTTCGCTTGGCTCAAAGTGAAGTCAAG
>CM010622.1:25567962-25595922 GCA_003430845.1 Xanthoceras sorbifolium | reverse complement strand
TATAGTTATATATATCTATATATATATATATATATATAGTTATATATATATATATATATTCAAAATCAATTTATTACATATACCAAATCATCCCAAAATCAATTTTACTTAACCAATCATAAACAATATATCATAAATAAACTAAAAACAATATAATATAATAATTCCAAAAAGTTCTGGAAAATCTGAAAACTACAAACATTAGTGTACACCGAACCTGGACAATTTCCTATCACTTTTCTTTTCCTTTTCTTTTTCCTCTTCTTTCCTCCTCCTTCTTCTTCTTCTTCTCTTCTTCTTCTTTTCTTTTCTCTCACTCTCTCGGCTTGCTCTCTCTTTTTTTTTTCTTCTTTTTCTTTCTTCTTCACGCCTATGTTGTTTTTTTTTTGTTTTACTTTGTTTGCTCATTTACCTTTACAATGTAGATTTATATTTGGTTTGGTGAGTGGAATTCCACTTGCCATGATCTCATTGTATTGTTATTTTTTTTTTCTTTTTGGTTTTTGATAACTTAGTGGAGCTTCTCCACTAAGTTATTTATATTATATTATATTATATTATATATATATATATATATATATATATATTATATTATAAATATCTTACTAATTGCAATTTGCTTCCTCCTTAACTCTTTAAATTCCTAAAATGGCAACCAATTGAAAATTATTCCCAAAAATATTCCACAATGAACTTTTGCATGCTCAATAATAATTAAGAATAATCCAATGATATTTATTCTATTTACGAAAAATTAGGGGCGTTACAATTTTTCCCCTCTTAAGAAATTTCGTCCTCGAAATTTTTACCTCAGTCGAACAGTTGAGGATATTGTTGTCTCATGATTTCCTTGCTCTCCCAGGTAGCTTCTTCTACATTGTGATTCCTTCAGAGGACTTTCACCAGTGGCACTCTTTTATTTCTTAGTTCTTTAATTTCTCTATCAAGAATCTGCACTTGTTCCTCCTCATATGTCAGGTCTGGTCGAATTTCAATACTTTCGGCCTGAATTCTGTGGGAAGGATCAGATCTGTATCTCCTTAGCATAGATACATGGAACACATTATGAATCTTTTCTAATTCTGGAGGTAAAGCAAGTCCATAGGCTACTGGTCCCACACGTTCAATGATTTCGTATGGCCCAATAAACCTAGGACTCAGCTTATCTTTTCTACCAAATCTGAGTACTTTCTTCCACGGAGATACTTTCAGAAACACTTTCTCACCGACGTCATATTCTATCTCTTTTCTTTTCAAATCTACATATGATTTCTGTCTGTCAGAAGCAACTTTCAATCTATCCTTGATAATCTTCACTTTCTCCTCAGTTTGTCGAATCAAGTCTGGGCCTACTAGCCTGTCCTCTCCTAACTCTGTCCAGCATACTGGAATCCTGCATTTCCTTCCATACAGTGCCTCATACGATGCCATAGCTATGCTCGACTGGTAACTGTTGTTGTAGGCGAATTCAATCAATGGAAGATGATCCGCCCAACTCCCTTCAAACTCAATTACACAACTTCTGAGCATATCTTCAAGCACCTGAATTACCCTTTCTGATTGTCCGTCTGTCTGCGGATGAAAGGCTGTACTGAAACTCAGTCGAGTACCCAAGGCTTCTTGAAACTTCTTCTAGAATCTGGATGTAAACCTCGGATCTCTATCTGATATTATGGATGCAGGCACTCCATGCAATCTGATTATTTCTCTGATATACAATTCTGCCAGTCGATCTAGGGAATAGTCAGTTCTGACAGGTAGAAAATGTGCTGACTTCGTCAACCGATCCACTATAACCCATACTGCATCGTGTTTACTCCGGGTGAGTGGCAATCCTGTGACAAAGTCCATTGTAATACGGTCCCATTTCCATTCAGGTATTGCTATTGGTTGTAACAATCCTGATGGAACTTGGTGTTCAGCTTTTACCTGTTGACAAGTCATGCATCTATTTACAAATTCCACCTCATCCTTTTTCATACCAGACCACCAGTACTGAGTTTTCAAGTCCCTGTACATTTTTGTGCTACCTGGGTGCATCGCATACGAACTACTGTGTGCCTCTGTCAGGATCATCTTTCTCAATTCTTCATCATCTGGAATGCACATCCTATCTCTGAAACACACAATACCATCAGTTATGATTGAGAAGTCCGGATGCTTCCCTTCTGGGATCTGTTCACATATCATCTGAATTTTAGCATCTTGCTTCTGTTTGTCTGCAATCTGCTGAATCAAACTGGGTCTGCATACTAATTCAGCTACCAAGGCATTATCTGAATTCAGCTATAATTGCACATTCATAGCTTTCAAAGCGAACAATGCTTTTCTGCTCAGAGCATCTGCGACTACATTCGCCTTTCCTGGATGATAGTCGATTATACAGTCATAATCTTTAATCAACTCCATCCACTGTCTCTGTCTCAGATTTAGCTCTCTCTGAGTAGGCAGATATTTTAGACTCTTATGATCCGTGTATATGTAGCATTTCTCACCATATAAGTAATGCCTCCAGATTTTCAAAGCGAATACTATGGCTGCAAGTTCCAGATCATGAATCGGATAGTTCAGCTCATGATTTTTCAGTTGTCTGGACGCATATGCAACCACCTTGCCTTCCTGCATCAATACACAGCCTAAACCCTGATGTGAGGCATCACTATAAATCACATAGTCTTTACCTGAAACAAGCTGAATCAGGACTGGAGCCTCAACTAGCATCGCCTTCAATCGGTCAAAAGCTGCCTGGCATCTGTCAGTCCACTCAAATCTGACATTCTTATGCAGTAGCTTAGTCAACGGACTTGCTATGGATAAAAATCCCTTCACAAACCGTCGATAATAACCTGCCAAGCCTAGAAAACTTCTGACTTCTGTAACATTTCTAGGAGGCTTCCATTCCACTATCGCTTCGATCTTTTTAGGATCTGCCTTAATACCCTCTGCTGACACAATGTGACCCAAAAATGCAATCTCAGGCAACCAGAATTCATATGTGCTCAGTTTGCCATACAGTTGCTTCTCCCTCAGAATCTGCAGTACTACTCTGAGGTGCCTGTCATGGTCCTCAGCCGTCTGTGAGTACACCAGGATATCATCGATAAATACTACCACAAACTGATCCAAGTATGGTCGGAATACCCGGTTCATCAAGTCCATAAAGGCTGTAGGTGCATTAGTCAGCCCAAATGGCATCACTACAAATTCATAATGTCCATACCTGGTTCTGAATGCAGTTTTCGGAATATCTGACTCTTTTATTCTCAACTGATGATAACCTGATCTCATATCTATCTTTGAGAAGACACAGGCTCCTCTCAGCTAATCAAATAAATCATCGATTCTCGGCAACGGATACTTGTTCTTGACAGTAAGTTTATTTAGCTGCCTGTAATCAATGCATAGTCTCAATGACCTATCCTTCTTTTTCACGAACAGCACTGAAGCTCCCCAAGGGGATACACTGGATCTGATGAAGCCCTTATCCAGCAATTTCTGTAACTGTAGCTTCAGTTCTTTCAGTTCTGCTGGGGCCATTCTGTAGGGAGCTATCGATACTGGAGACGTACCTGGTACCATATCTATCACAAACTCCACTTCTCTCTGAGGTGGCAAACCAGGAAGCTTCTCTGGAGACACATCTGCAAAATCACACACAGTGGGTATATTCTAGATTTCAGAATTAACCTTTCTGGAATCAACCACCTGTGCCAAATATGCTTCACACCCCTTTCTGATCAGTTTACAGGTTGCAGTGGCTGAAATGACATTGGAGAGAAAATCCCTCCGTTCACCCACCATTGTGATTTCTGCACCATCTGCTGTTCTGAGGGTTACTCGTTTTAATTCACAGTCAATCACCACTTTATGCCGAGTTAACCAATCCATGCCTAGGATCACATCAAACTCATGGAATGGCAACTCATCAAATCTCCTAGGAATTCATACTCCTGTATCCGAATAGGACAATTTCTATACACACGATTCACAACTACACTTTGGCCTATCGGATTACTGACTAACACATCATATTCAGTAGGTTCAGTTTCCATATTTTGTTGTTTCAGCATGGCATCACATATATAGGAATGAGTGGAACCTGGATCTATCAATGCAATAGCTGTAGTATCAAAAATAGAAATAATACCAGCTATCACGTCAGGCGCATCCTTGTCTTCCTGAGCTCTAACACCATAAACTCGTGCAGGAGCTCGACTATCAGGTCTGGCCACTGACTCTGACACTCCTCTGTGGCTACCACCCTCAGGTACTGCCTGACTAGGCCTCCTACCTCTGGAAGTAGTAGGGGCTGGTCTCTCTGGCTGCGGAGATCTAATCTGTGGGCAATCTCTCAAGAAATGATCATGACATCCACACCGCAAGCAGGCTCCTGTAAGCTTCCAGCATTCCCCAGGATGTCTTCTTCCATAATGATCACACAAGGCAGGGGCTGGTCCTCTACCTGCACTCCTAGGGGTACTGGCCACGGAAGTTGCAGACTGACCAGGCCTAGCTGTGGGTATAGGCTTCTGTGACTGCACTGGACCACTAGGCTGCGGTCCCTTAAATTTCTTACTCTGGGGCTGATATGAGCTGGATGGCCCTGCCCTTCTTCTTTGCTGCCCTCTGTATCTTCTGGCCTGCTCTTCCTTCTTAATTCGTTCTACATTCAGAGCTGCCGAGACGAGTCTGGTAAAATATTCGAATTCAAAGGCAGCCACCTGTAACATTGCTTAACTCATTAACATACTATTCATATATTCACAATTCATTATGTAAATAGTAGGAATTTCACACAACCTGTAGGCGGATATAATCGTTCAGTCCATCTTCAAACCATCTACATTTATCCGCCTCTGTCGCCACCATCTCTCGTGCATATTTACTCAACCTGACAAATTCTCGCTCATACTCGGTCACTGTCATCTGCCTTTGCTTCAGGTTGGTAAACTCCCTCTTCAAATTGTCTAAATAGATGCGACCAATATATTTTCTCCGGAACTCCTCCTGAAAGAATTCCCACGTTCTGTCCTCTGGTCGCACTGTCTGTATAATGGAGGTCCACCACTAATAGGCATCCTCCTGCAATAACGATACTGCACATTCCAGTCTCTCTTCAGGTGTGCAGTGCATCTGTTCTAATATTCTGTCCGTCCGTTCAAACCAGTACTCTGCGGCAGATGCATCCTCATCCTTTCTACCATGGAAATCCGTGGGTCTATGTTTAGCCAGTCGCTCTATGGATGATCTTCGTGGCGCTGCTCTAGCCACATTCTGAAAGAACTCAGCCATTTGCTGCATAAATGCTGGCTGTACCGGGTCCGCCACTCTCGGGCTTACTGATTCCCTAGATGCTCCCCCAGCCACGCTGGCGGGACTCTCAGGTCTATCACCGCTTCCTTCCATTTCTTTTATCCTATATCAGACAGAGAAGAGGTCTGCAGATTAGAGTCACACATTCATATGGGTATCTTTAGACAATGCATGCATATACAGACTCTTTGGTCCAGAAACGCCTAAACCGCGCTCTGATACCACTAAAATGTAACACCCCCTGACCCGACCCGACTGGATCGACCCAGTGAGCGTTACCGGATTTTCAAAACTTTCTCAATTCACTTCATAAATTTTCAAACCATTGTGAGCCCATCAAATAAATTTTCAAACCATTGGAAAACCACATAGTTTATAATTTAAAAATATTTTCGAGTGAGCCCATCGAAATACATTTTTTTTAAAAAAAATTTCGGCAGAGTTCCCTCTGTTTTTCTGATTTTCCAAAACCTGTTTCAAACAACTCAATTCAAATATATTTCACAACAACACTTCAAATCTCATTTCATTCAAATGCGCACTCTGCCGTTTAGTGCGACTTCCAAACAGTTTATAAAACATTTTATTAATTACAGTCCTTTGAAAAATGTAACACAGAAAGCATAAAATTATTTACAAAACATAAATATAAACTCTTCGAAAATTACAGACTTCTGTATATGCACGCTACAGAATATATATATATATATATATATATATATATATATATATATATATATATATACAAAAATATATTATTACCCAAGTCAATGTAGTGACTCTGAACTCCAAGCTGCAGGAACCTCCTCTCTATTCCTTCTCTGCTTCGGTATCCCTGTGACCTACGCGCGATAAAACGACGCGCTAAGCATATAGCTTAGTGGGTGTACACTAAACTCATTTAATAAAACTCATAAATAACTTTTCTTAATAAACTCATAAATAACTTTTCATAATAACAATATCACAATATACATATTTCAATTCCAATCATTTACAGAAATAAAACGGGTGAAATTGATTCAAGAAACAACTCATTTCAATTTACAATCCATACAAAACCGAGTCATAAATGAGTTTAAAATCATTTTAACTTCAATAATGAGATAAACATATAAAATCGATTTATAAGGTCACTTATAACCATATCACTCAATTCACTTCAATTCTGGCCTTCTAGAATACTCAACATAAACCAGGACTGGAATATGGGTCGTTCGACCACAATGACTGTCTATCGAACATAACTCCCACCCTAGGACGAATCCTAAGAGTGGTACGTATCTCCCTACTCTGGGTCCGAGTGGTCGGAACCTAGAGAGGTACATATCTCCCTATCCCAGGAACGAATCCTTAGGAAGGTACGTGTCTCCCTACCCCAGGACGAATCCGTGAGGAGGTACGTGTCTCCCTACCCGTGGACGAATCCATGAGGAGGTACATAATAAATCATCAATAACAATATCAATGTCGGTGCAGTACTGCTCACTGAACCCAGCTGGTATACCAACCTCCTATATCCATTTCTATGTCCAAGTATCCTAGGGCCTTTTCACAATATCATTTCTTTATGGTCAAATTACATTTTATTAAATTCAAATCACTAAACACATTTACAAAATTCAATATATAAATATATATATATATATATATTCAAAATCACTATATATCATAAACAATATATATATATATATCTATATATCTATATGTAGTTATATATATATCTATATATATATATATATAGTTATATATATATATATATATATATATATATATATTCAAAATCAATTTATTACATATACCAAATCATCCCAAAATCAATTTTACTTAACCAATCATAAACAATATATCATAAATAAACTAAAAACAATATAATATAATAATTCCAAAAAGTTCTGAAAAATCTGAAAACTACAAACATTAGTGTACACCGAACCTGGACAATTTCCTATCACTTTTCTTTTCCTTTTCTTTTTCCTCTTCCTTCCTCCTCCTCCTTCTTCTTCTTCTCTTCTTCTTCTTTTCTTTTCTCTCACTCTCTCGGCTTGCTCTCTCTCTCTTTTTTTCTTCTTTTTCTTTCTTCTTCATGCCTGTGTTGTTTTTTTTTTTTTACTTTGTTTGCTCATTTACCTTTACAATGTAGATTTATATTTGGTTTGGTGAGTGGAATTCCACTTGCTATGATCTCATTGTATTGTTATTTTTTTTTTCTTTTTGGTTTTTGATAACTTAGTGGAGCTTCTCCACTAAGTTATCTATATTATATTATATTATATTATATTATATTATATTATATATATATATATATTATATTATAAATATCTTACTAATTGCAATTTGCTCCCTCCTTGACTCTTTAAATTCCTAAAATGGCAACCAATTGAAAATTATTCCCAAAAATATTCCGCAATGAACTTTTGCATGCTCAATAATAATTAAGAATAATCCAAGCATATTTATTCTATTTACGAAAAATTAGGGACGTTACACTGAATGAATCCCTTAGCAACGAGTCTTGCCTTGTATCTCTCAATGTTGCCCAATGAGTCTTTATTTGTCTTAAAGACCCAATTACAACCAATGGGTTTTGCACCATGAGGCAACTCAACAAGGTCCCAGACTCTATTACACTTCATGGAACTCATCTCATCAATCATATCATTGTACCATAATTCTGATTCTTTACAACTCATGGCTTGTAAAAAGGACTCGGGATCATTATCGACTACAACGTTATAGTCAAATTCTTACAAATACACAATATAATCACTGGGAATTGCTGACCTCGTAGTTCTAGTAGATCTTCTTAATGTCGTACCAATATTTTCTTGGAAAATATGTGGCTCAACTTGTCGTTCAGAAGTCTCAGGAAACTCTTGAACAACCTGATCTACTGGAATGTTGTCAACAGCTTGTGGAACTTCAATGATTAGTTGTTCAACACCAGTTTGTACTTGAGGGGCACTGTGAACAATAATCAATCTATCACCTGATATGGAAGGTTGAGATACTGAATGATCGATTTCAGAAACTATATTCCTGGTTTGATCGCTCCCACTGATCAGGTCATATTCAAGAAACTTGCACAATCCTAGTGCTATGAGATGGACAATAAAATCTGTAACCTTTAGACCTTTCAGCATATCCAATGAAATACCCACTAATGGTCCTTAGGTCCAGTTTCTTCTCTTGTGGATTATAAATTCTCACTTCAGACGAGCAACCCCAAACGCGCATATGTCGCAAACTCGGTTTCCAACCTTTCCACAATTCAAATGGAGTTTTAGGAACAGCCTTGGTTGGAACCCTGTTTAATATATACACTACCGTCTTAAGTGCTTTAGTCCACAAGGATTTAGGAAGATTAGAGATGCCAAGCATACTCCGCATCATATCCAATAATGTTCGGTTTCTTCTTTCTGCTACACCATTTTGGTCCCGTGAACCAGACTGGTATATTGGGCAACAATCCCATGCTCTTGAAGAAACCTTGCAAATGGTCCAGGTGCTTGTCCACTCTCGGTGTATCTACCATAATATTCTCCACCTCTATCTGATCTCACGATCTTAATTTGCTTATCGCACTGTTTCTCTACTTCAGCCTTAAAGATTTTAAAAGCATCTAATGCTTCGTTCTTATTATGAAGCAAGTAGAGATACATATATCGTGAGTAATCCTCAATAAAAGAGACGAAGTATTTCTGACCATATGAGTCCATGTCTGGACAACACATATCAGTATGTATGATCTCTAATATGTCAGAACTCCTATTAGCACCTTTCTTTGACTTGTTGGTATGCTTTCCCTTTATGCAGTCCACACAAGTCTCAAAATCAGTAAAATTCAGAGTACTAAGCACTCCATCATTTACTAATCTTTTAATTCTTTCTATGGAGATATGATTTAATCTCTGGTGCCGTAATGTAGAGGAATCCTAATCAATAACACATCTTTTACTGCCAGTTTGAACATGTATTGAATTATAAGCGGCATTGTTTTGTAAATTAATACAGTAGAGACCATCAGATAAAGTATCATTCCTAACGCAATCAGATTTATAGAATAAACTGAAAGATGTTTCTGAAAAATTAAAGGAATATCCAAAAGGTACAAATCTTGAAACTGAAATTAATTTTCTTGGAACATAAAAGGTTTTTCCCAATTCTAAAACAGCATGTTCCAATAGCCTTCACATGTAAGCCCATCTTGTTTCCGGATCAGATGCTTTGCTCACTTCCTACTGGCTTCCTTAGGTTTTGCAAACCTTACAAGGAATTCGAAATATGGATTGTTGAACCAGAATCAATCCACCATGTGTTAATATTTATATTAACCATACTAGATGCATAACAAACAAATGATATTTGATTACCTTTGTCCTCAAGCCATTTTTTAAATTTGGCGCAATCCTTCTTCCTGTGTCCCTTCTTTTTACAAAAGAAACACTTGGATTCTTTCTTAATATCAGCTTTGGGAGGTATTTTACCTTTTCCTTTCTGATTGGCTTGAATCTTACCTTTTCCTTGTGTAGCCAACATCACACTATGACTTTGTTCCATTAGAAGCCTCCCTTCTTCTTGAACTCACATGGTTATTAATTCATTGATTGACCATTTATCCTTATGTGTGTTGTACGAGATTTTGAATGGCCCGTATTGTTGTGGAAGGGTGTTCAGGATATAGTGCACAAGAAAAGATTCAGATATATTAACCTCGAGTTTCTTTAATTTAGCCGCAATATCCCTCATTTGTATGATGTGCTCGCGTATACCTTTGACACTAGTGAGCCTTTGGGATGATAACTTCATGATTATAGTGTTTGCTAATGCTTTTTTTGAAGTGACAAATTGCTCGTCAATACCTTTTAGCAAGTCTCGGACATTGTCTACCTGATCCACAGAACCACGAATACTTTCAGAAATTTTGGCCTTAATGAACATCACGCTGAGGCGATTAGATCGCTCCCATTTTTCATAAAGTGCGATGTCCGTTACAGAGTTAATATCCGTGATTGCAGGTGGTTCATTTTTCCTTATAGTATAGTCAATATCCATCCACCCTAAGTGATGGAGAATTCTCTCCTTCCATACTTTATAGTTATCACCCTTTAATTCGGGAATATCACATCGGATATCAAAAAATTTGTAAGTTGTGATGCTGCATAAATTAAAGTTTATATACTTATGTTAAATTGAGAACTAAATAAAATTCATGTTTTACCAATGTAAATCATGCCTGAAAAATAAATCTAAATGACATAAAAATTGCCTATGGGCCAAATTTTTTAATTCAATAAGATTCATTACACTTTATAATAGAATTAATTAAACTATTTACTTAATTCATAATTGTAAAGGGTACATTATGATTATAATTTAATATTTTCTATTTTGAATAAACTTTATGATAAAACTATCAAATTACTTAATTCTTAATTTCTGTGGGTAAATTACGAATAACTTGATACTTTATCCTAATTAATTTTCTAAATATAATAAAAATTCATGTGGGATAAAATTTATTATATTAAGAATAATTAATTACAATTAATGCCTAAATTTTTTTTTATGTGATCCTAATTAATCGTAATATATAATTTTATTTAATTAAAGATGTTGTGGCTAATCTCTAATTACCTAAAATTATATGGACCACTTAGACATTATTTTCTTTTATGCTCAAAATTTTTAAATTTTATGAGAATATTCCTATATTGTATGGTTTAATCATAATTTACTGTATATTATGTTAATTTTATATATTTATTTATTCTCATAATAAAACTTAATATTATGTAAAAACAATAATTCAAACATAAAATAATAACGTAATATCATAAAAATAACTAAAACAAATATGTTATTATTATGCATAATTAATAAATTTACACAATTTAATTCATCTTAATATTGCATATATTATCATAAATATACATAAAATAACATATACAAAATTTATAATAGGCATAACACAAAAATAAGGCCCAAGAATTAAATTAAGCAAAAAATGTTTATAAAAAATCGCATTTTGCAAAACTAATAATGAAATAAGGGTATTTCGAAAACGTGACAGAAAAGAGGTAATATTTGTAAAACTGACAAAACTTAAAGATCGTTTTGATAAACTACTTGTGGAAGAGAGGTAATATTTGTAAAACTGACAAAACTTAAAGATCGTTTTGATATACTACTTGTGTAGTTTTACAAAACGACACAAAAGCCTGCGTTTTGATCATCTTCAACCTCCAACCGGGTCACACAGACCTGGTGTCGACCAGCGGACCCGGAAACAAAACCCGGTCTGAAAACACTCCTCCGGCAGCCGAATTCATTGTTTTTAATCACAAAATTCATACAAAATCAATATACTAATGATTTGTAATGATATTTTGCATCAAAAACAACTAAAACATAAAGTTCAATAAACTCGAAATTTTCGGCCAAAAAAGAGAGACAAATAGAGCATTTTCGAAAACATACCAAGGCAAGAATTTAACCATGCTCTGATACCAAATGTGAGCTTTATTCAATCCTAAATGCAGAACTAATCATAACAAGGATTGAAAACTGAAAAAATATTCAGAATACTAACCTCCTGCCATTGATGCAACAAATACAATATCTCTGTTTTTAGTTCTTCCAAAACTCTGATAACTCGAAATTGATAGTGTAAAAATTGAATGAGTTTCGAGTTTGGAGACCAAGGATATTTATAGTCAAGTTTGGCCGAGGTTCCCATCAAACTCTCAGCCAAGACTTGCTCAACAATCATTGCCACTAACATGATAGTGGGCTGATTTTAAGGGATGAGTGTGGACCACTTTAGTGCTCCAATAGATTAGTGGAGACTCCATTCAACCAACTCAAAAGCCTCTTCCAACGAGATCGGCTCCATATCTTGGTCTCGAGCATTTTGCAAGTATTTCCAATGGGAGATGAACTGATCGAAAGGGTTCCTACACATGTACACAATGCGACAATTGGAATTCTTCATGGAGTGTGGAAGTAATGAATAAGGAATATGTGTTCCAAAAATCCTTGGGGTGGAAAGGTTTTGGAAACTAAGAGAAGCGTTGTTTGGATAATAGGAGGCAAGGTCCAGAAAAGGAACTAGATCATGAGAATTGGCGGTGAGTAAGGGGCTATTATTTGAATCAAACATTGCATGAAGTGAACGATGAACAGTTGCATAAGCGAGTGCCTTTAACCAAGTGGTACCTGATTTTGGAAAAGTGATAACTATTATGTCACTGTCTTCTGCATGGAAATGCTTTTGAGAAGATATCAAACCAGCAGGAAATATGGGACGATACCAAACCCCTTCATATTTATAGATAAATCCACCATCAAAAGTTTTCTCTCGAGGAAGAGTCAAGAGTAGTTCTTGAATCTCATCTCTTGGATCACAGTCTACAAGTGAGGCCTTCTCTGCTTTTTCCATGGAAAATTATTTTAGAGATTGATGTAAGGGAAATGATGGTATACCTCTATAGTGATGAGACTATATAACTGACCAAGTGGTCCAGCTCCAGCTCATGAAAGATTGATGACAAGTATTCAATGTAAATTAGAAAAACGAAAGGTTTCGAGAAAATCAAGGGTTTCTGGCAGCAGGCACTCAAAGCAAAGAGTAATCTTCCAATTTGGTTATTGAAATGGGTGAAAAAACAGAATGGAGCCTTGACTGTCAATTGCATTCAATATCAAATTTTCTGAGTGAAATACCAGCTGTGATCAACTCATGTAATATGGAGACTGACATGCAACAAGTATTAATAATTGAGCTTCCTTCAATAATTCCATCTGCTGCTTTTATTGCTTTTAACTTTTGGGGTTTTGGAATCTTTTGTTTATGGCTTCACGTGTTTTAGGTTACAGAGCTGTGCAAGGGACAGTCGTTGAATTATATTAAGTCATGTGTTCTTATACTTTTAGACACTATTTTGAATTATAATTAAAGACTATATTTTCTCTTTTATTTACAATATTGATATGGTCTTCCCCACATTGAATAATTATCCACATCAATAATTTTACATATATAGCACATCTCTTATAAAAAAAACAATTTGAAAAAAAAATCTTAAAGTGTATCTGTGAGATGTGTTATGGACAAGAGGTTGCCTTTAATACTCGTTAGCTCTACTTATCATATGTCGTTCATGAATTTTGTTGTCTTTATTTACATTATTGCTATTATTTTTTCTATTTAAATATTTTTGGACGAATTGTAATGAAATACCTTGATATTTAACCATATTGCAATAAAATCGTGAGTTTAGTCCTAATTACGCATTAGTACCGTTATTTGACTCAGTCAAAAGTAACTGTTGACCAAAAACTTTATCTTGAAATGGTAAAAATACCCGTGGTTAAAAAATTAAATATATATTAATTATTAAAATTAAAAGAATTAGAAAATTAAAAAATTAATTTAAATGGATATGTCCATTTAAAAAATCATTTTTAATCTTTTAAATTTTAATAATTAATATTTTTTTTTATTTTTTTATCAGGGGTATTTTTGTTATTTTAGGTAAAACATTTGGTAAAACTGTTACTTCTGACTAAGTCAATTAACGGTAGCATACTAAGGCGTAATTAATGCTAAACTCACAATTTCATTATTATATGGCCAAACGTCAGGGTACTCTATTGCAATTCGCCCAATATTTTTTTTACAATAAATTGGTTTTTTTAATAAAAAAAATACATTTATTTTCTAATGCTAAAAATAAAAAATCAATTTATAAATTTTTTTCATCAACATATTAAATTAATCATACAAAACATAAGTTCATTTTTTATTGTCTACACAGTAAATATAATTTTTTTTATCGAAATATAATTTTTTTTGTTCATCTCATTTTTTATCAAAATATAATTATTATTTTTTTAAAGATTGTCTACACAGTAAACTCTTTTAATATTACAAAAACATAAATTCAGTATTGGAGAAAATTGTGTATTGATGGAAAAATATTTCTTTTGGTACAAAAGTTGATGAACAAATTAAAATGATCATTTGTTGATGTGGATAATTTTTTAATATGTTGACAAAAATCTTATAAATTAATTAATTTTTTAATATTAATTTTATTAAAAAATTCTAACTTTTAAAAATTAAATAAAACAATTGTTGTGAAATATATGTTTAGGGAAGACGATGGCAACATTGTAAATAAATGAGAAAGTATAGTCTTAATTTTAAGGGAATTTAGCAAAAATACTCAAATAATAATTAAAAATTGTAAACCTACCCACTCCATACTAACTTTTGCATGGTTTACCCAACGATATATTTGAGATAAAATTAGCCCTCATATTTTTTCCAACTCCCAAAACCTTTTTTTTACTATTCACATACTCAACCCTTATTTTTTACTCTTGACTAACAGACCTTTAAAACAAAATCTCCCTAAACTCCCACCATCGTACTTCGTTCAATACCAACTCCCAAAACCTGTTTAAATTATTAACAGACCCAACCATACCTAGCAGATTTGAACCTCTATTTTTTATTTGATTTATTTGTACTTTCTCAATCGATTCGTTTGAGTTCAGCAGGTTCTGCAAGGTAAGATGTCATTTCTACTTAATGATCTCATTTACAAGTATGAATTTCTTGCATTGGTAAGGATTTGTAATAAGTTTATATAATTTTGTGTGAATGTTTGGTTAGCCATGTTCGTCTAGTTGGGTGTTTGATTTGTTATGGGTTTTCGTGGGTTGAATTTTGTGGATCCATGGTTGTTGGGTGTGTTGGGGCTTGGTTGTATTTCTCAAAGTAAACAAAATTGGATTGGTAAGGTTTCTTCAGAGATAAAATTTAACCCTCCTTCTAGCGCCGCACTATTGTCGGCAAAACCTCATCTCCTTGTGTAAGATAACAGCTCTCCACATATGTTTTTGATCCCTGTAATTCACTAAGATTTCTTAAGAGGTGAGAAACCTAATAATTGCAAAAGAAGAAAATATATCAAGAAGGAAGTCGGGATCTTCTCAAAATTTCACTCTGACGATTAAGTTAGACTTGCAGAACTTTCAATCCTCTCATAGATCTATATATTAAAAATGTTACTTCATCTACCTTTTACAATATTTATATAGAGGATCATTTTGCGTTGTCTTCATCTCCCGCGTGAGGGGTATCAGTGGAATAAAGGACGCCTTCTATTGCTTTCCCACCATACCTAGTACCATCATCCGATGGTGTCGGTGTGAATCATCCTCTTTTTTCGTTGGCTTGCCATGTGCCTGATTCTTGTCGGGGACAAATCGTATTTCTTCCCCACTGCTTTGTCTTTGCTCTGCATTCTTATATAGGATCTCAGCCAGTGCTTTGATGCCACTGTTAGGATCCTATATGCGGAAGCAATATACCGCAACTAAAGTAGAGATTTGAGAAAAGTAGAGAAGAACTGGACACACAGTATTTACGTGGTAAAACCCCCAATTAATTTGAGGGAAACATCCACGGGCAAAGCTAGAAGGACTTTACTAGACCAAAATAATTACAACCTCTCTCTAATAATACTAGGAGAGAACAACCTCACAAGAGGCTTTAGGGAGAAGAGAAGAGACTACATTTTGGGATGAGTTACAAATGAATGAAGGGGGTATTTATAGGAAAATTTGGTTACTGTTCATCGGACTATTCACGCGTGCGGTACTGTTCACGTACTGTTCAATACTATAACGTCACTGTAGCACATACTATTCCACTTGGTCAGTCCGATACTATTCATGGGTCAACCCAACACTATGCACCAATTACTATTTCCACTAGGTCCGCCCAATACTATTCATGTAACACTGTTTATCATTACTATTCCTATTGGGCCAGCCCAATACTGTGTTCAGCCCAAACTATTCGGGTCACTACCTACCCTTATCTTGAAAAATATCTTCACACTTTCTACATTCTCCCACTTGAAGTTATTTTTTCATGGTCCATCCGTCTCTTTCTAATATTTGCTCATACTCATGTTGCTTACGTTTCTACTGGGCCGAATGAGGATCTACACCATATAAACTTGTCAGTATTGTTTGGTTTGGTCGTTACATCTGCTAGGTTCTTCTCGGTGTGAATCTTTTCCATATTCACACTTCCGTCTTCCACTACCTTTTGAATTCCTATGTGCTTTGTCCTGGAATGAAAAGGTTGGAATCCTTGTGATATGCAAGGCACTTTGACTGTCACAAAACAGAGGAATTTTCTCTTGTTTGTGCCCAAGCTCCTCCATTAACCTCTTAATCCAAATTGCTTTTTTACAAGCTTGTGTAGCTGTCATATACTCAGCTTCTATTGTAGATGAAGCCATAACAGTTTGTAATTTAGAAATTCAGCTCACAGCTCCTCTTGCATATAACCTGTAGTGAAATTTCTTTCATCGAGATCTCCTGCAAAATCTGACTCTTCATAGCCTCTGACAGTAAATTCTGATCCTCCACAACATAATGCAACATCTGAGGTTCCTCTAATGTATCTCATAATCCTCTTCATACTATTCCAATGCTCTTTTCCAAGATCCGCCATGTACCGACTAGCTACTCCCACTGCTTGTGCAATGTCCGGTCTTGTACATATCATAGCGAACATTAAACCTCTCACTGCCGATGCATACGATAATCGAGACATCTCCATCCTTTCTGCTTCATAGTTAGGACTCATACTTGAGGATAACTTGAAATTAACAGGAAGAGGGGTTGTAACATCTCGGATTTCGGATAATTAATTTTATATATGTAAAAATAAATTTTCTTGATTGGATGGGGTGTAAATGTAATTAAAAGTATGTTTATTTTTATGGTTTCCAGGTGTACCAGATTGAATGGTTGAAAATGATGTAAAAAAAATTGAAAATGGAGACAGAGAGCATCGCGACCTGGTCACCGCGACCACAGGTCACGATGGCTTGCTCGCGGTGGAAAATGAGATTTTTGGCAGTGAGCATCGCGACCAGTCACCGTGACCACAGGTCGCGCTGAACTGCTCGCGATGAAAATGTCAAAGTTTAGCAGTGAGCAACGCGACCACCAGCCCGACCAAGGTACCGCGAGGTGTGCTCGCGACGAAGGCGGTGCAAACGCTCCAGTGAGTATCGCGACCTGGTGGCGCGACGACGGTCACGACAGCTGAAAAATATAAAAAAAAAAAAAAAAGTAGCTTCTCGCAGAAGCCAAAAAACAGAACAGGAATAAGAGAGAGGAGAGACCGAGGAAAAAGAAAAAGAAAGGAGAGAAAGAAGAAGAATAAGAAGAAAGAGAGAAGAAGAAAGAGAAGAAAGAATAAGAAAGAGGAAGAAGAGGAAGAAGAGAAGAGAAAAAGGAAGTGTAGGTGAAAGAGAAAGGTAAAGGGAAAGGAAAAGAAAATCGTGGAACCGCGATTTACAAGCAGATTCCAGGTTGGTGTACTTTCGTTTTCGGAGTCTTTACGAAAAGTATTTCGTTATCGTTTTCATTTTCTTTGAAAGTTCTCGTTTTCGATTTTCGTATGAAAAGTGTTTATTTTATATGTAAAATCGATGATTGATATATCTATTGTTAATTTTGAAATGATTTTATGATAGATCGCATTTTGATTGTGGTTTCAAATATTTCGATTTCGTTAACAATACTTGATTTAGATTTTCGTATAACTATTGATTATCTTTCGTGAAGGGGTATTGTGTGACTTGTATGTTTATTGAGCAACTATTGTTTACTGAGTAACTATTGTGAAAGTTATTGTGAATATAGTTTATCGGAAACGGCCCTAGGATACTTAGACATAAAAATGGATATAGGAGGTTGGTATACCAGCTGGGTTTACTGAGCAGTACTGCGCCGCTATTGATTGCTATTGATGATTATTATGTACCTCCCCATGGATTCGTCCAGGGGCAGGGAGACACGTACCTCCTCAGGATTCGTCCTGGGGGTTGGGAGCCACGTACCTTCCTAAGGATTTGTTCCTGGGACAGGGAGTTATGTACCTCTCTAGGTTCCGTACCCACGGTCCTAAAGTAAGGAGATACGTACCACTCTTAGGATTCGTCCTAGGGTGGGAGTTTGACCCATATTCCAGTCCTAGTGTGTTGAGTATTCTAGCGGGCCAGAATTGATTTGAATTGAAAAGTGAATTAAATGATTTTATCTAGTGTTTTGAAATCGATTTAATACATGTAATTCAATGTTTATATTAAATGATTATTAAATGAGTTGCAAAAATGAATTGAGTAAGAATATTGTTTTAATTGAGGTTATTTATGATTTTTATATTGAGTTTAGTGTACACCCACTAGGCTAGATGGTTAGCGCGTTAGTTTTGTTTCTAACGCGTAGGTACCAGGGATCCCGAAGAAGCTAAGGACTGACGAGAGAGAGATTTGCGGACAGAGTCTCAGAGTTATCACAGTTGGGTAGCTATATTGTTGTTATATGTATATATTCTGAAAGCATGCATATATAGAGGATTTGTAATTATGTTTCGTAATATGTTTGTAATTAATTATTTTATGATTTCCGTATTATTAAAATGTTTGTAAATATTAAATTTGAATCGTTTTATTTTATAAACTGTGTTGGAAAGTCGCACTAAACGGCAGAGTGCGCAATTGTTTGATAATGATATTGAATTTGTATTTGAATTGATTTGTGGAAAAACAGGTTTTGGAAAGTCCGAAAAATAAACGGAACTCTGCCGAATTTTTGTAAAAAGTTTATTTATTGGGCTCACTCGAAAGGGTTTTAAAATTTTAACTATGTGAGTTTCCAATGTTTTGTAAAAGTGATTCGATGGGCTCACAACGATTTTGAAATGTATAAAATGAATTTAGAAAGTTTTGAAAGTCCGAGTAGCGCTCCCTGGGTCGGTCCGGCCGGGTCGGGTCAGGGGGTGTTACACATTTATTAGTATCAGAGCGCGGTTTAGGCGTTTCTGGACCAAAGAGTCTGTATATGCATGCATTGTCTAAAGCTACCCATAGGAATGTGTGACTCTAATCTGCAGACCTCTCTTCTGTCTGATATAGGATAAAAGAAATGGAAGGTAGCGGTGATAGACCTGAGAGTCCCGCCAGCGTGGCTGGTGGAGCATCTAGGAAATCAGTAAGTCCGAGAGTGGATCCTGTACAGCCAGCATTTATGCAGCAGATGGCTGAGTTCTTTCAGAATGTGGCTAGAGCAGCGCCACGAAGATCAGCCATAGAGCGACTGGCTAAACACAGACCTACTGATTTCCATGGCAGAAAGGATGAGGATGCATCTGCCGCAGAGTACTGGTTTGAGAGGACGAACAGAATATTGGAACAGATGCATTGCACACCCGAAGAGCGATTGGAGTGTGCAGTATCCTTACTGCAAGAGGATGCCTACCAGTGGTGGACCTCCATTATACAGACAGTGCGACCAGAGGAGAGAACGTGGGATTTCTTTCAGAAGGAATTCCAGAGAAAATATATTGGTCGCATCTATTTGGACAATTTGAAGAGGGAATTTACCAACCTGAAGCAAAGGCAAATGACTGTGACTGAATATGAGAGGGAGTTCGTCAGGTTGAGTAAATATGCAAAAGAGATGGTGGCGACAGAGGCTGATAAATGTAGGAGGTTTGAAGATGGACTGAATGATTACATCCGCCTACAGGTTGTGTAATATTCTGAATTTCTAAGTAATTGATTTTGAATATATAATTAGACTGTGGATTAATTGAGGAATGTTACAGGTTGCTGCCTTTGAATTCGAAGATTTTACCCGTCTTGCCTCGGCAGCTCTGAATGTAGAGAGAATTAAGAAAGAGGAGCAGGCCAGAAGAGACAGAGGGCAGCAAAGAAGAGGGGCAGGGCCATCCAGCTCATATCAGCCCCAGAGTAAGAAATTTAAGGGACCGCAGTCTAGTGGTCCAGTGCAGTCACAGAGGCCTGTACCTAGAGCTAGGTCTGGCCAGTCTGCAACTTCTGTGGCCAGTACCCCTAGGAGTGCAGCAAGGGGACCAGCCCCTGCATTGTGTGATCATTGTGGAAGAAGACATCCTGGGGAATGCTGGAAGCTTACAGGAGCCTGCCTGAGATGTGGATCTCATGACCATTTCCTGAGGGATTGCCCACAGATGAGATCCCAGCAGCCAGAGAGATCAGCCCCTACTACTTTCAGAGGTAGGAGGCCTAGTCAGGCAGCACTTGAGGGTGGTAGCCAAAGAGGGGCGTCAGAATCCGTGGCAAGACCTGATAGTCGAGCTCCTGCACGAGTTTATGGCGTTAGAGCTCAGGAAGACAGGGATGCACCTGACGTGATAGCTGGTATTATTTCTATTTTTGATACTACAGCTATTGCATTGATAGATCCAGGTTCTACTCACTCTTATATATGTGATGCATTGTTGAAACAAAGAAATCTGGAAACTGAACCGACTGCATATGATGTGTTAGTGAGTAATCCGATAGGCCAGAGTGTAGTTGTGAATCGTGTGTACAGAAATTGTCCGATTCGGATACAGGAATGTGAATTTCCTGGAGACTTGATGGAGTTGCCATTCCATGAGTTTGACGTGATCCTAGGCATGGATTGGTTAA
The DNA here is from genome assembly GCA_003430845.1 of Xanthoceras sorbifolium. Lineage (NCBI taxonomy): Eukaryota > Viridiplantae > Streptophyta > Magnoliopsida > Sapindales > Sapindaceae > Xanthoceras > Xanthoceras sorbifolium. The sequence continues at coordinate 25,575,055 of CM010622.1, read as the reverse complement.
CTCAGCACAAAGTGGTGATTGACTGTGAATTGAAACGAGTGACCCTCAGAACAGCAGATGGTGCAGAAATCACAATGGTGGGTGAAAGAAGGGATTTTCTCTCCAATGTCATTTCAGTCACTGTAGCCTGTAAACTGATTAGAAAGGGATGTGAAGCATATTTGGCACAGGTGGTTGACTCCAGAAAGGTTAATGCTGAAATCCAGAATATACCCACTGTGTGTGATTTTGCAGATGTGTTTCCAGAGGAGCTTCCTGGTTTTCTACCTCAGAGAGAAGTGGAGTTTGTGATTGATGTGGTACCAGGTACGTCTCCAGTATCGATAGCACCCTACAGAATGGCACCAGCAGAATTGAAAGAGCTGAAGATACAGTTACAGGAATTGCTGGATAAGGGCTTTATCAGACCCAGTGTATCCCCTTGGGGAGCTCCAGTCCTGTTTGTGAAAAAGAAGGATGGGTCATTGAGACTATGCATCGATTACAAGCAGCTGAATAAACTTACTGTTAAGAACAAGTATCCGTTGCCGAAAATCGATGACTTGTTTGACCAGCTGAGAGGAGCTTGTGTCTTCTCAAAGATAGATCTGAGATTAGGTTATCATTAGTTGAGAATAAAAGAGTCAGATATTCCGAAAACTGCATTCAGAACCAGGTATGGACATTATGAATTTGTAGTGATGCCATTTGGGCTGACTAACGCACCTGCAGCCTTTATGGATTTGATGAACAGAATATTCCGACCATACTTGGATCAGTTTGTGGTGGTGTTTATCGATGATATCCTAGTGTACTCACAGACAGCAAAGGACCATGACATGCACCTCAGAGTAGTACTGCAGATTCTGAGGGAGAAACAGCTGTATGGCAAACTGAGCAAGTGTGAGTTCTGGTTGCCTGAGATTGCATTTCTGGGTCATATTGTATCAGCAGAGGGAATTAAGGCAGATCCGAAAAAGATTGAAGCAATAGTGGAATGGAAGCCTTCCAGAAATGTTACAGAAGTCAGAAGCTTTCTAGGCTTGGCAGGTTATTATCGACGGTTTGTGAAGGGGTTTTCCTCCATAGCAAGTCTGTTGACCAAGCTACTGCATAAGAATGTCATATTTGAGTGGACTGACAGATGCTAGGCAGCTTTTGACAGATTGAAGGCAATGCTTGTTGAGGCTCCAGTCCTGATTCAGCCTGTTTCAGGTAAAGACTTTGTGATCTATAATGATGCCTTACACTATGGTTTGGGATGTGTATTAATGCAGGAAGGCAAGGTGGTTGCATATGCGTCCAGACAGTTGAAAACGCATGAGCTGAACTACCCGATTCATGATCTGGAACTTGCAGCCATAGTCTTCGCTTTGAAAATCTGGAGGCATTACTTGTATAGTGAGAAATGTTACATATACACATATTACAAGAGTCTGAAATATCTGCCTACTCAGAGAGAGCTTAATCTGAGACAAAGACGATGGATGGAGTTGATTAAAGACTATGATTGCATAATTGACTACCATCCAGGAAAGGCGAATGTAGTCGCAGATGCTTTGAGCAGAAAAGCAATGTTTGCCTTGAAGGCTATGAATGTGCAATTGCAGCTGAATCCAGATAATGCATTGGTAGCTGAATTGATATGCAGACCCAGTTTGAATCAACAGATTGCAGAGAAACAGAAGCAGGATGCTAGAATCCAGAAGATATGTGAACAAATCCCAGAAAGGAAGCATCCGAACTTCTCAATCAGAACTGATGGTATTGTGTGTTTCAGAGACAGGATTTGTATTCCAGATGATGAAGAATTGAGAAAGGTAATCCTGACAGAGGCACACAGCAGTTCGTATGTGATGCACCCAGGTAGCATAAAAATGTACAGAGACTTGAAAACTCAGTATTGGTGGTCTGGTATGAAGAGAGATGTGATAGAATTTGTGAATAGATGCATGACCTGTCAGCAGGTGAAAGCTGAACACCAGGTTCCATCAGGATTGTTACAGCCAATAGCAATACCTGAATGGAAATGGGATCGCATCACAATGGACTTTGTCACTGGATTGCCACTCACCCGGAGTAAACACGATGCAGTGTGGGTTATAGTGGACAGATTGACGAAGTTGGCACACTTTCTACCTGTCAGAACTGACTATTCCCTGGATCGACTGGCAGAACTGTACATCAGAGAGATAGTCAGATTGCATGGAGTGCCTGCATCCATCATATCAGATAGAGATCCAAAGTTTACATCCAGATTCTGGAAGAAGTTTCAAGAAGCCTTGGGTACTCGACTGAGTTTCAGTACAGCCTTTCATCCGCAGACAGATGGACAATCAGAAAGGGTAATTCAGGTGCTTGAAGATATGCTCAGGAGTTGTGTAATTGACTTTGAAGGGAGTTGGGCGGATCATCTCCCATTGATTGAATTCGCCTACAACAACAGTTATCAATCGAGTATAGCTATGGCACCGTATGAGGCACTGTATGGAAGGAAATGCAGGACTCCAGTATGTTGGACAGAGTTAGGAGAGGACAGGTTAGTAGGCCTAGATTTGATCAGACAGACTGAGGAGAAAGTGAAGATTATCAAGGGCAGATTGAAAATTGCTTCTGACCGACAGAAATCATATGCAGACTTGAAAAGAAAAGAGATAGAATATGAAGTCGGTGAGAAGGTATTTCTGAAAGTATCTCCGTGGAAGAAAGTGCTCCGATTTGGCAGAAAAGGTAAGTTAAGTCCTAGGTTTATTGGGCCATATGAAATCATTGAACATGTGGGACCAGTAGCCTACAGACTAGCTTTACCTCCAGAATTAGAAAAGATACATAATGTGTTCCATGTATCGATGCTGAGGAGATACAGATCTGATCCTTCCCACAGAGTTCAGGCAGAAAGTATTGAGATCCGACCAGACCTAACATATGAGGAAGAACCAGTGCAGATTCTTGATCGGGAGATCAAAGAACTAAGAAATAAAAGAGTTCCACTGGTGAAAGTCCTCTGGAGGAATCACAAAGTCGAAGAGGCTACCTGGGAGAGTGAAGAAACGATGCGACAACAGTATCTGCAACTGTTTCATTGAGGTAAATTTCGAGGACGAAATTTCTTAAGAGGGGAAGAATTGTAACATCCCGGATTTCGGATAATTAATTTTATATATGTGAAAATAAATTTTCTTGATTGGATGGGGTGTAAATGTAATTAAAAGTATGTTTATTTTTATGGTTTCCAGGTGTACCAGATTGAATGGTTGAAAATGATGTAAAAAAATTGAAATTAGAGACAGAGAGCATCGCGACCTGGTTACCGCGACCACAGGTCACGATGGCTTGCTCGCGGTGGAAAATGAGATTTTTGGCAATGAGCATCGTGACCAGTCACCGCGACCACAGGTCGCGTTGAACTGCTCGCGATGAAAATGTCAAAGTTTGGCAGTGAGCAACGCGACCACCAGCGCGACCAAGGTACCGCGAGGTGTGCTCGCGACGAAGGCGATGCGAACGCTCCAGTGAGTATCGCGACCTGGTGGCGCGACGACGGTCGCGACAGCTGAAAAATATAAAAAAAAAAGTAGCTTCTCGCAGAAGCCAAAAAACAGAACAGCGAGAAGAGAGAGGAGAGACCGAGGAAAAAGAAAAAGAAAAGAGAGAAAGAAAAAGAAGAAGGAGAAGAAGAAAGAGAGAATAAGAAAGAGAAGAAAGAATAAGAAAGAGGAAGAAGAGAAGAGAAAAAGGAAGTGTAGGTGAAAGAGAAAGGTAAAGGGAAAGGAAAAGAAAATCATGGAACCGCGATTTGCAAACGGATTCCAGGTTGGTGTACTTTCGTTTTCGGAGTCTTTACGAAAAGTATTTCGTTATCGTTTTCATTTTCTTTGAAAGTTCTCGTTTTCGATTTTCGTATGAAAAGTGTTTATTTTATATGTAAAATCGATGATTGATATATCTATTGTTAATTTTGAAATGATTTTATGATAGATCGCATTTTGATTGTGGTTTCGAATATTTCGATTTCGTTAACAATACTTGATTTAGATTTTCGTATAACTATTGATTATCTTTCGTGAAGGGGTATTGTGTGACTTGTATGTTTATTGAGCAACTATTGTTTACTGAGTAACTATTGTGAAAGTTATTGTGAATATAGTTTATCGGAAACGGCCCTAGGATACTTAGACATAGAAATGGATATAGGAGGTTGGTATACCAGCTGGGTTTACTGAGCAGTACTGCGCCGCTATTGATTGCTATTGATGATTATTATGTACCTCCCCATGGATTCGTCCAGGGGCAAAGAGACACGTACCTCCTCAGGATTCGTCCTGGGGGTTGGGAGCCACGTACCTTCCTAAGGATTTGTTCCTGGGACAGGGAGTTATGTACCTCTCTAGGTTCCGTACCTACGGTCCTAGAGTAGGGAGATACGTACCACTCTTAGGATTCGTCCTAGGGTGGGAGTTTGACCCATATTCCAGTCCTAGTGTGTTGAGTATTCTAGCGGGCCAGAATTGATTTGAATTGAAAAGTGAATTAAATGATTTTATCTAGTGTTTTGAAATTGATTTAATACGTGTAATTCAATGTTTATATTAAATGATTATTAAATGAGTTGCAAAAACGAATTGAGTAAGAATATTGTTTTAATTGAGGTTATTTATGATTTTTATATTGAGTTTAGTGTACACCCACTAAGCTAGATGCTTAGCGCGTTAGTTTTGTTTCTAACGCGTAGGTACCAGGGATCCCAAAGAAGCTAAGGACTGATGAGAGAGAGATTTGCGGACAGAGTCTCAGAGTTATCACAGTTGGGTAGCTATATTGTTGTTATATGTATATATTCTGAAAGCATGCATATATAGAGGATTTGTAATTATGTTTCGTAATATGTTTGTAATTAATTATTTTATGATTTCCGTATTATTAAAATGTTTGTAAATATTAAATTTGAATCGTTTTATTTTATAAACTGTGTTGGAAAGTCGCACTAAACGGCAGAGTGCGCAATTGTTTGATAATGATATTGAAGTATGGATATTGAATTTGTATTTGAATTGATTTATGGAAAAACAGGTTTTAGAAAGTCTGAAAAACAAACGGAACTCTGCCGAATTTTTGTAAAAAGTTTATTTATTGGGCTCACTCGAAAGGGTTTTAAAATTTTAACTATGTGAGTTTCCAATGTTTTGCAAAAGTGATTCGATGGGCTCACAACGATTTTGAAATGTATAAAATTAATTTAGAAAGTTTTGAAAGTCCGAGTAGCGCTCCTTGGGTCGGTCCGGCCGGGTCGGGTCAGGGGGTGTTACAGGGGTAGAAATTAGCTTACAATCTTTGCATATTGAAGCGGCACAAGATTTTACTGAGATAGGTCTTCTCGAAAAGCCAAACCTTCTTATTATTTCTGTCTCGTTGAATTTTCATCCCTAGAATCTTGTTTGCTGGTCCTGAATCCTTCATATTAAACTTCCTAGCCAACCGTGCCTTTAATTCTCGAACTCGATCTTTGTTGGGGCCTGTTACCAACATGTCGTCCACGTACAACAGCATTACGATGAAATTACCATCATCACCAAACCTATTGTAATAAGTACAATGGTCTGCACTAAGTCTGTTGTACCCAAGGCCTATAATGAGGAATCAAATCTCTTGTACAAACACCTCAGCGCCTATTTTAAACCGTACAGAGATTTGGTACACCTGCAAACCAAGTTCTCCTTACCTTTTTCAGCAAAACCTTCTGGTTTGAGCATATAAATTTCTTCTTCAACTTATCCATGAAGAAACGCAGTTTTCATATCTATCTGCTCTAAACGTAGATGAAATACAGCACACGTAGCCAGGACTACTCCGACTGTTGTAAGTCAAACCACAGGGGATAATGTCTCACTGAAGTCAATACATTCTTTCTGAGCATATCCTTTCACCACCAGTCTTGCACGAAACCGCTCCACTTGATCATTGCTATCTCGTGTGATCTTATAGACCCACTTTTTGCCAATAGCTTTCCTTCCATGTGGTAGTGGTACAAGTTTCCATGTCGTGTTCTTATGAGAGCTTTCTTCATGCATTACTGTCATCCACAAGGATACACTTGAGCTATTAATTGCTTCATTGAGAGTTAATGACTCTCCATCCTTTGTTAGAAGACAGTATGCAACATTGCCCTTTATAACATACTCCGAGTGCCATACCGATTCTTTCCTCTCTCGAGTTGACCGCCGAGATTTCTGGGGCCTCGGACTCAACGGGTACTTGTGCCTCGTGCACTGATGCTGCTTCACAAGAATCTGAATCTTCTTTTTTTTTTCGAATTTTCCTCCTGCGCTATTGTAGTCTCTGAATTTCCTTTTGAAGTGTCATTGCCTTCTTCCTCATGTATTTGATTTTCTACAAAGATAACATCCATGCTGACTATGACTTTGTGGGCAGAGGGTCCCACAAGTGATACCCCTTTACTCCGTCAGCATAATCTATGAAACACCTGATCCTCTTTTCCGAATCAAGTTCCACCCGCGCTTTAAAGGCTTTAAACACTGCACACACATCTAACTTTCTCTTGATCGGGTACACCCAGCATCTCCTAGAGTAATCATCAATGAAGGTCACCATGTACCTTGCTCCTCCTAAGGATATATCCGGTGATTCCCAGACATCAGAATGAATCAAGTCTAGAATGCATTATCTTCTAGTAGTACTGCTGCTGAACTTCAATCTATGCTGCTTGCTTGCAATACAATGCTCACATAAGAATATATTTGCTGATTTGAGCCTAGGAAGCAGTGTAACGCCCCTAATTTTCCGTAATTATGAAAAGTATATTATTTTCATGATGCATTTGGATGATAATGAGTCCAATTGAATAATGGTAAAGTCAATTTAGTAATTGAATAAGTGTGGAATATTTTTGGACTAATTATGGAGATGGAATGTGATTATGAATAAATTTGTGCCATTGGAGAATTTTAAGAAGTTCAAGGGAGCATTTGGTAATTAAGAAGATATTTGTATATGTATGTGAGTATGTGTGTGAGTGTTTACACACAATGAAAACTTATTATAAAAAAAATAGAGAATAATTGATTGTCACAGCAAAGACAGCAAAGACACTAAAGAA